>JBBBDQ010001390.1:1092500-1182500 GCA_037127315.1 Ascarosepion bandense | reverse complement strand
GGGCAAAAAGGTGACTATTGTAGTCAGACGTGTTGCTACGGTAAATAAAGAAGCAGTGATTCCTGTGGTAATTATAGTCCGAGTAGCAGGAGAGAACCAAGGGAATGAATGAGGTTTAAACCATTTTAACCCAGTGTCTTCAGGTTTTAGAACATTAAATTCATTTACAAATCACAAGAATGTTTCTTCCAACCGGGCAATATTTGGAAGGTAATTTTATTGATGAATCAATATGTCCTCACTACCTATATATAATAATGGTTTTATATAATGATTTATACCCATTATTTTGACAGTTTTTCATGCTGTCCTCAAATGAGGACACTGGGTTAAAATGGGTTAAATGAATGAATAAAGATTATAATTATTGACAAATTTATCAGTAAGCATTTATATCATTATTAGATCATAAACATTATCAAATAATCTACCATCCGCCCGTGCATTGAATACTGCTGCCATATCTGGTCGAGTGCCGCTGCTATCCACCTCGGTGTCCTTGACAAAATCCAACGGAGAATCTGTAATGTGATAGATCCCGACTTGGCAGCTCAGATACAGTCACTTTTTCACCGGCGCAAATGTAGCTTCCCTGTGTCTCTGCTACAAATACTTTCACACCTACTGCTTCGATGAACTTAGCTCAATGGTGTCTCCTATACATACCACAAGACTAGCAACTAAGTCCCACCCTTTTACTGTGAAACCAATAAAATGTAAACGCAAATTCTACTTTGGTAGTTTCTTTTCTCGCACTTCCCGCCTGTGGAATTCCCTTCCATTTACTTGCTTCCCCAACAGCTACAATCTCCACGAATTTAAATGTAAAATCAATCGTCTTTTCTTACCTCCCTAACTTGCATCCAGTCTCTCATACTCTTATCTCATTTCTGCAGTATTCTCATTTCTCTACTACCCGCTTCCTGACACCCCCTTTTTTCCGTCACTTCTTCTCATAACTTTCCTTCTATGTAACTCCCTGTACAACAATGGCTGTATAATCCCTTGCTTGGGCCGATACGATTATAAAAAAAAAACTCTTTTAAATTATTTGTTCACCACTGTTGTAGCTTGGTATTGAACTCACAACTGTTTCGGTCAAGTCATTGGAATTAAACAAAGTCTGTATTGTCATGTGTTAAGTGTAACAAAAGAAAAAATATCATTGACCAAATCTCAGAGTTAAATCACATACAGATGTATCCCAGATCCTAAGAACTGATTCCATCAGACCAATATAAACCCCAACTAGAATACACACACACACACACACACACACACACACACACACGCTCACACACACACACACACACACATACACACACACACACACGCACACACGTACAGCAGCAGTGGATAAAGCCAGCCATTCATAGATGGGCAGCTAAAAGCACGGTCATTATAAGGATTTCTCTGCCATTCTGATGATAAGATTATAGTCTCAAAATAATTAAACAGGTCATACAAATACCTCCCGACCTTCCTTTACTTCATTCAACGCATTGTGACAGCCTTCAAGACGTAACACATATAACGCTGCAAGCAAATTACAAAACTTTACTACTTTTATTTTATTTAGGATTTTTTAAATTTTATTTAGGATTTTTTATTTTATTTTATATTTTTATTCTATTTATTGTTTCTTATTTTATTTCGTATTTTTATTTAATCGCTACATATCCCTGAGGACAACGGTATGCGGATAATGATAGAAATGTAAATAGTTTAAATACTACCTCATCTCAGAAGCATAGGCAAATAGAATTACGCTAATTCAAGGATCGAGGTTCACACAAATAAGAACATTACTGCTCAAATTTTCATAAATAATTCATGTGATATGAATGAAGGAAGATCTGTCAGAAAGTGATGATTACGAAAATATGAACAATAGATAACAGTTTAGCATTTAGGTGAAAATGTCAAGATTAAAGTTTTCAAGGAAGCATTCAGGTGGGAGTCTGCGACAGTGTTATGATTGGGACGAATTTTGTTTCCATTCTGCGTAAATTCGAAGCAATTCGAAGTAACTTTGTTGCCACTATTATGTTGTGGAACGAGTTTTGGTTTCTTCTTCTTTGAGATCTTTTCGTCACCACCTATATGTCGCCAAGTATAAATGAATAACTCAACAACAGAATCAGAATATAAGTTGTATTCCGCGGAAAGACGGTTAGTATGTACAGAAGTGATTAGTAATATTTACAATAGAAAGATACAAGAGTCCAATCCGTCGTAAGACGTGTGTGTACGTGATTACTTCCGGTACGCCACCGGAAGTGTGACTAACTCTCGCACTGACTCTCAAGTGACTCTCTACGACTCTGTACGACTCCGTACGACTCATTATTTAGTCGTCCCTCCCAGTAAAGGCAACATATGACACATGGTCAGTTTATGTCTGGGATTTCCGAGCTATATGGCCAGGCCAAAAAATGTCTGTCTATTTTTGCCCAGTCGTGCCTCTACCCTTCGGCGGAACCACGACTGGGTTATTGCTCTCTGCTCGGAAGCAGAGAGCACCCTCTACCCGAAGGCAGAGGGCTGACAGTGTCGTAGAGTCGTCAGTCTAGTGACTCTCTACGACTCATTATTTAGTCGTCTCTCCCAGTAAGGGCAACATATGACACATGGTCAGTTTATGTCTGGGATTTCCGGGCTATATAGCCCGGCCAAAAAAATCTCTCTATTTTTGCCCAGTCGTGCTTCTACCCTTCGGCGGAACCACGATTGGGTTATTGCTCTCTGCTCGGAAGCAGAGAGCGCCCCCTGCCCGAAGGCAGAGGGCTGACAGTGTCGTAGAGTCGTCAGTCTAGTGACTTTGTTCGACTCTCCGTGTAGAGAATCCTCCATTGCTATATTTAGCAATGGGAACAGTCCATTTGTAGTCAAAAAGGGGCCGCATCCTAACAGACAGAAAGTGGTTGTTTTTTAAACAAGCTGTGTTAGTGAAACTTACCTTTTATATTTAGAATACGAGGAAAATTAGGGTAATTCGACTCGATTGATGTAGCATGACGTATCTTAGGTATCAGTCAGTCAGTTTAACGCCATACGTGATACACGCTTTGGGCGATCATGTCTCGTAAGATACATGACTGATTGGGCAGAAGATTATCCCGCAGTAGGTTGCCATTACTTTCTGCCGTAGATTGGTTGCCAGTCAGGGCTATAGAACCCAATCTGTCCTGTTATTTAACCCATAACTGAAGGAAAGAGACGGATTAATACCTTTCCCAAGAGAATTTGCGAGTAAGTGAATGCAAATAATTCAAGTGGAATTCGAACTCGGCTCCCCGATTACTCGTTCCAAGCCGATATCCACTGCACACAAACGCACATGTTTCTATTAGTTATCCAATATATAACATGCTTTCAGGAACAGGATTATTTTCTGATTTGTATTTCTTTCGTATCGTACTGATTTCTGTTTCATAATGTCGAGAGTTGACTCCGGCTTCTTAAAATATGGCCGTCTTACCAGTTAAGCCAATGAAAAAGAAAATGGAACGTTCGTCAGAAGCAAGTTATGCGGAGTAATATCTATTATTGAAAATCTGAATACTTTTTTATATTAGTAGTTATACATTTACAAGTATTGTATTTAATGAAGAATTTATGAAAAATTATAAAGAGAAATTTAATAACAATAAAAACATTTATTGGAATTTTAAACTTGTCTACATGTACAATAATTTGTTTTAATATATAACAAATTATTAAATAAATAAACTGAAGCATAACTCAATAATTAAAATTTCAATAAAAAGCCAAAGTATTGCAATTTAATAAAAAAAATGTCCAATAAAAGTTCAAGGGATTTAAAACGATTTTATTTTGAGTATGATTGCATTTCAGTGAAAGATTTCTGAGAAAGTAAAAGATTCTCCCAGACGTTCCTTCTTTGGGGAAACCTCCCCTGGTTGATGCCCTCTATCTCAAAGATAAACAACTTAAGAAAAACTTCTCTATATATAGGGCTCATAATTCTAAACAAAAAGGTCAATAAAATGTCAGGATATTGTAATTTATTAAACAAAATTTGATAATTCAAAAAGCAAGAAAAATTGGAAAAAATGCCTCCTCTTGAATATATGAAATCCATGCGTGGGGTAGCCCTCCTCAGTTGAGGACCCCGCTGTAGAGTTTTTATGAGTTATCCAATACTAGCAGTATAGCCCGGCGTTGCTCGGGTGTAAAAAACTTTAAAACTAATCTATGGTCCTGGAGCGCAGATTCTTTGGACGTTGGCACGAAAGACTAAAAACCAATAGTTGTTTCCAGTTAAAGCGAAACCGTAGACTGAAAGAAAAATGAATGGATGTAAGTCAAATTTTGATTTCCTGGTATCGATATCAAATAAGTTTTTCCGTCGTAAACTGAATTTTGAAGGCTAAATAAGTCCTCTGAGTAAATGGTATCATGACTGAAACTAAGAACTACAATTATACCTACTTAGAGCCAAACCCGAAACAAAAACTAAAATAAAAGAGCTGAAAAAAATACAGACATACAGGCAGATAAACAGACACACACACAAACATCTTGGCTTTTATATATATATATATTTTCGATTTTCTGAACTATTGTAAGAACTGCAACCTTGAAACTTCTGAATATCGTTTCTTATGTCTTTGTCTATGAGTGTATCAAATTTGATTAAAATCGAACCACTCCTTCTATAAGCCGATTTTTTCGATTATCGATCTTCAATATTTATCTGGGGTACAGCGACACAAAACCTAGCTAAGAACACTCGCAGAAGCTTATAGTACAACTCTGTAAATTTTCAAGAAATTCTGTTCAGCCGTTTCGGAGTCTATAGGTAACGGACACACACACACACACACACACACACACACACAGAGTTCCATAAATAAATATGTTTAGATATAACATGCTTTCACGAATAGGATTATTTTCTGATTTGTATTTCTTTCGTATCGTACTGATTTCTGTTTCATAATGCCGAGAGTTTGACTCCGGCTTCTTAAAATATGGCCGTCTTACCAGTTAAGCCAGTGAAAAAGACAATGGAATGTTCGTCAGAAGCCAGTAATTCGGTCGACGAACAATAGGCAAGTAAATGGACTCAGGAGTGATTAACGTCAGCAGGGTATGCTCCAAATGCCTGTCATTTAGAGGCCGGCTTTATCAGTCCCTATTATACACACCGATATGAAGGCTGGAATGTTGATTTGCTGTTTTCATTCTGTTCATCATTCTTTCCCTTCGGATCTAGAGCTTTCCATTATCCTTGTATAATTTATGGACTATAGCTTCACTTAACACGTGCCTTTTCAACCACTTGTGTCATCAACATATCAGGGACATCAACATGGCATCTTAAGCCTTTCTCGAGATATTCATTTGATTTGTCTTTTTTGCATTCTGCTATTGCTATCCACGCCTGAAATAACATCTATCTATCTATCTATCTATCTATCTATCTATCTATCTATCTATCTATCTATCATATTTCAGTCTGTCCATATCTATCTATCTATCTATCTATCTATCTATCTATCTATCTATCTATCTATCTATCATATCTATCTATTTGTCTGTCCATATCTATCTATCTATCTATCTATCTATCTATCTATCTATCTATCTAGTCTGTCCATATCTATCTATCTATCTATCTATCTATCTATCTATCTATCTATCTATCCTATTTCAGTCTATCCATATCTATCTATCTATCTATCTATCTATCTATCTATCTATCTATTTCAGTCTGTCCATATCTATCTATCTATCTATCTATCTATCTGCATGTCGGTCTCTATATCTATGTACCTATCTCTCTACGTATTTATTTCAGACTCTTCCTATCTATCTATCTATCTATCTATCTATCTATCTATCTATCTATCTATCTATCTATCTATCTATCTATTTCAGTCTGTCCTTATCTATCTATCTATCTATCTATTTATCTATCTATCTATCTATCTATCTATCTATTTCAGTCTGTCCATCTATCTATCTATCTATCTATCTATCTATCTATCTATCTATCTATCTATCTCGGAATGCTCATATTGATCTACGAGATCTGATAAAAATATTTCCGGATTTGTTGCTATGGTAATAGAGCTAACTATGCAGAACGAATCCGCCTCGCACAGAGACCTGCCTTGAACGTGCATACCCAATATGGCTTAAGGTTCTCGCTCATTTCCCCGTGTTTATGGTAGTGCTCGTAAAGAAAATGTGTAGATTGTGGTTTTCTCACCCAACTACAAAAGTTCTATCAGTGACTATAGCGTCCGAAACTTTTAGGTTGTTGCAAAGTAATGGCCAATTTCACAAACTTAATTTTATTCTTGAAAAATCTTTTAAAGAAAAAAAATTGTTTTGTGAAATCGGACATTATTTTTGTAACAAAACCTAAACAATCTAAAAGTTTCACACGCAAAGCGATTTTCATACGAAATTTTTTAGCAATATACACATATGTACACACAAATGGGCGTATATATATATATATATGCAGCGTAGGTATAGAAGAATCCAAAGAAGTGTCCTGTACATAAAGTGGTAGGATAAATCTCTAGTGAAGCTCAATACATATATATATATATATATATATATATATATATATATGGGGAAAATGATACAAAAGTGAAGACAAAAATTCTTACAATTCTAAATATTGTCAGTCCCATCTCTATTCATCTCGGAGTTCTCGACAAAATTCAAAGGAGAATCTGCAATGTAATGGTTCCCAATCTGGCATCTCGACTCCAGTCACTTTTTCACCGACTGGATATGGCTTCCCTCTGTCTCTTCTAAAAATAATTTCACGGCTACTACTCTGACGAGCTTAGTTCCCTGGTGCCCCTTCTACACGAATTTACTCGAGCTACCAGATTGGCAACTAGGTCTCACACTTTTGCAGTCAAATGTAACCGTCCCTTCTTTTCTACCAATTTCTTTACTCGCAGTTTCCGCCCGTGGAACACCCTTCCGTATACTTGCTTCCATGACAGCTACAATCTCCAAGAGTTTAAGTGAAACGTCAGTTACCATCTCTTAACTCCTTGACTCCCATATTTCACTTACTATTTCCCCAAACACACCATGTATCTCATTGTTTCTTCTCACTTTACTTTCATCTTTCCTCACAATAATATTCCTAACCTTCTCCGAGACCCTCTGTAACTTATTCTTTCTTTTTGCTTTCCTCATATGTAAGCCCTTCCTTCGGATAAAACGATAATAAAAAACGACTTTACCAGAATCCTATTTCAACGCGCTTTTCTATTATTCAGGTTTTGCTGGCAAACAACATTTCAATTAGGATAATACTAGCGGTATAGCCCGGCGTTGCTCGGGTGTAATGAAAACTTTAAAACTAATCTATGGCCCAAAAATATTTGAAATAATAAAATAATTGCGACAATTTACTAATCGCACCTTATATATATATATATATATATACTAGCAGTATAGCCCGGCGTTGCTCGGGTGTAATGAAAACTTTAAAACTAATCCATGGTCCTGGAGCTCAGACTCTTTGGACGTTGGCATGAAAGACTAAAAACCAATAGTTGTTTCCAGTTAAAGCGAAACCGTAGACTGAAAGAAAAATGAATGGATGTAAGTCAAATTTTGATTTCCTGGTATCGATATCAAATAAGTTTTTTTCGTCATAAACTGAATTTTGAAGGCTAAATAAGTCTTCTGAGTAAATGGTATCATGGCTGAGACTAAGTACTACAATTATATTAACTAAGAGCCAAACCCGAAGCAAAAACTAAAATAAAAGGGCTGAAAAAATACAGACATACAGGCAGATAGACACACACACAAACATCTTGGCTTTTATATATATATATTTTCGATTTTCTGAACTATTGTAAGAACTGCAACCTTGAAACTTCTGAATGTCGTTTCATATGTCTTTGTCTATGAGTGTATCAAATTTGATTAAAATCGAACCACTCCTTCTATAACCCGATTTTTTCGATTATCTATTTCCGATATTTATTGGGGGTAACTGGACACAAAACCTAGCTAAGAACACTTGCAGATGCTTATAGTACAACTATATTTGTAAATTTTCAAGAAAATCGGTTCAGCCGTTTCGGAGTCTATAGGTAACGGACACACACACACAACCACACACGGATACAAAATTCCATTTATAATAAAGTTTAGATTTGGGCTGAGTTTCCTACTCATTCCAAATGAGTAAATGTACTTTTTTGGTGCAGTGGATATCGACTCGGAACGACAAATCGTGGAGCCGTGTTCGAATTCCAGTTGAATTCCTTGCATTAACTTACGTACAAATAATCTTGGGAAAGGTATTAATCCGTCTCTTATTCCTCCAGTTATAGGTTAAATAATAGAACAGATTGGGTTCTTTAGCCTTGGCTGGCAGCCTACTGCGGGATAATCTTCTGCCCAGTCAGTCATGTCTCTTTCGAGAACGTAAGAAAAAGGTTATTTTGTTTTTATGGCATATCAACCTCGGCGGGTCATTTGTTGCCAACTAATTATTTATTTATTTATTGCTGGTAATACCTTTTTCTTTCAACAATTTATTGTTGTTATTTTATAAGTTTTTGTGTAGAGTAATACATTTTTCTTTTTCGAGTATCAAGATTCATTGGGATTTGTTTTTAAGGGCAGGGTCCACAAGTCCTACCCTTGTTATTCAACCCATAAATGGAGGGAAGGGACGGATTAATACCTTTCCCAAGGTTACCAGTGCTTAAGTGAATGCAGGGTATTCAACTGGAATTCGAACTCGGCTCACCGATTTCTCTTTTCTAGCCGATATCCACTGCACCACTACGCATATCCGTCACTAAACGCTTACAGCACCTGGTATTCCCAAGCGGTCACCCATCTAAGTACTGACCAGGCTCAACGTTGCTTAACTTCGTTGATCGCGTAAGAACCGGTGTATTCAACGTGATATGGCCGTAAGCCAAGAGAAAAGGAAATAAAAAAGAAAGAACAGTGTGAATGAAAATTATAAAAAGATAGTAGAATAAAACTGAAATCTCTATATATATAAAGGCAAGATAGATAGGTGTAGGTAGGTAGGTAGGTAGGTGGTGGTGTGTGTGTGTGTGTGTGTGTGTGTGTGTGTGTGTGTGTGTGTGTGTGTGTGTGTGTGTGTGTCCTTTATACAAATGCACAACTTTTATCCGATTCTCACCAAACTTCACACAAATATTCTTTAGGCGTCCGGTCAGATCATGGGCTACTGATTTGTTCCGATTTCTCCACGATATCGGAAATCGATACCCCGATATCTGATCAGGTCTGATCAAGATCGAGATTTCAGACTGTAATCGTGGTTTTTACTGCAGAATTTGCTCTAACTTTGTAAAATTATAGTTTTTAGTCTCAAACATTAGTAGATCTTCTCAGTTGACTCATTTTCCCCGATATCGGAAATCGATAGCCTTGATATTCTATCGAATCTGATCACAAACCGATATTCAGCCATCAATATATCCCATTTTCTTCAATTTTACTCCCGATGGGTACGATAAGTTTTCATGGACTTACTTAGGTTAGTTTATCCTTGGATGACTTATTTAACTTCAATATTGGAAATCGATACCCCGATATCCTATCGGGTCTGATCAAAATCAGGTTTTCAGCCTTTTTATTTTCGTTTTTGCTTCAGGTTTTGCTCCAAGTAGGTATAATTGTAGTTCTTAGTCTCAGCCATGATACCATTTACTCAGGGGACTTATTTAGCCTTCAAAATTCAGTTTGCGACGGAAAACTTATTTGACATCGATATCGGAAATCAAAATTTGACTTACATCCATTCATTTTTCTTTCAGTTTACGGTTTTCGCTTTAACTGGAAACAACTATTGCTTTTTAGTCTTTCGTGCCAACGTCCAAAGAGTCCGAGCTCCAGGACCATGAATTAGTTTTAAAGCTTTCATTACACCCGAGCAACGCCGGACTATACTGCTAGGTTGAAATAAAAAGGACAAAAAATAATGAAGCAAAAGAAGAAAATCAGAAGAAAATAAAAACAAATGAAATAAAAGAATATGTGTCGGGCTTTCTTCAGAGATTAGACAGTTGAACATTAACAGAAAGAAGAAAGGGAAAAGAAACGACTGGAAAGAAAGAGAAAGTGCAAAAAAGAAAATAGTTGTAATAGTGAAGAAAATAAGAAAGAATAAAAAATCAAATCAAGGAAAAAGGAAAAGAAAAATAAAAAAATAAGGAAGAAAAGGAACAACTGGAAAAAGAAAGAATGAAAGAAAAGATTGTGCAAGATAGAATGGAGAAAGAAAAAGAAAAAAGTTGTGACAGTGAAGAAGATGAGAAAGAAAGAACCGGAAAAGAAAGGCAGAAGAAAGGAAAAAAGAAGAAATTGGAAAAAAAGAAGAATGCACAAGAAAAAAAAAAAGAAAAGAAAGAACGAAAGAAAGAAAAGAAAAAAGAAAAAGGTAAAAGAAACAATTGGAAAGCAAGAAATAAATAATTTGAAAGAAAGAAAGAAAGAAAGAAAGAAAGAAAGAAAGAATAAAATCTTGAAAAAAATTGTAATCGATTAGTTGGATAAAGGTTATGAAGAAAGAAAGAAAGAAAGAAAGAAAGAAAGAAAGAAAGAAAGAAAGAAAGAAGGAAGGAAGGAAGAATGAAAGAAAGAAAGTAAGAAAGAAAGGAAGAAAGAAAGAAAGGAAGGGTGAAAGAAAGAAAGAAAGAAAGGAAGGAAGGAAGAAAGAAAGGAAGGAAGGAAGAAAGAAAGAAAGAAAGAAAGAAAGGAAGGAAGAAAGAAAGAAAGAAAGGAAGAAAGAAAGAAAGAAAGAAAGAAAGGAAGGAAGGAAGGAACGAAGAAAGAAAGAAAGAAAGAAAGGAAGGGTGAAAGAAAGAAAGGAAGAAAGAAAGAAAGAAATATAAAAAAAAGGAAAGATAAAAAGAATGGAAAAGAAAAAATGGAAAGGAAAAAAGACAGACTGTGCAAGAAGAAAAAAAGAAAAAATCTAGAAAAAAAAGAAGTTGCAATCGATTAGTTGAATGAATATCATGAGAAAGGAAGGAAGTAAGGAAGGAAAGAAGGAACGAAGGAATGAAGGACGGAATATAAGAAAAAAAGGAAATGAAAAAATATAAAAGAAAAAATGGAAAGGAAGAAAGAAAAAACAGAATGTACAAAAAGAAGGAGTAAAAAAAGGGAAAAGAAACAAATGGAAAGGAAGAAAGACAGAATGTGCAAGGAAAAAGAAAGAAAACCTGATAGTGAAGAAGTTTCCAACAAGGTAGGTATACAGAAGATACAACCAATTACTCCTGTTTTAGTAGTAAGTCCGACAAACCCGACAGAGTAAACCTGGCGACTGCTCCAATCTGTGGTTAAATGGGGCAAGCAATGATTTGTAAAGTTGAACGCTTCTGAAATAAAACTGCTTTTATTTAACCTCTACAAAGAAACTATTCTACCTGCCATCAGCATGGCTGATGCTAGTCTCCAGATGAGCAACGCACTACGCTTTCTGGGCCTCACATTTTTTCCCACAAATATAAAGTGTAAAGACTATATCGAATCAATTGCATTGAATACAATTGCCATTTTTGATCTGGTGCTATTGTTGTATATCTCCAGGTACTTCAAATTCAAAAAAGAGTCTGTAATTTAATCAATTCAGACTAGGTATTACGTCTTTAGACACACTTTCGCTGACCTGACGTGGCTTCTCCTTTGGTTTTACTACAAATATTTTCATGACAACTGTTCGGGGGAGCTTGTTTCCCTGACGCCTCAAGTACATGACTTTAAGGGCGCTACTAGATTGGTAATTAGGTCTCATTTGCTGTTGACCTAGCTAGATTCAGCCGCTACGTCTACTCTAACAGCTTCTTTGCACGCACTTCTCATCCCGGAAAACCCATTCTGATTTCTTGCTTCCCCGATAACTACAACCTTCAAAAATTTAAATACAACGTCAATCCTCATTTTCTATCTAAATCAACACTTATTTTTTTCTCCTTTTCTTGATTATCCCCATTAAAGTTACCTCATTCTCTTTCACTCTCAAGAGCTAAGTTTAAGGCTAGGGTTAACTGGCTAGGGCTAGAGCTAAGGTTAAGTGGCTAGGGCAAGACCTAAGTTTAAGTACAGGATTAGGGCTATGGATAGGCTTAAGTTCTGGGGCTAGAGCTAAGGTTAAGGCTGGGTTTAGTGTTAGGGTTTGTGTTAAGTGGCTAGGGATTGAGGTATGTTTAAGACTTGGATTAGGGCTAGGTGTAGGGTTAAGTGGCTAGGTCTAAAGCTAAATTAATACTAGAGTTGTGGCTATGGCTAGGTTTAAGTGGCTAGGGCTAGAGCTAAGGCTAAGGCTAGGTTGAGGGCAAGGGCATGGGTTAAGTAGCTAGGGCTAGAGCTAAGGTTAGAGCTAAGCTTCAGCAACTAGGGCATAAGGCTAAGGTTAAGGCAAGTGTTAAGACTAGAGCTAGGGTTAAAGCTAGGGTTAGAGCTGAGGTTTAATCTAGGGTTGGGTCTAGGGTTGGGTCTAGGGTTGGGTCTCTGTTACCTTCTATGTATTAATTGTGTTATTACTTTGTTTGGGATGAAAGAATTTTAAAAAAATGATGTGAAAGAAAGGAAAAGCACGAAAGAAGGAAATAAAGAATTGGGAAGAAAGAAACACAGAAAGAAAAAATAGAAGAAAAGAACAAAGAAAAAACCAGTTTAAAAAATAAAAACAAGCAAAAAAGTTGTGTGTATGGGGGGAAGGAAATAAGCAATTCTTCTATGTGACTTGTCCTTTCAGGACGTAGGCGATCATGCCTTTCCACGTCTCCCTATTCCTGGTGGCTCTTAGCACGCTTTCTTTTGTTACACCATGCAACCCCTGTTCTCTCATCCACTAGCTCAAGCCCATAAATCTAGAATATAAATGTATAGAAACTAAAATGGCCACAAAATGAGGGATCAGTTTATATATTCATTATAATATAGAATTGATCCCCCAATTTATACCCACATTATAATTTGTTATAAACAGTTGGTAGATATATTCTATTTCTATGTGCCCTGTCCTTTCGGGATGTAGGCGATCATGGCTTTCCACGTCTCCCTATCCCTGGTGGCTCGTAATATGTTTCATCCTGTTACTCCACGCAACCCCGTTACGGCATCCACCTGCTTAGGCCCTTCAAATATGTTATCCGCTGCTTTCCTCTGTCTCTTTTTCCTTCTATCTGGCCTGTCAGTATCAGGTTCTCCAAGCCCTTTTTCCTCATTGTATGTCCCAGAAACTTCAATTGTCTCTTCCTGATGCTCACTATTAATTTTCTTACGTTGCCATTCTTTCCAAAACCTCATCATTGCTCACATGTTCGGTCCATGATATCCGCAGCATCCTTCTCTAAAACCACATTTCCGCTGCTTCAAGCTTTTTCCTCATCTTCGATTATATTGTCCAGCATTCACTGTCATATTGAAGAACTGACATCACATAGCAATCTAGCACTCTTTTCTTTGTTTCTAGTGAAATTTTCCTGTGTCTTCGTACTTTACTCAGCTTCTGGAATGCGTCCTTCGCCATGCCAATCCGCCTTCGGATGTTAGAACACTTTCTAGGTATTTAAATTTTTGTACTTGCTTGGTTCTAGTATCCCCCACCTGTATTTGGCATTTCGAGTTGTTCTTTTTGCTTTGAAGTTTACAAGACTCCAATACGAAAATAATATTCCAGAAGTTGAAAAGATTCTTCTCTTAAATGGGATATCGTAATAAACGTGGTTTGGTTTGGTTTGGTGTGAATTTAACGGCCCATCAACCATTATGGCCATTTAAGAGTCAGCTTTTGTATTTTGGCCATTTAAGGGTCAGCTTTTGTATTTTGGCCATTTAAGGGTCAGCTTTTGTATTTTGGGATCACATTTGTTTTGAAGTTGTTGCATGCATTAGAATGGTTGTACACATTTTGATTTCAATTAAATTTTATTGTACAGTCCTATTTTCTTTAAATATGCCATTAAATGGTCTATCTTGGTGGCTTTTTTTGTTTTTTTTTGTTTTTTTTATATAATTATATCGCTTTATACAAGGCATTTTACTGTAACTGTTTTACATAGGAAGAAAGTTATGAGAAAGATTGACAGGTTATATAGGGGGTGTCAGGAAATGGGTAAAAGAAGGATTACTGTGGCCATAAAGTGAGGGATCAATTTATATATTGATTGTAATGTAGAATTAATCCCCACTTTATATCCACATTATAATAGTATAGAATTTTCTTTATTTTATAATCATATTGCACCAAGCAAGGCATTTTATTGCCACTGTTTTGCAGGGGGTTGCATGGGAGGAAAGTTATGAGAAAGAGTGACAGGTTATAGGGGGTGTCTGGAAGTGGGTAAGAGAAGGATGAGAATACTGATGAGAGTGGAGTGGATGGAGAAAGGAGCATGAGAGAGAGGATGCAGGTTAGTGAGATAGTGAAATAGGAGATGACTTTACATTAAAAAAAAAAAGAAAAGTGGAGAAACGTTAAAAATGCAGAAAAAGAGAATGAAAAATGATTTAAAAAATACTGAACAACGTTAGAAAGAAATAGAAGAAAAAAGAAAGAGAAAACTAAGAGAATGAAGAAATCTTGAGAAAATGATAGGATAATGAAGGAAAGAAAACTGTAAAAGAATAAAGAAAATATAAGAGGAATAATAAACGAATTAAATAATGGAGAAAGAAAAACAAAGTAAAAAATAAAATAAAAATAAAAGAGAGCGAAATAAAATCGATAAAAAGAATAAAGAATAGTCGAAAGAAAACGAGAAGCAAAAACGGTAAAAAAGAAGAAAAGGAGAAAGAAAAGTGGTGACGGAATGAAATAAAGAGATAAAAAACGAACGAAAAAGAGAAGAAAAGTGAAAATAATCAGGGAAAAAATATAAAAAAATAAGTAAAGAATGAAAAAAAAAAAAGAATGAAAACGATTGAAATAGATGAGTCCGAATGAAAACAAGAGAATGAAAGCGAATGAAAAAAGAAAAAGAAGACGAATTTAAAAAAAGAAAGAAAACGAATAAAAATAACATAAGGACAAAATGAATATTTATCAAAAGAAAGGAAAAAAAAAACAATATAAAAAGGAAACGAATGAAAAATGGGAAACGAATGAAAATAAAAGAAGGAAAACAAGAAAATTAATCAAATAAAAAAATAAAAGGAAAAGGAAAACGAATGAAAAAAATAGAAGGAAAATGTATAAATTAATTAAAAGAAAGAAAAACAATAAAAATATGAAAGAAAGTAGCAAAAATAAAATAAAAACGATGAGAGGCGGGAAAAACACAGAGTTGAATTTGATGTGTTTAGACATCAACGATTTCCTTCGAGTGAGAAGTCAGAAATATCCTTAGTCAGTCGGCTTTGTTTCGTCGGCAGGGTGGCCCCTAAGGGTAATCGACTGCAGACAACGACGCTCCAGCTGCCGCGTTGTTTGCCCCGGCGGACATACGAAAGGCCCCAACTGCTAGGAAGGACGACAATTAAAAATTAGGGGAGTCAGCTCCTGCCTACCATCAGGTATTGGGAAGGGGAAAGGCTTTCATTTGAAAACAGATGGGCTGCGAAAGAAGTTTCATAGCAATCCTGCACGTTATCTGCGGCAAGGGTTTTTCAAGTCTACTCACGGTTGCCTGAAATTGCAGAGAATCCCCATTATATATATATATTTTCAATCCTGGGTTAAAAAGCAATCGGCTGTCTAACCGTACTGATGTGCTGTGACACAGCGAAATAGATCTGTCTGCAGATGACTATATATATATTAATCAATTAACTGCAAATAAGGCCATAATGCCACTAAGATGTAAAGCGTTAGTTGGAATTAAATAAAATGAGAAGCCTTTAAAGGATCCGGAAACCCAACATTAAACAGGAAACATAGGATAAACCTCTCTACTAAGGGCATTTAGACAGGTGTAGAGAGGTTTATGCTATGTTTCCTGTTTAATGTTTGGTTTCCGGATCCTTTAAAGATTTCTCATTTTATTTAATTCCAACTAACTCTTTACATCTTAGTGGCATTATGGCCTTATTTGCAGTTAATTGATTAATATATATATATATATATGGGAATTTAGGTAGGAGTAACTGGCATCTCATATGACTATATATATATATATATATATATATATATATAAGACATCGCACATTGAGTGATTGTGTTAACAAAATAGTGCTCGATGAGCTATTAAGTATAATAAATATACGTTTTGTAAATATACTATTTTAATAAATTATTATTGATACTAATAAATATACATTTTCCTCGCCTTACACGTGTAAATGTCAATATCTAAACTCCACCTGAAGACTGCGTTGTGTATGAAACCCCGATTCGTGCTACCAGTGAAGAAAAATGTATATATATATATATATATATATATATATATTCAGGAATCCTATTAATATTAAGTATAAAAACTGATTCAGTAAGAGATCTCAATCTAATTAAATCTATTTATTTCTTCTTCTTCTATGTGCCCTGTCCCTTTAGGACGTAGGCGATTATGCTTCTCTACGTCTCCCTATCCCTTGTGGCTCTTAGTATGTTTGCTCCTGTTACACCTCGCAGCCCCCGTTCCGTCATCCACCTGATCAGTCCCTGCAAATATGTTATCCGCTGCCTTCCTCTGTCTCTTTTTCCTTCTATCTGGCCAGTCAGTATCAGGTTCTCCAAACTCTCCTTCCTTATTACATGTCCCAGAAACATCAATTGTTCTTCCTGATACTCAGTATTTATTTTATTTTCGTTGCCATTCTTTCCAACACCTCATCGTTGCTTGCATGCTCAATCCACGATATCCGCAGCATCCTTCTGTAGAACCACATTTTCGCTGCTTCAAGTTTTGTCTTCATCTTTGATGATATTGTCCAGCATTCACTGCCGTGTTGAAGAACTGACATCACGTAACAATCCAGCACCCTCTTTGTTTCTAATGAATTTTTCCTGGTTGTTTACAGAGCCAAAATTTATTACATATAAAAAATTCAAATTTTCCATAAACGGATGGCCATTGCAAGGAGTCAATTTAACACCCGCCTCATGAGCGATGAGCGCATTGCCAGCCATTGATTTCAGAATTTCAGGTCGGAAGATCTGTCCCTTTGTGATTAACCCCACAGTGGCCGGCCACAGACACTAGATGATGAGGCTCTGAATGTGCCATAGAGGAGGACAACAGTCAAAATCTATGGTAACTAGCCGTACGTTTTCATGTTTTTTATGAAATAGTCAGATTTCACCTGCATTGCATAGGGAAGGCGAACAATTTGAGCATGAGGGTACTCTGCAAACTGTCGGAAAACAACGAGCAACAACGAGTGACGAACTGTTTCTCGGCACTGAAATATACCCATATTTGATCGTGTACTTGTGGTCTCATTCACCCTGGGAAAGTTGATTCAGCATCTTCACTAGAAGTTTCATGGGAATTTTTAGGCTCCGTAAGCAGTCTCCAACAGCATGTTATTCCGAACGGCATATTTGATCGAGTGCTCACCAGTAACAAAAAGTGGGTTCTGGATGACACTCCCAAGCGTGGTTGTAACTATGTGACCATGTGCCTGACATCACAAGACTATTTCTACACCGATTCAAGATCATGCTATGTTACTGATGGACTAATAGATTAATATACTATGATGTGCAACGGACCGGTGAAATCATCATTGTGAACCTTCACCTGTAAAGGGCACTGAAACAAGGTTAATCGCAAGGGTGTACTGTTCCTTCTTGACAATGTACAGCCTCATGTGACTCGGGTAACCAGGTAAACTATACGGCAATTACCTGGACAGCCATCTTTGTGGAATATCCTTAAAAAATGTAGCAGACCTTTGGCAGGCACTCACAGCCTCATTTGCGTCCAAGACAGGGCATTACGCAGCTGGTGGCTTACGGCTTATCCTTACGGCATATCACGTTGAATACACCGGTTCTCATTCGATCACCGAAGTTAAGCAACGTGAGACTGGTCCCTACCTACATGGGTGACCGATTGGGAATATCAGGTACTGAAAGCGTTCAGTGACGGATGTGCGTTCTGGTGCAGTGGATATCGGCTTGGAAAGAGAAATCGGTGAGCCGAGTTCGAATTCCAGTTGAGTACTCTGCATTTACTTAAGCACTGGTACACTTGGGAAAGGTATTAATCCGTCCCTTTTCTCCAGTTATGGGTTAAATAACTAGGGTAGGACTTGGGGACTCTGCCCTTAAAAACAAATCCCAATGAATCTTGATACTCGAAAAGAAAAAATATTACTAGACACAAAACTTTAAAAAAAAGAAAAAACAATAAATTGCTGAAAGAAAAAGGTATTACCAGCAATAAACAAATACAATTTAGTTGTCAATAAATGACCCGCCGAGGTGTTGATATGCCATAAAAACAAAACAACCAACCAACCCTTAGGAAATTTGGATCATTTGTGTTTGAAGAATGCTTCATTTTTCGTTAAGTTTATTTTTTTATTTTTCCTACTATTTTCACTGACTTATTTAAATGAAAGTTTTGAATTTTTTTTTTTAGTTTTCTCCCTCCCCCGGTTCTAATTTTACTTTTTAAAACACATTTTTTGACTAGTCTTTTGAATTACAGAACTGTGCAAAAGTATTAGGACAATGAACTATTTTATCTTTTATGAGGCATGAAAATAAAGTTTAAAATCACACCTGTCTTAACACTTTTGCACACTACCGGTAGTGCGCAAAAGTATTAGGACAGGGGTCAGTCAGTTAAGTGCCATACGTGATACACGCTTGGGCGATCATTTCTCAAAAGAGGAATGACTGGGCAGAAGATTATCCCGCAGTAGGTTGCCATTGCTTTCTGCGGTAGACTGGTTGCCGACCAAGGCTATATAGAACCCAATCTGTCTTGTTATTTGACTCATAGGTAAAGGGAAAAGAAATCTATTATATTATTATGCAGTAATTAGTGGGGGATCGGTTTCCTATTGTTATGAATTAATAAACTGATCCCCCACTTTATGACCAATATAAGCCTTAATCATTATTCCAACTATTATATTCAGTCAGTCAGTTAAGTGCCATAAGTGATACACGCTTGGGCGATCATGTCTCGAAAGAGACATGACTGACTGGGCAAGTGAATATCCCGCAATTGGTTGCATTTGCTTTCTGCGGTAGACTGGTTACCTTCCAAGGCTATAAAACTCAATCTGTTTTATTATTTAACTCATAACTGAAGGGAAGAGACGGATTAATACCTTTGCCAAGGGTATTTGTGCGTAATCGAATGCAATGAATTCATCTGGAATTCGAAGTCGGTTCCCCGATTTCTCGTTCAGAGTCGATATCCACTGCATCAAAACGCATATCCACAAACAGAAATGTAAGATGCTACGTTTGGTCAAAAGTAAAAATAAAAACGGAATGCTTTGAGACCAGCAACAACCACATTAGCAAATATATAGTAGCAGGGGAATCGCCATCATGCCTGAAGGTCCACTGAAGGGCGTCATCAACATTACGGTGTTCGTCGAGAAAGCCAAAGACATACGCACATCTTATCAAAGAAGACAGGTCTGAGCACTGCTCAGTTTGGCTGAAGTGCCTGGGTGAGAGGATCCTGTTATAGAGTCGAAAATCTAGGAAGCGCTGAAGTTGGTTGGGCCGGGACAGATCGCCGATGTTAGATGCTCTACCCTACGAAAGGTACTTGAGGCAGCCGCCCGTATTTGTTGCTTTGCTGAAACTGATTTATAACAATTGGATGAAGCAGCGGTCTCTAACTTAACTTAGCTTCCCCACGGGTGTGATCAAGTTGCTACGCAAGGAAAAGAATTGTGGGAGTGAGATATTTAACACTCGACCTTTAACGATGATAAAAACAGAGCTGAAGATCTTAGACTACCGTTTGCAGGTTCTCTTTAGTCTGATTGGCTTCGAACTCAATTGTGCTGAGGAAGACAGGACTATTCAAGACAACCTTCATATGGTACAAGCCGCGATTATTAAATTAGATCAGTTCAAGGTATTTGAAAGGGTTGACCTTTGATTTCTGGTGTCTGTCCTTTCGGTTTTGGACAGTACTTTTGCATCTGGATCTGAATTCCGTATGAGTCTTCCGGTTCGCTGGTAGAAGTGAATGGGGCTAGAAAGGAGCCTTTCTTATTGTTACGCTTCATTCACCAAGTTTGTTAGCTTTTCCCTTTGGTGTACGATCTTACATTGAAGTCTCTCCTTTGCAAGCTAATGACAAATCCTGTCTCTACCTGATACTACTACCTTGGTTTATGCAGAGCCGAAATTGACGAACTCAGCAAAGAAATCTCTTGCTGGAAATGAAATTGGTCGGAGGCGTGGGAAAAGATCGAGGGTTCAGTTTGTCTGTGGTCCTGGAGGTATCTTTCCTTAGAGAGGGAGTGGGGACTATGCGCATCGAACATCTACTCGATTCCCCTTTACCGATTCTACGTATTTCACTTCGTGTACCATAATAAGAGATTAGAAAGGCCCTTGTTCTCCTTCTTGTGGGGAAGCAAGAACCCCTTCCTGTGAACAACAAACAGAATTTGAGATAGAAAATTAAGTATATTAAACGTAAAGAATACAAACTTGAACGCAGGTTAATAATCCAGGAATACAGTTAATAAGACGGATATTTTTTTTGTTTTTATAAGCGTTTCACCCCGAGCAAGGCATATCACTGCCACTACTGTGCAGGGGGCTACGTAGAGTGGAGAAAGGCTGATTAAATATAGGAAATGACAGAGGGTGGGTGATAGGCGGGTAAGGATACCGAGAATGAGGATTGGGTAGATGAGAGTGTTGTGAGAATAGTTGGGAGTTAGTGTGATAGGAGGTGTCTATTGACCCTACATTTAAACACCTGGAGATTGTAACTGTCGGGAAAGCAGACTTGTGGAAGGGAGTTCCACAGGCGGGAAGCGCGAGAAAAGAAGCTGTTGGAGTAGAATTTACGGTTACATCTTATTTGTTTAACTGTAAAAGGGTGGGACCTAGTTGCTAATCTAGTATCTCGTGTAAATTCCTGCTTAGGCGGCACCAGTGATCTAAGCTCATCGGAGCAGAAGCCATGAAAGTACTTGTAGAAGAGGCACAGGGAAGCCACATCACGCCGGTGTGAGAGCGGCTGCAGCCGGTCTGCCAAGTCAGTATCAACCACGTTACAATCTTTCTGAAGTGAAGCCGTAGTAGAATTAGTATGTTCACGTTGGAAGCTGATGGGGGTGCTGTATAATAATATTCTGCTGAGTGGAGCTCAGAGCTACTACGAACTACTTACGCTGTATCTCTGAATGTCTCTGAAGTGAAACCGTCGTTTAGATTTCGAGTGTATCATTTTCGTACTTGTTGATGTGTTTGAATGAGTGTGTGTTTGACGAATTAATATTTTATATTATTAAAGTCCTGCATTGATTTCGACCAATGAATGGGTTGTTTTTTTTTTAATCATATCACCCCGAGCAAGGCGGTAACGCCACTGATGTGCAGGGGGCTACGTAAGAGTGAATAGATTGGAAAAGAGAAAGCCGGAAACTACAACCTAAACAGGGAACAAGGGATGAGCCTCTACACCTGTTCAATAGACGTGGGTGGAGTGTGAACCGGGCGATAGTTTAGACTATCTACTCCAATTGAAAAAATAAACAAAAAAAAAAAAAATGAAAGAAAAGTGAAAAGATTGGAAATGAGAAAGCCGGAAACCACATCCTAAACAGGGAACAAAGGATGAGCCTCTACACCTGTTCAATAGACGTGAACCGGGTGATAGTTTGGTCTATCTACTCCAATTATTCTGCCACAATTAAAAATTTGGGGGTGGGGTTTTATTACTAAACTTATTTTATTTAGTTTCTTGTAAATAGTTTATCATATTGTAAATTCACATTCGGATTTAGATTTTTAAGTTGCTTTATTCCCCTCCCCTCACAGATAAGAATTGTACATATGCGAACTAGTTAGTACTTCATGGAGACACAGAGGTATTATGGTGTATGTTATAAGAGTGTGTTGTTTGCGTATTAATTACAAAAAACACGGCAAGTGTCTAAGCAAGACCTTATATTATAACCGTAGAAAGGAGGGATAAAAGACACCATGAATGATGTAAGGATACCAAAAGTTAGAGGAACAAAATGGCACAGACTTGAATGAATAAATCTAAGAATAAGTAAGTATTGTATTTGAAATTCACTTAATATACATACATGCATATGTACATATACAATATGCATATAATATACAATATATATATATAGCAACAAGAATTCATTTAAACATACTTCATTAGATAGAGAAAAGTTCGTTTGGCGTCGGTCACATGAAATTGCCTTCTTATCGCCAGAAAGTGTGAAAAATGAAGAAATGGAACCACAAGGAAAATTAAGAGAGAATCAGAATTGCAAAACATCGGGATATGAAGAAACTACGATAGATAGATAGATAGATAGATAGATAGATAGATAGATAGATAACGAACATAAGAAGAGAGATAGAAAGATAATGAACATACTGAGATAGATCGATAGATAATGAACAAACTGAGATAAGCAGATAGATCGATAGATAGATAATGAACACACTAAGATAGATAGATAGATAGATAGATAGATAGATAGATAGATAATGAACATACTAAGATAGAGAGATCGATAAATAATGAACATACGAAGATAGATAGACAGATCGAGAAATAATGAAAATACTAAGATAGATAGATAGATAGATAGATAGATAGATAGATAGATAGATAGATAGAATAGATTGAACAAATTGAGATAGATAGATAGATAGATAGATAGATAGATAATGAATAAATTGAGAAATAGATAGATAGATAGATAGATAGATAGATATAAGACAAATTAGATAGATAAGAAAATAGATAGATAGATAGATAGATAGATAGATAGATAGATAGATAATGAACAAATTGAGATAGATAGATAGATAGATAGATAGATAGATAGATAGATATGAATTAGATAGATAGATAGATATGACAAATTAGATAGATAGATAGATAGATAGATAGATAGATAGATAATGAACAAATTGAGATAGATAGATAGATAGATAGATAGATAGATAGATAGATAGATAGAATAAATTGATAGATAAGAAAAATTAGATAGATAGATAGATAGATAGATAGATAGATAGATAGATAATGAACAAATTGAGATAGATAGATAGATAGATAGATAGATAAGATAGATAGATAAGAACAAATTAGATAGATAGATAGATAGATAGATAATGAATTAGATAGATAGATGAAGAAATTGAGATAGATAGATAGATAGATAGATAGATAGATAGATAGATAATAAGAACAAATTGAGATAGATAGATAGATAGATAGATAGATAGATAGATAGATAGATAGATAGATAGATAGATAGATAATGAACAAATTGAGATAGATAGATAGATAGATAGATAGATAGATAGATAGATAGATAGATAGATATAGAAAATAACAAATTGAGATAGATAGATAGATAGATAGATAGATAGATAGATAGATAGATAGATAGATAGATAGATAGATAGATATTAACAGCAGGCTAATAAATATTAGAAATAGAAAATATTCATACCGAAGAAAAAAGAATGAAAGTAATAATCTTAACATGATGAGAAAATTTAAAATAGGATAAAAACACGAACAAGGAAGGAAGGAAGGAAGGAAGGAAGGAAGGAAGGGAGGAAGGAAGGAAGGAAGGAAGGATGTTACAATAGACAGAAAGTTTCAGTAAAATAAAGACGGGATTTCTATGTTTGTCGATTTGATACGGAAGTCATGGCAGCAAACGTTGACTGCACCATGCCGTTGATAGTAAAGGGAAAAAAACCCAAAACAAATCAATGACGTCATTCACTTTGGGAAACACAAGTTCTGCTGTTTATAACAGATCCTTCATTCGAACCGACCCCATCCTCGCCTATTCCCACCTCTACCTTCATCCTCATCTCCAGTCTGTTCGCCGCCTGACGCCCTTCCACCCGACATCTAACTTGGGCGGAGACAGCACCTCTATTGACATTCGACGGTCACGGCACCGGGTGGGTCGGGCGCTGCAAAGTGTGGGCAGGGCTTGGGAAGTATCTGTTAAAAGATCCGTCCTAAAAAAAAAAAAGTTTTATAGATCACATGCTTCGTTCAGTAAACAATTTACGCGCACCAACGGGTGAAGGGGCATCTGTCAGTTGGTGCTGATATTTATACACTAATCGGGTATCTTAGATTTTATAAGTGCACCGAGAGTGTCGTGTTCAACGGGTCGTCAAAAACAACAATTTTTGTGTCTGCCTCGTACATGAAATTGAAAAAAAAATTTGAAAATACTATTTTTTATATCACTACACGCGCAAATACCCTTGGGAAAGGGATTAATCCGTCTCTTCCCTCCAGTTATGGGTTAAATAATGGGACAGAATAAAGTTCTATAGCCTTGGTCGGCAACCAGTCTACCGCAGAAAGCAATGGCAACCTACTGCGGGATAATCTTCTCCCCAGTCAGTCATGTTTCTTTCAAGACATGATCGCCCAAGCGTGTATCGCGCATGGCACTTAACTGACTGACATTACATGCAACGCAATAAAGCTACGAAGATACAAGGGCGTCATTTATTGTAAGAGAATCGGAGGAAATTATTAAGGAGCAAGATCAATACAAATTTCCATTTGTACAACGTTTCGGCTGTTGTACGCTCCGGCCTTAACCAGGTGCAAGAAATGTAAATACTGTAAGTACTACCTCATCTGTGAAATATAGACAAATAGAATGATCTATTATTAAACGTCGTACAAATGGCAACAAAGATGAGGACAATAGTCCGAATAATGTAAATACTGTAAATATTACCTCATCTCAGAAATATAGACAAATATAATGATCTATAATTAAACGTTGTACAAATGGCAACCAAGATGAGGACAATAGTCCGAATAATGTAAATAATGTAAATACAATCTCATCTAAGAAATATAGACAAATAGAATGATCTATTATTAAACATCGTATAAATGGCAACAAAGTTGAAGACAATAGTCCGAATAATGTAAATACTGTAAATATTACCTCATCTCAGAAATATAGATAAATAGATTGATCTATTATTAAACGTCGTACAAATGGCAACGAAGATGAGGACAATAGTCCGAATAATGTAAATACTGTAAATACTACCTCATCTCAAAAATATAGACAAATAGAATGATCTGTTATTAAACGTCGTACAAATGGCAACAAAGATGAGGACAATAGTCCGAATAATGTAAATAGTGTAAATACCACCTCATCTCTGAAATATTGACAAATAGAATGATCTATTATTAAACGTCGTACAAATGGCAACAAAGACAAGCACAATAGTCCGAATAATGTAAATAGTGTAAATACAATCTCATCTCAGAAATATAGACAAATAGAATGATCTATTATTAAACGTTGTACAAATGGCAATCAAGATGAGGACAATAGTCCGAATAATGTAAATACTGTAAATATTACCTCATCTCAGAAATATAGATAAATAGAGTGATCTATTATTAAACGTCGTACAAATGGCAACGAAGATGAGGACAATAGTCCGAATAATGTAAATACTGTAAATATTACCTCATCTCAAAAATATAGACAAATAGAATGATCTATTATTAAACATCGTACAAATGGCAACAAAGATGAGGACAATAGTCCGAATAATGTAAATAGTGTAAATATTACCTCATCTCTGAAATATTGACTAATAGAATGATCTATTATTAAACGCCATACAAATGGCAACAAAGATGAGGACAATAGTCCGAATAATGTAAATACTGTAAATATTACCTCATCTCGGAAATATAGACAAATAGAATGATCTATTATTAAACGTCGTACAAATGGCAACAAAGATGAGGACAATAGTCCGAATAATGTAAATAGTGTAAATACTACCTCATCTCTGAAATATTGACAAATAGAATGATCTAGTATTAAACGTCGTACAAGTGGCAACAAAGATGAGGACAATAGTTCGAATAATATAAATAGTGTAAATATTACCTCATCTCGGAAATATAGACAAATAGAATGATCTATAATTAAACGTCGTACAAATGGCAACCAAGATGAGGACAATAGTCCGAATAATGTAAATACTATAAATACTACCTCATCTCAGAAATATAGATAACAGAAATTAAGAAGACAAAAGATGACTCTTGACATAGTATTTAAGTTTTTAAAAATAAAATTAGACTGGAGAGCAAGGAGACTGAATAGAATTGAACAATTCTACTCCATCAGGGTCTTTTCTCGCGCTTCTCGCCTGTGGAACTTCCTTCCACATACTTGCTTTCCTAGCGGCTCTAATCTCCAAGAATTTAAATGCAAAGGCAATTCCCGTCTCTTATCCACTTATCTCCATCCCTTTCCACACCACCCCGTGAATCTTGTTCTTTTCCTTCGCAGCTCTCTTCACTCCAATGTTCATATCCTTCTTTTGCCCTTTCTCCGCCTTTTAGTTGGTTCATCTTTCTGTTCACTCTTTTCTTGTCTAAAATTTAAAAAATATTTCCAGTAAAACATTGTTGAATACAAAACTAATGAATGAATCGAAATAACTTCATCTTGATACGGTCGATTATTTCCGGGTGTGATCAGCGCTATTAAATGTAAATATTCGTCCTTATAAAAATGTAACAACGCATACATACGGTCAGTATATATATATATATATATATATATATATAACCTATGGATTTGTTAAATACCCAGCTTTTGTTTTTGTTCATACTCTGTTAAATTTAATAATAGATTTTAAAATTGAGTTCTCTTTGGAGTTAGTCTCCGTTGGAATTTGCCTTACCAAATATCAAGGTCCTGGGCATGACGGTAAACGGCATCCGGCAGCAAGGCCTCTGATTGAGAGGTTGTGAGAAGCATGGAACCACCTCTTAATTGCTGTTGTTTTCAGGTCCACCCAGACCTCGAGTGGTAGCACCTGTTTGGGTCCCAGCTATGGGCAAATAGCTAACCCCAAACTGGGGTCAAAATACCATGAAAGTATGAAAATACACTTTTATAGAAATATGTCCATAAAAATAGACTTTAATAAAAAAAAAAATACACATTTTTGAAGGAAAAATATTACCAACAATACATTTTTGAAGAAAAAAATATTCTCAGCAAAACATTTCTGAGTACTAAACTGGAAGACATTTTCAGTTTTCTAAAATAAAAATAGAATCAAATCAAAAAAATTTTCATTAAAATCTGACTAAATCAACTTTCTCACTATAAAAAACATACCTTAAAACCTCACCTTTTTGGTATTAAATAACCCACAGAGGTTGATATGCCGTTAAACAAAATTTAAACTCAAACCAAATATCAAGAATTCTACCTTATATATATATATATATATATATATATTATCCAACGTCTATGGCACGACTCGGCGTTTCATCCGTTATGCAATCATCAGGTGCGTATTTCAAACTGACATTTTAATAGATTTGTACTTAAGTTCATTCGATGTTCATGGGAATTATGTCTTATAAAGTTTAATAACAAGATTAGAAATTTAAATATTCTACGGTTACAAGTAGATTAAAATTAAAATTTAAAATTTAAAATTAAAATAAAAAGTAAAAAAGGATAAAATGCAGGGAGAAGAAACCAAAGGTGCGTAAATCATGAAGAAAACATTATCACCATAACACATTTTTGAAGAAAAAAATTATTCTCAGCAAAACATTTTTGAATACAAAACCAGAAGACATTTTCAGTTTTCTAAAACAAAAAAAAACAAACATTTTTATTAAAATCTGACTAAATCAATCTTCTTACTATAACCGAACACTAAAAAATACCTTAAACCCCCACCTTTTTGGCATTAAATGACCCACAGAGGTGTTGATATGCCATTAAACAAAACCTTAAACTTCAATGACAGCTTCTTGTTTGTGATGCTGAGGTTCCACATACCCACATCAAATTCATAGTTGTCCTTATCACTGGACATTGTTGGTTTTCGTTACTGTAAACCGAAATTCAAATCCAAATTCACGGTCTTCTCACTCCGGTTGAAGGAACTCCTTCCTGACTGATCGTGTCTTTATGGCTGTAGCCGTATTCACCACACTTGGACAATTGCGGGTTGGTGACGCTATTTAACCCATTGTTAGGAGTGATTGGTCGGTGACTCTGAAGAGTTTATCCGTCATATAACAGCTTCACGTTTGTGCTGCTGGGGTTACACATACCCTCATCAAAAGACTAGGATAGCCGATTTAATTGCTAAAAACTCAGGTTTTGAATTCAGAGTTATTATCTTAGACTAGCAGTATAGCCCGGCGTTGCTCGGGTGTAATGAAAGCTTTAAAACTAATCCATCGTCCTGGAGCTCAGACTCTTTGGACGTTGGCACAAAAGATTAAAAAGCAATAGTTGTTTCCAGTTAAAGCGAAACCGTAGACTGAAAGAAAAAGGAATGGATGTAAGTCAAATTTTGATTTCCTGGTATCGATATCAAATAAGTTTTTTCGTCGTAAACTGAATTTTAAAGGCTAAATAAGTCCTCTGAGTAAATGGTATCATGGCTGAGACTAAGAACTACAATTATACCTACGAAGAGCCAAACTCGAAGCAAAAATTAAAATAAAGGGGCTGAAAAACTAATTTTGATCAGACTCGGTAGGATATCGGGGTGTCGATTTCCAACGTCGGAGTCAAATAAGTGATCCAAGTATAGAACTGCAACCTTGAAACTTCTGAATATCGTTTTTTATGTCTTTGTCTATGAGTGTATCAAATTTGATTAAAATCGGACCACTCCTTCTATAACCCGATTTTTTCGATTATCGATATTTATCGGGGGTACCTCGACACAAAACCTAGCTAAGAACACTCGCAGACGCTTATAGTACAACTGTGTAAATTTTCCAGAAAATCGGTTCAGCCGTTTCGGAGTCTATAGGTAACGGACGCACACACACAGACAAATTTCCATTTATAAATAAGTTTAGATATACCACACAATATCACTTGACATTGGTGGGTTTTCGTTACTGCAATCCAAATCTAAATCCAGGGTCTTCTCACTCCGGTTGGAGAAACCCCTTATTGAATGACCATGTTTCAGGGTTGTAGCCGTATTCACCGCACTTGGACAGTTGCCGGTTGGTGAGGCTATTTAACCTATTTTTAAGGTTATGGCAGTTGACTCTGAAGAGTTTAACCGTCCTTAACATTTACTCGTTTGTACTACTGGGGTTCCACATAACCTCATCAAAAGATTTTGAATTCATAATTGCCTCATCTTAGTGAGACCTCACAAGTCACATTTTTTCTTTTTTTTCTTTCCAAATCTTTCACTTTTTTTTTCTTTTCTCTTTTTTTTTTTTGTTTTTTGTTTTCAATTGGAGTAGATAGACTTAACTATCGCCCGGTTCACACTCCACCCACGTCTATTGAACAAGTGAAGAGGCTCATCCCTTGTTTCCTGTTTAGGATGTGGTTCCCGGCTTTCTCTTTTCCAATCATTCTACTCTTAAGTAGCCCCATGCGCATCAGTGGCGTCACCGCCTTGCTTGGGGTGATATGATTAAAAAAAAAATACCACATGACATTGTCAGGATTTCATTACTGCAAATTCAAATCCAAATCCAGGGTCTTTGTCAGAGGAACGCCTGCCATGCTGACCATTTTTTCAAGATTGTAGCCGTCCTTACGTTTACTTAAATTGCGGGTTGGTGTAACTCATAGTTAGGGTGAATGTCCATTGACTCTGACGAGTTCATCCGCTCTTTAACTGCTTCTTGTACTACTGGGGTTGCAATTACCCTGCTGAAAAGCTCAAAAGACCAGAGTTGCCGTTTTAGTCATTGACAACTTAGATTTTGAATTCAGAGTTGTCCTTTTCCATGACCGATTGCCACCCAAGGTTATAAAATTTAGGATCCAGTCTAGCGAGCTATTTACCGTTATGCATGCCTTAACGTAACTTTAGTGACAGATGTCATTTTAACAAGTACCTAAAAAAAAAAAATTGCATTTGTCTTTCTCAAAAGACCAGGGATACCGGTTTAGTCATCGACAGCTTTAATTTTAACAACTACCTAAAAAAAAAATTATATCATTATAAGAATTATGTTCTGGATCCCGGAAATGGGGTCCGCACAAATAAATGAACAACGACCAGTAATTGAGAAAGAAAATAAATGTATTAACGTAAGGATACAGACTTGAATGAAGATTAGTAGTCCATGTGTTGTGGATCCCGGAAATGGAACCCGCACAAATAAATGAACAACGACCAGTAATTGAGAAAGAAAATAAATGTATTAACGTAAGGATACAGACTTGAATGAAGATTAGTAGTTCAGGAATACGGGTTAGTAAAAAGTATATGTACAAATCTCTGGAAGTGAAGCCGTATATTGAGTATGTCCGCGTCGGAAGCTGACGGGTACTGCATAATAATCTTCTCGATGAGTGAAGCAGAGAGCTACTATGAACTGCCGTGTACTGACTGCTAATCTCTCTCTGGACTCTCGTATTCTCCGGTTAACTCTCTGTGCAAACGTGGTATTCTGTATTTATTTACCCCCACCACCACCACCACTAGGGCAAAATGTGACACAAGGCCTTTTTAACGTGGGTCCTCCGGGCCATATAGCGCAACCAAAAGTATGTCTAATTTTGCCCGGTCGTGACTCTACCCTTAGGCGGAGCCACGATTGGGTTAATGCTCTCCGCCCGAAGGCAGGGAGCTGACAATGTCAAATGAAATATCGCGTGAAAACGCGGCATTCTCTCGTCTCGCTTCTTTAGTAGTATTATAAGTATACTCTTGACGAGTCCATCTTTATGAAAAGGGAGAATCTCACAACAGTTTACATATAGAATGGCTCAGAAGACAGCGGATCCAGGAGGGTAAGCATAAATTCATCAACACTTTCGTCATGTCCTCCTATCTTTATATTTGTTCCCCTGCCTTCTGCTCATGCGTACTTATAGTTGGTACTATTGTGGTCACGTGATCGAAGCTTGATCGCACCAGACTTCTTATTACTGTTATAGTGCCGTGGTCTGAATATGCTTCCCTCATCGATGATGACTCGCCGGTTCGTCATTAACATCTTTCGAGCTCACTGAATCTTCGCTTCAGAGGTAGAGGTTGACGGACGTTCGTTACCTTCTTCGTGTTTTCTGCCTGTCAGTGCACTTCTTAAACTTCTTGATCCACTAATAGACATTTTTACGCGATAGTACACTGTTGCTGTATTGTGTGAAAAGCCTCCATTGAATTTTAGCCCCCGGCACACATTCCCCACAAGAGACATTGGTTAACTTTTCTTTGTTTCTTCTTTGTGCATACTGCTAGCGGAGTGTCATGTTATGCACTGTAAAAAAACTGGCGAGATCAAGCTAAAACTTTGATCCCGTGACCGCAAGCCAACCAACTATAAGCACGCGTGAGAAGAGGGCAATGTGACAGACCTAAAGATACGATATACCCTTTGTAGGTGGACATAGCTTCGAAAAATTTGTCTGGTTATTTATGAGTCTTCACCACTATCAGTTAAGTGTTATACGTGATACACGTTTGGGCGATCATATCTCGAAAGAGACATGACTGACTGGGCAGAAGATTATCCCGCAGTAGGTTGCCATTACTTTCTGCAGTAGACTGGTTGCCAGCCATGGCTATAGAACCCAATCTGTCCTATTATTTGACCTATAACTGGAGGGAAGAAACGAATTAATACTTTTCCCAACGGTATTTGCGCGTAAAGTGAATGCAAGGAATTCAACTGAAATTCGTACTCAGCACCCCGATTTCTCGTCCCAAGCCGATATCCACTGCCCCACAACGCAAATCCCTTTACCACTATAAACCCAGAATAGGCCCGAAAAAAAAAAAAACACGAACTCGGGTATTAGTGAAACATATATTTAATGAGAGAATAAATACAATGTGTTTTACACGTCAGTCGGACTGCTAGGTGACCCAACTCAACTTCCCTCAACCCAGCTCACCCCCCGAGAGACATATTCAACCGGTATTCGTAATAATAGGAAGAATTCATTATAGGCCAAAAAGGGTAGGTTCCATAACAATAAGTAAATGATAAGTGTGGGCAGTATGGCGTTTCAATTCTAGGAATTCAGCCCTCATACGTCGTAATGGTGGGGGAGTCCTGACACAGACCGACATAATTTTTAAATGAAGTTCTCTGCAAGAGATGGGCATACCTTAAGTAGATAATTGGGCGTTGCCTTATTCCATGGCCTAATTGAAAGAGAGCATTTCCGTTTAATGTATGGTCAACCGAATAGAAGAAAGGAACAACAAAGACTCCTCAATTTCCCAACCATTTTGCATTAATTCAACTTTTTAAAATAACATGTATTATAACTTATAACACGTGTACACATAAAAAATAACATTTGGAGTAAAATGAAATATATATATATATATATATATATATATAAAAGGCAATCTGCGAGTCTGTGCGTACCTGTTCCCCATGGACGCCTACATTTTTTAAGCTACGCTACGCTATTCAAACATTCTAGGGACACATATCTACAGGGAAGCCAGGTCGACACATACTTTTTAAGTTTTAAGTTCAGCAATTTTCCCTTTCGCACTTTTTGGCCAATGGAGCCGATTTTTTTACAAGATGTTTGCTGAATTGCATCACAGAAATCAAATCACACGTGCCAAACGCGCGGAAAATATTTTTTTATTTAAAAAAATAAAAATGAGCCTTTATATTTAATTTTTATTCCGACGTTTTATTTCCGTAAAAAATCTAAGATCTAAGATGGTTGCTGAATTACGCCACAGAAATCAAATCACACGTGTCAAACGCGACTAAGATATTTTTTCATTAAAAAAAAATACAAAAAAATGAGCCTTTATATTTAATTTTTATTCCGACTTTTTAAAAATTCATTTGGTCAACAAAAAAATGTGAATATTTTTCCTGTAATTTTGAAACAAAAGAAATACTTTTAAAAAAAGTATTTTTTCAAACAAAAACAAAATATGTAAAAAAACATATGCCAATGGTTAATTTAATTATTTAAGTCTTTTTTTTCAGATGTAGTATTTCATACTATAGAAAATTAAATTTAAAGAAAAGCTTTTTTTTTGTCGCTAAATATTTCATGCAGGAAATCAACTGTCTGTAAACGATTTCCATCTACTCCCCTCAATGGTATCTTCTCCTACTACTAAAATGTTCTGAGTTGCACGGGCAACGCCGGGCTATGATGCTAGTAATCTCTCTCTCTCTCTATATATATATATAAGGCAATCTGTGAGTATTTGTGTGACTGTTCCCTATGCACGCCTACATTTTTTAAGCTACGCCATTCAAAATTCCTAGGGACATATATCTACAAGGAAGCGAGGTCGACACATACTTTTTGAGTTTAAGTTCAGCAATTTTCCCTTTCGCACTTTTTGGCCAATTGAGGTGAATGTTTACATTTGCTCCGTAAATCATCTAAGATCTAAGATGGTTGCTAAATTACGTCACAGAAATCAAATCATACGTGTCAAACGCGACTAAAATATTTATTATTAAAAAAAATGACCCTTTATATTTGATTTTTATTTCGACGTTTTAAAATTTATTTGGTCAACAAAAAATGTGAATATTTTTCCCCGTAATTTTGAAACAAAAGAAATATTTAAAAAAAAATGTGTTTTTTCAAACAAAAACAAAATATGTAAAAGAAAAATTGCCAATGGTTAATTTAATTATTTAAGCCTTTTTTTTTAGATTTAATACTTCATAATTCAGAAAATAAAATTCAAAAAAATAAAGCTAAATATTTTATGCAGGAAATCAACTGTCTGTAATTTGTGTGACATTAATGTAACTTTTTTCCTCTAAAATTAAATTTGCTTTCCAGCTTTCAATAAATGATTTCCATCTACTCCTCTCATTTGCATCTTCTCCTACTACTAAAATGTTCTGAGTTGCACGGGTAACGCCGGGTTATGATACTAGTTATACATATACAAAGACTTAAAGGATTTTTATTATTAATCTGATATTGTTTCTGATTACTTGAACTTTTAGTGAGTATACATGTCGGAGTCGAAACCCTGTTTTATTTAAACAGTGTTAATTACATTTATCAGAAAATGGATAATAAGTTCCCAAAATCTCTGAAAATGTGCATTCATCATCTAAATTGATGATTCGCAATTTAAGAATTTCGAAAATCATTTTTAACTTCCTACATATTGTTAAGCGACCAAAATGAATTCTGGCGTCATTTAACCAGTTTTTTTTTTTTTTTTTGTTGTTTTTTTTAACTACAGCATTTTGCAGGGTTGATATAACGTTGGAAGTGAGCTATCAATTTGGGATTAGGACAATAGTTTTTACAAGAAAGATCCGTGTTAGTTAGCATTATACACAAACGCTTTAAGGTTGTAGCACTTGTTAGGGTTACAGCTATGCCTAAAGAGTAAGCACCCCTAAACAAAAACAAACACTATAAAATATAAAAATGCATTTATATAGTAAAAATACTAACGATATATTTTTATAATAAAAAATGTCAAAAATACAAATTTAGTGTAAAATGACATTGTATCTGGAGCTGAAGGTATACAACTGCGTTCAAAATATAGAGGTTGATATGCCGCTACACAAAATCACTCAACCAACAAACCACTTTTGATATGTTCGATCATCCACAGAGCCTTCTCCAGGAATTACACAATTTTTTGTTAGTCTGAGTTCCATAGTTACCTTCCTTAAAATTAAATAAATGCTAGTAACATTCAGTTAGCTAAGTGGCATACGTGATACACGTTTGGGCGATCATATCTCGAAAGAGACATGACTGGCTGGGCAGAAGATTATCCCGCAGTAGGTTACCATTACTTTCTGCAGTAGACTGCTTGTCAGCCAAGGCTATACAACCCAATCTGTCCTGCTATTCAACCCATAGCTGTAGGAAGAAGAGGGGGATTATATTATAAAGTACTAATTAGTGGGGGATCAGTTTAATAATTCATAAAAAACCGATCCCCCACTTGATGACCAGTAGAAGCTTTAATTATGCTTCCAACTATTCAATCAGTTAAGTGCCATACGTAATACACGCTTTGGGCGATCATATCTCGAAAGATTATCCCGCAGTAGGTTGCCATTGCTTTCTGCGGTAGACTGGTTGCCAACCAAGGCTATAGAACCCAATCTGTCTTGTTATTTAAACCATACCTGGAAGGAAAAGACGGATTAATACCTTTCCCAAGGGTATTTGTGCGTAAGTGAATGCAAGGGATTCAACTGGAATTCGAACTCGGTTCCCCGATTTGTCGTTCCGAGACGATTTCAACCACAACGCACATCAAGAAAAATTACATGCCATAAAATATGGCCTTTTTTCTACGATCTTGAATAGCAGAATAAGTAAATAAAAAATAAAAAAACTAAAAAAAACTTTAATAATTCGATACCCCAGCTAAAATATTATGTCTTTTCAACATATCTGCAATGTTACTTCTGATGTCATTTAATCAGTGAGTTTTTTTTTTCTTTTTAGCTACGACACTTCACAGCGGTATAATGGCGTTAAGGAATGAGCTATCAATTTAGGGGCCAAGAAAAGAGGCGATTGCACGTTACAGTAACGTCGCCAGAACGTCACATATTCCCGAACAAAAATATAACGTCTCCTTAAAGTCACAAGAACGTTGCGTGTTAGCTGCGAAGATGGAACATTATACAATGAAACAGACGAAACTGTTTGGGTTTTATCAAAATTCTAATATTTGCATTTTAAAACGAAGTTTAAACATATCTGAAAAACCCAAAATAATCTATTTCTAGCAAGATTGTAATGTATGTATATATATATATATATATATATATATATATATATATATATATATATATACGTAAAGCCACAAATTGCAATATATATATATGTATATATATACGTAAAGCCACAAATTGTAATATATATATATATATATATATATATATATATATATATATATATATACGTAAAGCCACAAATTTATTCGCCTGAAGAGAGTCAATTTTAGACTCGAAACACGTGTAGCGTCACAAATACTATTATGGACACTTAATGTATAATAACAAAAACAATAAATATACACTTTAAAGAAAACGTTCACGGCTACTCATACTTTTTATTCTATGCCAATTTCTCTCGTTGGAACAACCCTATTTATTTATCCAATATATATATATATATATATATATATATATGTATATATATATATATATGTATATATATATATATATATATGAGAGAATATATATATATATATATAGATTACAGTATAACCCGGATATAAGAGACCCTGATATAAGACAAGCTCGTATATAAGAGAGATGTTATCTGGTCCCGAATTAGAGCCTGTGGTAATGGATACAAACTAGACCAAATCCGGATATAAGAGAATTCTTATACGGTCCCCGACAACTCTCTTATATTAGTAATCCACATACAAGCCTGTTTCGCTGTATCACAGCTCATCAGTGTGGCTAGACACGTCTATGAGAGAATATATATATATATTAAAGGTTTTAGATTATACTGGCTCCTCGAATTGAGTAACACACCACGGCAAACATAAAACAAACCCCCAGTCAAATCTCAATCCACTTGGGCATCTTTGGAGGATCAGTCAATCAGTTAAGTGCAATACGTGTTACACCATCCGGCGATCATGTCTCTTTTGAGACATAACTGACTAAGCAAAAGATTTTCCCGCATTAGATTGCCATTTCTTTGTGTGGTAGATTGGTTGCCAACCAAGGTTATAGAACTGTTGTGGATTCTGAGTGAGGAACCGCACAAACTAATGAACAACAAAACAGATAAACGTAAAGATACAAACTGGAACGCAGGTTAGTAATCCAGGAATACGATTAGCAAGAAATATATATATATATATGTCTTGGAAGTGAAGCCGTGCTGAAATTAGTATGTCCGTGTAATACTATTCTGTCTGAGTGAAGCTCAGCGCTACTATGACTACTGACGCGGTATTCTCTGTGTAACTTCGGTATCTCTCGGTAACTTACGGAACTCTTACGGTACTCCCTCTTTCTCACCATGGTAGGAGTATATGTATACTCAAGTCGAGTCCATTATCATAGAAAAAGGGGAGATCACACAACAAGAACCTAATCTGTTTTACTATTTAACCCGTAGATGGAGGGAGAAGAGATGGATTCATACGTTTCCTAAACGTATTTCTACGTAAGTGAATTCAACGAATTCAACTGGAATTTGAACTCGGCTCTTTAGAAGATAATCGGCAATAATGTTGACATTAAGAAACTGACGGTACAGGTTTGTGGTCTAAACTACAGAAGTTAGTTTGAGTTTGAGTTTTGTTTAATGGCATATCAACACCTCTGTGGGTTATTTAATGCCAAAAAGTTAGGGTTTTAAGGTATTTTTTTAATGTTCGGTTAAAGTGAGAAGTTTGATTTAGTCAGAGTTTGGTGAGATGTTTTTTTTTCAATCTTTTTTTTTTTAATTTTAGAAAACTGAAGATGTTTTCTAGTTTCGTATTCAAAAATATATTGCTAGTAATAGTTTTCCTTTTAAAATTTCTCTAAACGCCTATTTTTATACTTTCATAGTGTTTGGACCCCAGTTTGGAGGTTAGCTATTTTCCCATAGCTAGGACCCTAACAGGTGCTACCACTCCGGGTTAGGGTGGACTTGGGTACAATAGCAATTAAGAGGTAGTTCCATGCTCCTCACAACCTCCCAATCAGAGGCCTTGCTGCCAGATGAAGTTTACCGTCATGCCCAGGATCTGGAGAAGTGAGACAACTGAACAATATGGCAAAATACTTAAAAGGCCTCTTGCTGTAAATGTGCGGAAGTAATCAAAAGTCATGACCTGCATACATCTTATTAATATTCTTAAGTCAATATAGTGTTGCTAGTTTCGACCACTCATAGGCAAAAACCAGACCCGCGGGGCACACTTGAACTCTTTGACGTTCGGAATGAGCCGCCTAATTTCATGAGAAAATAACGTTTATTAAAATTTTATTTGTTTCGCTTTTTTTCACATGTTTACTCACACTTTCACAAACACAACCGTTTACATAAACAATGATCAAAACTTATTTATAAATGAAACTTTGTCTGTGTGTGTCTGTGTGTGTGTGTGTGTATCCGTTACCTATAGACTCTGAAACGACTGAACCGATTTTCTTGAAAATTTACACAGTTGTACTATAAGCGTCTACGAGTGTTCTTAGCTAGGTTTTGTGTCAAGGTACCCCCGATAAATATCGAAAATCAATAATCCAAAAAATCGGGTTATAGAAGGAGTGGTCCAATTTTAATCAAATTTGATACACCCATAAACAAAGACATAAAAAACGATATTCAGAAGTTTCAATGTGGCAGTTCTTACAATAGTGCAGAAAATCGATAATATATATATATATATATAAAAGGCAAGATTTTTGTGTGTGTGTCTGTTTATCTGCCTGTATGTCTATTTTTTTCAGCCCTTTTATTTTAGTTTTTGCTTCGGGTTTGCCTCTAAGTAGGTATAATTGTAGTTCTTAGTCTCAGCCATGATACCATTTACTCAGAGGACTTATTTAGCCTTCAAAATTCAGTTTACGACGGAAAAACCTTAATTGATATCGATACTAGGAAATCAAAATTTGACTTACATCCATTCATTTTTCTTTCAGTCTACGGTTTCGCTTTAACTGGAAACAACTATTGCTTTTTAGTCTTTCGTGCCAACGTCCAAAGAGTCTGAGGTCCAGGACCATGGATTAGTTTTAAAGCTTTTATTACACCCGAGCAACGCCGGGCTATACTGCTAGTCGAATATAATATCTTTTTAAATTTTGTATACTTTCGGTGATGATAGCATTTTAAGAATTTAAACCACTAGAATTTTTGTGCAAATACTTTCATGCGTGTTAAAAAGCTTTTCAGTATTTAGTACTGTTGAACTTATCGCTAACATTTTTTGTCGAAATTTACAAACGAACCGATGAAATTTGAATAAGCTGATTTGTTTGGAAAAAACCCTTTGACAAAAACCCTACTTTTCGTCTGATTATTTTCCTTAATTTAATTTAATAGAACAATATTTTGTTTAATTTCGTTTCGATCGGCTATTTTAGAAAGAAGTGAAAAAGAAAAATGCAAATGTACAACAGTGCCTCGTTATCCACGCTAGATTACAGCGGATAAGGAAACCCGTAAAAAAACAAAAAACAGAAAACGAAAAAAAAGAAAACAAAAAAAAAAAACTAAGACCGTACTCACTGTTAATGGTATGTAAAACTATTATTAATCATTGACGTACTGTCGATGTCCAAATCTAGTGTGACACAAGGTTATAGATGTGAAGCACATAAAAAACGGCCAAGTAGGAAACTGCTTAACAAAATCAGCTTTCTAATTGTACCCTTTTTAAAAACTATATTTTTTCTTGCAAATCTTCCCAATATTTAGTTTTGTTGAAGTTATCGCTAAAAGATTTTGCCAAGATTTACTACTCAACGTTTTGTTCAATTTTGTAAACGAATCGATGAAGAAATTTGAATAAGCTGATTTGTTTGGAAAAACACTTTGACAAAAAACCTAATTCTCGTTTTAATAATTTTTTTAATTTAATTTAGTTTCGTAAAACTTCATGGTAAACAATATTTTCTAAGAAAATTTATTCCTTTCATTTTTCAACAACGAAGAATCAATTTTTAGGATTTCTTACCCTTGAGCATGCAAAGTCAGGAGAAAATATTTTTCTGCAGTCAAATTCCAACATTTTGAAGCCTTTGGTCTTCTGATTTGTTTTTCCTTCTCGCAAATGCAATATGAACTGTAAACTTGAGAGTGAATACAGACGGAGAAAATTTTTTTTATAATGTCCAAAACATTAATTTAAAACAGTGCTCGATATATAATATATAGAGCTGTGAATATTTATTATAAATTATATTTTAGAAAATATACAGAATTTTTTTTATATAGCCACTACAATTGTACATTTGAATTTTTGATGATTGATATCCGCTTTCTTTAAGGATTTTATCGTAAATTACCTTGTATTTATCAAATATTTCCTTACTGGATGAGTGTGTGTACTGATGATGGATATGCTTGATAATGGACGGCGGGTGATTAGAATTGGGGTTTATATATATTGGGTTAGCATTGTTTTTCATGTAAGGTTGGAAAGTGTTCGATACTAAGTCTAATGTTATGTCCAGGAAGTCTACTTGCTTGATATTGGGGTTAATTACTACGTTAAGACCAAAGGATTCAAAGACTTTATGAATTAATTTTCTAGTTTTATCAACCTTACCTCCAGTAGATTTATTTATTATCATGAGTCCGTCATCTCTATATAGTCCTATATTGTTCGTGTCGATTTCTTTATGCGCAATGAGGTTGTACAATAGGAATAATCCTACCAGATCTGAAGATTCTGCAGAATCCAGGGCTCCCATAGATAAATCAAAATTATCCGTTGAATTTTTTTCCACTGTTCGTTGTCGTGGATGAGAACTGATTTTCTACAGTTCAAAATTATTTTGATTTCATCCTTTGAGATGTCGGAGTAGAATTCTGCGAATTCCAGGGCGAGATTGAAGAGGTCCTCAGAAATCGATGGGTAAAAATCCACGATGTCAAATTGTAAGAAGGTGGCATTAGTTTTTCCCCAAGGTTTTCAAACCATTTGATTACGTTCATTGTATCCCTCCACTCCAAGAGTCGATTTTTTTCCTTATTTGCTCTTTCTAATATTACCTTATTAATCCTACCGATTTCTGATTTTGAAGGGCTTATTTATTATTTTAGTGAGTAATTTACGGTAGAATTCCGGCTTGTGGTCTTTTAAAAGCACATATGCCCCTCCTTTGTTATCATTTTGGGGACTCTGTCGCTTATTTTCAATTTATCCGTAATTTGTCTGCGTGGTTCTATCTATGTGGTTTTGGTGTTCCGTGTTAATTTTCCTGTATTTTTTTTTTTTGTCAAATTTTTCTTAATCAGATCTTTGTACCCTTTGGGATCCATCTTATAGAAATTCGATGTTTTGTCCGATTTGACAAAGACCTTATTATATTTGATTATGTTATTAATTAGCGTTTCCAAGTGATTTAGGAATTTGTTTTTGTGTTTGTGAAAGGTGATTTTGTTTAAGATCTCGAACAGGTCGTTCTCGAAGTTAAAAAGTTTGTCTATGAGAGGTGCGGTTTTAAGGTTTTTAAATCCGAATGTGTCCTTATTATCCGAAGCTCCATGGCCTTAAATGAAGAAATGCACCTTCCATCTCATCCTTCGTTTTAGGTCTTCAGTTTTTTGAACCAGCTTTTGAAAGTATTCCTGTTTATTTGGAATAGAAATATTTTTCAGCAAAATGTCAAAATTTACTTTATCCATGTTCAATGTTTATCTTAATGGTAAAAGTGCTCAACTTAATGTAGGAGCAGGTTATCAGAGTGAATACAGAACGAAGAAAAACTTTTTTTTACAACGTCCAAAACATTAATTTTAAACAGTACTCGATATATAAGATATATATAGGTGTGAATAATTTTTATAAATTATATTTTAGAACATGTACAGAATTTTTTTTTATATATCCACTACAAATAGTACATTTCTTTCGACATTGAAACTACAATGTCGCATCAGGCGGCGTGGATAGGAATGGAAAGCCTCTTTTCTTATATTTGGTCAGTTGTGTGTGGGATGTTGGTGGGGGTTAGTGATAAGGGAACAAGTTTTGTGGATTGACCGTTAGAGTTTTGAAGAAAGTGGTGTGGGTAGTGAAGATGGTTGATTAATGGTTGTCTGCGGGTTTTGTAGACAGATTTAACATTAGCAGTTAGAATGTAAGTTTTTATTATCTTGGGACTAGACTATATCCTTTGGATTTCTTAGAGGAGCAGGTAAGGGGTGGGATGCTTTTTTTTACAGAATATTTTTGTATTCAAGCAGAGTTTTAATAATTAATCTATATAATTAAACTTAATTTCAGATTTAGGAAATCGATTTTTTCTATTAAATTTTAAATTTTAATTTGATCACAGTTTGGAAACCGATTTTTCTATTAAATTTTAAATTTTAATTAGATCACCGTTTGCGGTAAGATTTAATGTAAGAGGTAAATTTTAATGTTAAAAATTTCAGGTAATAGGTAAGTAGGTAATAAGTGCGTAATAAGTAGAATTTGATGTAGGAGGAAAGATTGAATGTTTGAATTTAAAGTAATAGGTGAATAGGTAATAGGTGTGTTTTTATTTAAGGTAATAGTTGAAGTTTAATGCGTGTATTAAGGACAGTTTTTATAATTAATCTAAGTATGTATATTAAGCCTTACTTTTGAATTTAGTAAATCGATTTTTTCTCCAGAATTTTTAATTTTTTTAATACATGTCCATGGGTTCTACAGCCTTGGCTGGCAACCAGTCTACCGCAGAAAGCAATGGCAACCTAATGCGGTATAATCTTCTGCCTTCTATTAAATAACTATAATGAACCAAGCAAATAATTTATTAAGTACAGTCAGTTAAATGCCCAGCAAGGGTGGTCATGTCTCGAGAAAGAAAAAGCAGACAAAAAAGTTTGGTATTTATGGACATGTATAAAAAGAACACGTGTTTCATATAAAACGTTGTCAGTTAAGTGCCATACGTTAAACACGCTTGGGCGATCATGTCTCAAAAGATACATGACTGACTGGGCAGAACATTATCCCGCAGCATGCCATTACTTTCTGCGGTAGACTGGTTGCCAACCAAGGCTAGAGAACCCAATCTGTTCTATTATTTGACTCATAGCTAGATGCGGAAGATATGGATTATATTATTAAGTAGTAAATAGTGGGGGATCAGTTTATTACTTCATAACAATATAAAATTGATCCCCCACCTAATGACCAGAAAATGACTTAATCATGTTTTCAGTTATTATATTCAGTCAGTCAGTTAAGTGCCATTATGATACACGCTTGAGCGATCATGTCTCAAAAGAGACATGACTGACTGGGCAGAACATTATCCCGCAGCATGCCATTACTTTCTGCGGTAGACTGGTTGCCAGCCAAGGCTATAGAACCCAATCTGTCCTGTTATTTAACCCATAATTGGAGGGAAGTGCCGGATTAATACCTTTGCCAAGGGTATTTGCGCGTATGTGAATGCATGGAATTCAACTGGAATTCGAACTCGGCTCCCCGATTTGTCGTTCCGAGTCGATATCCACTGCACCACAACGCGCATCCATAAAAAGTAGAGTAATATCAAAATGAGGTCTTGGAAATGGAGAAGTTGTAAATTTCAAATATTTTTATTTGTCCCTACTTCTTAAAATAACGATTAGCTTTCATATGTCTGATTGCTATTGAAATATTTTGTCAAAGTTGATAAGATCAAATATTTAAAGGTCTGATAGGGGAATTTCGATGGATATTTTATTTATGGAAAACTCGTCATGAGCTTATTCAATCAAACTGGACAATTGATTGACCTAATCCAGTCATTCCTCTCTAATTGCATAATGAAGGTAATATTAAACGGACATGCCTCCCAAAACTACCATACGAACACAGGTGTCCCTCAAGGCTCTATTCTAGGTCCTACACTTTTTTTGATCTACGACACCGACGACACCACCGTTTACTCTCGCCTCGATCAAAAATCTGCTGAGGTTGACAAAGCGAACCTCGCTGCCGAGCTTGAGAAGGACCTCCAATTCGTGGTGGACTGGGGAAAGAAATGACTCGTAAAATTTAATGCTTCCAAAACGAAACTGCTATCTACTAACCATCATAGACAATATCTCCTACCCAACATTAGCATGGAACAGGCTAGCCTCCCTGAGAGTAAAACACTACGCCTCCTTGTACTCACACTCTCAGCGGACCTCAAGCGGAATGACTATATTGAATCCATAGCTAAATCCGCTACCAAGAAGGTCGGTTCACTGCGCAGGGCCAAGAAGTTTTTCCCGTCCGAGTCCATCCTGCACATATATAATTCTACCATCCGCCCGTGTATTGAATACTGCTGCCACATCTGGTCGGGTGCCTCTGCTGTTCACCTCGAGGTTCTTGACAAAATCTAACCGACGTGACGTGGCTTCCCTGTGCCTCTTCTATAAATACTTTCACGGCTTCTGCTCCAATGAACTTAGATCACTGGTGCTCCCTAGGTATGAATTTACACAAGCTACTAGATTGGCAACTAGGTCCCACCCTTTTACAGTGAAGCCGATAAAATGTAACCGCGATTTCTTCTCTAACAGCTTCTTTTCACGCACTTCCCACCTGTGGAATTCCCTTCCATATACTTGCTTCCCCGACAACTACAATCTCCAGGAATTTAAATGTAAGGTCAATAGACATCTCCTATCACACCAACTCGCATCCATTCTCACAAGCTCTTTTTTCATCTACTTCACCCACATCCTCGGTATCCTCATGCGTCTATCACCCTTCTCCCGACATTTTCTATAGCTAACCCCTCTTTCTCGTTACTTTCCTCTATGTAACACCCTGTGCAACAGTGGCAGTAGAATGCCTTGCTTGTGGTGAAATGATTAAAAAGAAATTAGTTGAAAAATTATTACAGTGTAACCCTGATATAAAAGAGTTGTCGGGACCGGATAAAAGTTATCTTATATCCGGGGTTTCTCTTATATCCGGGTTTGGTCTATTTTATATATATATTAGCACAGGCTCTAATTTTGAACCAGAGAAAATCTCTCTTATATCCGGGTCTGGTCTATTTTATATACATTACCACAGGCTCTAATTTGGGACCAGAGAAAATCTGTCTTATATCTGGATCTCTCATATCTCGGTTTATCTTATATCCGGGTCTCTTATATCCGGGTTATACAAAAAATGGGAATAAGAAAACCGTGGAAACTAGTAAACATGTTAATCCAAGTGAATCAAAAGGATATTTTACTGGTTTATTAGTAATACTTGAAATCGAAATTGACATTTGAAATAAATAATCCCCACAGCCTTATGTCAGACTTTTTAATATTCAAATAAATATACTTAACAATATTAATTTTTTTTTATAGTATCTCGCTATTACAGTAACCATTTTTCTTAAAATGAAAGTCGTGTCTTTTGCCATCACACGAGGAATAATTCATCCCGATCCCCACCCGCCTTGCCCTGCTACTGCCCATGTCATCATCATCGCAGTTACAAGTACTGTAATCAACAGAATCAACTGCTACCTCCTCCCCATTACATATCCAAAAATGTCATTATCGTTTTACAGAAAAAATAAATTTACTTTACAACCATCGTCTCGTCTTTTTCCTATCGCTTCATCTCTCTCTCTCTCTCTCTCTCTCTCTCTCTCTCTTTCTTTTTTCCATTATGATCGCCACCCACATATCATCTGTACCCGTCTACCCGGAAGGAAACATTTAGCTAATTTGGAAAATATCTAGTGTCGGCAAACCCAATTTTTTCCTGGCTCCATCTACAATTAAGGCAAACGGCGTAAACAGGCTGGATTTTTTTTTAAATCACTCTCAATAAAAGACTATCATGAAATATTTCGGTTGCGACTGCAAATATAGCTGACTCAGGTTAGAGCATACCTAATTGACCATATGGGCTCCAAGCAAATCTCTTGACAGTAATTAACTGTTAAGACCAATAATTAAAAATTATCCAGGGTATTTTAAATTCTCAAAGCAAATGACATGCCTGGAAGGTAAGAAAATTAATGGAAATGGAATATATTAGCCTTGTGAAAAAAACAAGTTCCTTTCTATTCAATAACATTTACACAGTTTCCATAAGTGACAGTAACACCCAACCCACTTGCGTCGTAGTGGTTTTATCGCCTTGCCTGGAGTGAAATGATTAAAAAATTATCTCTGTACTCGGTAACACAAAGACTTATGGATTAATCAACCAGTACATAGCTGCCTACTTATTTTAAAAGCATTCTTCTGTGTTCCGTGTTCCTTCAGAACGTTGACGAGCATGGCTCTCTACAATTTCCTATCTTTTGTAAATCTAAATAAATATTTTTTTTTTTTGCTATATCTCCTAAACCTGGATACGCCATTCAATCACGCATGCTCTCGTTGATTTCCGCTTTCTTTCTTCAATCAGTCCTGTGAATATTAAAATTTTCGGTGAACCTGAAGGAGACGACCACCAACTTTAAATTTGTTATTTTTCATTTTTTTTTTTTTCATTTTTTTCAATGCAGTCTTATCGATTATACCCTAAACTTTCTGATTGACAAAAAAATTTGGAAAATTTCAATATTTCAACAATTTTAGGGGGGCTCAGTTTTTCATACAACGTTATAGTAAATCGATCCTCCATTTAGGAACCACTCGCCGGTACGACATTACCACCACCTGTAAATTGGTTGATTATCATTTTTTTTTTTTTTCAGTGCAATCTTATCGATTACACCCTAAACTTTCTGATTGATAAAAAAAAAATTGTAAAAATTTCAACATTTAAACAATATAAGTGTGTGGGGGGGGGGGGTGTTCAGTTTTTCATGCAACATTATTGTAAATCGATCCTGTGCAATTAATTTTTTTGCTTGCGCATATTCAACAACTGAATCCTTTGCGAAATTTTTGAATAAAGCCATTCTTGGAGTTTTCGAGGAAGATGCTATCGTAAGAACTGAAGAAAACTTGAAAAAGACAAAAAAAAAAGAAAAGAGCAACAGCTCATACCCCCTCCCCCACAAAAAAAACAAAGTGACCCCAACTCGAGTGGTTCTAAAATGGAGGATTGATTTACTATAATGTTGTATGAGAAAGTGAGCCCCTCCACTTCTAAATATTGAGTTTTTTCAATTTTTTTTTTTTTTTTTTTTTTGATAATCGGAAACTTGATGTAATAACCGATAAGACTGCGCTGAAAAAACGTTAAAAAAAAAAATGAAGAACAACAAATTTAAAGGTGGTGGTTCGAGTCTCCTTCAGGTCCGCCCTGGTTTCTTAGAAAGTTTTCTCATTCGCTTTCATTTCAAGTAGCCCCTTGTGTCTTAGAAGAATTATCTAAATCAGTCAGTCAGTTAATTTCCCTACGTAACACACGCTTGGGAGATCATGTCTCGAAAGAGACATGGCTGATTAGGCAAAGGATTTTCCCGCAATAGGTTGCTATTACTTTCTGCGGTAGACTGGTTGCCAACAAAGGCTATAGAACCTAATCTATTTTGCTATTTAACCCGTAGCTGAAGGGAGACGCGACTGATTGAATATTACCTTTCCCAAGGGTATTCGCGCGCAAGTTAATGCAACGACTTCAACTGGAATTCGAACTCGGCTCCCCGGTTTCTCGTTCCGAGCCGATAACCACTGTACCACAACGCACATACGGTACTGAGACTAAATAAAAACATGGAGAGTAATAACTAAGCGGCCCTCAAAATAAGGACAAGAAAAAAATATCCTTAAACATAAAGAAATTATCAGTGTGTACAAGGGTTCAGTGAAAGCATGGAGAGAAATAACCGAGCGCCCCACAAATGAGAACTGGACAAAATATCCCTAAACATAGTGAGTGGAAGAGAGAGAACTTGGACTCATTGAGAACATAGAGAGTAATAACTGAGCAGCCCTCAAAATAAGAATTAGACGACATGTCCCAAAACATAGGGAGACGATCACTGTTTACTTGGACCCAGTTACAAAAATGGAGAGTAATAACTGAGGTGCAATAAAAATGAGAAATACACTAGATATCCATAAAGATAAGGAGTGGAGAGTAATAAATGAGAAGCCCTAAAACTGAAGATTAATTAAAGATTTTTATTAAAATCGTCGCTGATGGGGGATATTTTTGTGTTACCGTCCTTATAACCTCTCTGAAGATGGCTCATGTGGGCCGAAAGCTTAGAATCAACTTAATAAAAAATTATCCAAATGTTGGAGAATTTTTGTCTTTATTTTCAACTGAAATTAAAGCCTAAATACGATGTTTAGAACGGCTCATGATTAAATATAATAGACATTCATTGTCTCTTATATTCAACAGTATATGTTTAAAATATACTAGCAGTATAGCCCGGCGTCGTTCGGGTGTAATGAAAGCTTTAAAACTAATTCATGGTCCTGGAGCCCAGACTAAAGAATATTTGTGTGAAGTTTGATGAGAATCGGATAAAAATTGTGGATTTGTATAAAGGACATACAGACAGATAAACAGACACACACACAAACATCTTTTATATATATATATATATATTATCGATTTTCTGCACAATTGTAAGAACTGCAACCTTGAAACTTCTGAATATCGTATATTATGTCTTTGTCTATGAGTGTATCCAATTTGATTAAAATCGGCCACTTTTTCTATAACCCGATTTTTTCGATTATCGATTTTCGATATTTATCGAGTATACCTCGACACAAAACCTAGTTAAGAACACGCGCAGACGCTTATAGTACAACTGTAAATTTTCAAGAAAATCGGTTCAGCCGTGTCGGAGTCTTTGGGTAACGGATACACACACACAGAGACAAAGTTCCATTTATAAATAAGTTTATATATATATATATATATATATATATATATATATTTATATATATATAAAGAACATAAGTTGTATGTTTTTATAAAAACATTGGTAATATATTTCGAGGCTCTCTTATCGACCGCTCCTCAGACCAAATTCATACAACAATGAATGGGTCAAAATTATCCAGAAAAAAGAAAGAAGAAAAAAAAAAAGAAAAAAAGACAAGAAAAATAGTGGAAAGGAGGTTTTTTTTTGGTTTTTTTATAAGCGTTTCACCCCGAGCAAGGCATGTCACTGCCACTACTGCGCAGGGGGCTACGTAGAGTGGAGAAAGGCTGATTAAATATAGAAAATGTCAGAGGCTGGGTGATAGGCGGGTAAGGATACTGAGAATGAGGGTTGGGTAGATGAGAGTGTTCTGAGAATAGTTGGGAGTTCGTGTGATAGGAGGTGTCTATTGACCCTACATTTAAACACCTGGAGATTGTAACTGTCGGGAAAGCAGACTTGTGGAAGGGAGTTCCACAGGCGGGAAGCGCGAGAGAAAAAGCTGTTGGAGTAGAATTTACGGTTACATCTTATTTGTTTAACTGTAAAAGGGTGGGACCTAGTTGCTAATCTAGTATCTCGTGTAAATTCGTGCTTAGGCGGCACCAGTGATCTAAGCTCATCGGAGCAGAAGCCATGAAAGTACTTGTAGAAGAGGCACAGGGAAGCCACATCACGCCGGTGAGAGAGCGGCTGCAGCCGGTCTGCCAAGTGAGTATCAATCACGTTACAGATCATCCTTTGTATTTTGTCAAGAAGCCCAAGGAGAGCAGCAGGGGCACCCGACCAGATATGGCAGCAATATTCAATACACGGGCGGATGGTAGATTTGTATATGTGCAGAATAGATTCAGGTGGGAAAAATTTCCGGGCCCTGCACAGGGAGCCGACTTTCATAGCAGCAGATTTGGCAATGGATTCGATATAGTCATTCCATTTGAGGTCCGCCGAGAGTGTAAGGCCAAGGAGGCGTAGTATTTTACTCTCTGGGAGGCTAGCCTGTCCCATAGCAGTGTTAAATATTAGCGTCTAATAAAGCATTAAGAAACATGAAAATTTTATTAATTTTCTTCTTGCATGGTGGAAAATGTTTCCACACCTGAAGAAGAAGGCAACAGAAATGTGGTGCTACAGAAGGATACTGAGAATTTCAGGAAAAAAGTGAGTAATATAGGAGAAAGTTTTCAAGAAAATGGTAGCAAAAATAAATCTTATACTCAGAATGAAAATGTAAGAACTGAAGTTTCTAGGACACATAATGAAGAATGAGGGCTTGGCAAACTTAAGACACGCAGGGAATATCAATGACAAGAGAGATAGGAAAGACAGCTTAATATATAAATAAATTAATAACAGATAAGGCACAAAACATTTTTATCGCCAAGTTGGAAATTCTGGCTTAATCATAATTATCTTAAACCAGATGAAATTACTTAAAGTAGTTCTATAATTTTCGAAACTATTTTTCTTCTTCTATGTGCCCTGTCCTTTCGGGATGTAGGCGATCATGGCTTTCCACCTATGGTGGCTCTTAGCACGATTTCTCCTGTTACACCACGCAACCCTCGTTCCGTCATCCACCTGATCAGGTCCTTCAAATATGTTATCCCCTGCTTTTCCCTGTCTCTTTCCCCCTCAATCTGGCCTGTTAGTATCGAGTTCTCCAAGCCCCCCTTCCTTATTGCATGTCCCAGTAACTTCAGCTTTCTCTTCCTGATGCTCAATATTAATTTCCTTTTCGTTTCCATCCTTTCCAACACCTCATCATTGCTCACATGCTCGATCTATAATATCCGCAGCATCCTTCTGTAGAACCACATTTCAGTTGCTTCAAGTTTTTCCTTCATCTTTGATAATATCGTCCGACATTCACTGCCATATTGAAGAACTGACATCACATAGCAATCCAGTACTCTCTTCTTTGTTTCTAGTGAAATTTTCCTGTTTCTTAATAGTTTACTTAACTTCTGGAATGCATCCTCGTGCTTTCGGATCTCAGGAATAGAAATATATAGAAACTGGTGTGACCACAAAGTGAGGGGTCAGTTTATATATTGATTGTAATATGGAATTGATCCCCCACTTTATATCCAGTATGCTTCTGTAGAAACACATTTCAGTTGCATTCACTGCCATATTGAAGAACTGACATCACATAGCAATCCAGTACTCACTTCTTTGTTTCTAGCGAAATTGTCCCGTTTCTTAATACTTTATTCAACTTCTGGAATGCTTCCTTTGCCATGCCAATTAGCGTTTGAATCTCTGTGTTGCACTTTCTGTTTTCTGTTAGAACACTTCCCTTGTATTTAAATGTTTGTACCTGCTTGATTTTAGTATCCCCCACCAGTATTTGGTATTTTGGGCTGCCCTTAAAATGATGGACGAGATCGACAAATTAGGATTTATACTTAGTCGACCCGCTTCGAGGTTTATAGATTTTAAATTTCTTTCATAAGTGGATTTCACAAATTTAAATTAATATTCTTCATCAAATTTGTCATAAATTTCTCAAATTTCGGTTAAGAGATGATTGGTGGGCGTTTCTTCTTATAAGCAGTTTTTGAAACGTTCTGCCATGAATTTTCAATTGCATTTTGACCCAAAATGTTCAACGGACATGCCATTGATTTTTTTATGCCGTTTCTGACGAAAAAATTCAGTCCCCTTTGCTTTGTGACAAGATGAATTATTGTACTGCAAAATAACTTCCTCACTAACAATCCAATTTTCTATCGATGTAATGAGAAAATTACCCACGATTTCAATGTAAGAATATGTTGAGGTAATGATTGCCTTTTCCCCTGGTATTTAAATGATATATAATTCCATACCGGATGTGCGTTGTGGTGCAGTGGATAACGACACGGAACGACAAATCGGGGAGCCGAGTTCGAATTCCAGTTGAATCCCTCGCATTCACTTACACACAAATACACTTGGGAAAGGTATTAATACGTCTCTTCCCTCCAGTTATGGGGTAAATAGCAGGACGGATTGGGTTCTATAGCCTTGGCTGGTAACCAGTCTACCGTAGAAAGAAATGGCAACCTACTATGGGAAAATAATTTACCTAGTTCGTCATGGAACGAAAGAAACATAAGCGTGTATCACTTAACAATTAACTGACTGATATGAGTAAAGGATTGAATAGCAGGACAGATTGGGTTCTGTAGCATTGGTTGGCAACCAGTCTACCGCAGAAAGCAATGGGAACTTACTGCGGGATAATCTTCTGCCCAGTCAGACATGTCACTTTCCAGACATGATTTCCTAAGCGTGTATCACGTATGGCACTTAACTGACTGATTAAATTCCTTACTATGAATGATTTAAGAAATTTATCTGTAAGTTGTCTATACATGATTTATTTGTATACCACCAGGTAAGAATTCCAGCATTATCAAGCTTAGAACACATCGGCCTCGTGGTTCCTCACCGAATATCACCATCATCATCATCATTTATCCGTCACACCCAGATAGTGCATAGGGCAGCGACTTTTTGTTGCTGTTTCTGTAACAAACTGTTTTTACGGTGCAGGGTTGTTTAGCCCTGCGCCCAACCCCCAAACCTGGAGGACTGTGGACCATCATTGGTCCTTACGCTTACAGCACCTGGTATTCCCAAATGGTCACCCATCGCCCGGTTCATACTCCATCCACGTCTATTAAACAGGTGTAGAGGCTCATCCCTTGTTTCCTGTTTAGGATGTGGTTTCCGGCTTTCCCTTTTCCAATCTTTTCTCTCTTATATAACCCCTGCACATCAGTGGCGTTACCGCCTTGCTCGGGGTGATATGATTAAAAAAAAAAAAAAAAATTAAGTACTGCCCAGGCTCAATGTTGCTTAACTTCGGTGATCGGACGGGAACCGGTATATTGAACACGATATATCTGTAGACTTGGTTTTTCTATAGCCCACCTAAAATTTTACTTTAATTTCTGTTAATTTTCGTTTTACTTTTCTGTACTTAAATTCCATTTCATTCGGCCAAATTTTGTCAGAAATTATGACCCCCTGTTCTAACCGATTAATTTTATTGAATATTTTCTATTTTCCGGGCCTATTATTTTCGGTTTTCTATCCTGACGCTTTAATGTCTTTCGTCTTCTACAAAGTATGTTGTTTTTAAGCATCCTCTTTGCAACCATTTTTTTTTGGCTACATTTCATTAACGTCTGCATGAGGATTAAGACGATGACCATTGCCACGAATATCAGCTTGGAACGAGAAATCGGAGAGCCGGGTTTGAATTCCACTTGCAAATGCTCTTGAGAAAACTATTAACGCAACTCTTCATTCGACCAGCCATGGGTTAAACAGCGGGACAGATTGGGTTCTGCAGCCTTGGTTGGCAACCAGTCTACCGCAGAATATAATGGCAACTTACTGCGGGATAATCTTCTTCCCAGTCAGTCATGTCCCTTTCAAAACATGATCGCTCAAGCGTGTATCACGCATGGCATTTAACTGACTGACTGAATATAATAGTTAGAATAATGATTAAGGCTTATATTGGTCATAAAGTGGGGGATCAGTTTATTACTTCCTAACAATAGGAAACCGATCCCCCACTAATTACTACATAATAATATAATAGATTTCTTTTCCCTTTACCTATGAGTCAAATAACAGGACAAATTGGGTTCTATAGCCTTGGTCGGCAACCAGTCTACCGCAGAAAATAATGGCAACTTACTGCGGGATAATCTTCTTCCCAGTCAGTCATGTCCCTTTCAAAACATGATCGCTCAAGCGTGTATCACGTATGGCACTTAACTGACTGATTAAATAAAAAAGTTTTGATAATGGCGCATAACACAGACATATTTAAAATGTTCTGTTGCAACAACAGAGAAGATGAAATTTAATACGGAAGACCAGAAGGATTAAATTTAAATAACTGGGAGCTTTCCAGTTGTCACTTCGAAGCCCGTCAAAATTTGATCAAGGAATAAATTAGTAAATATACGTAGCGCGACAAAAAGTATAAAAGAAAAATGAATAGATCATTATTGTTGATTTCATGGCAAATCTCATGCAAAAGTCTTGTGGGCCGCCTCCGAATCAATGATACCCCGGAATCAATGATACACCGAATCTATGATACCTGCGAATCTATGATACCCCCGAATCTATGATAACCCCGAATCAATGATACAACCGAATCAATGATACCCCGAATATATGATATCTCCGAATCTATGATACCCCCGAATCTATGATAGCCCCGAATCAATGATACCCCGAATCTATAATATCTCAGAATCTATGATACACCCGAATCTATGATATCTCCGAATCAATGATACCCACGAATCAATTATACCTCGAATCAATGATACTCAGAATCTATGATACCTCCGAATCTATGATACCACCGAATCTATGATACCTCCGAATCTATGATACCATCGAATCTATGATACCCCCGAATCTATGATAACCCCGAATCAATGATACACCCGAATCAATAATACCCCGAATGTATGATATTTCAGAATCTATGATACCCCCGAATCTATGGAACCCCGAATCTATGATATCTAAGAATCTATGATAACCCCGAATCTATGATAGCCCCGAATCAATGATACCCCCGAATCAATGATATCTCCGAATCAATGATACCCACGAATCAATTATATCTCGAATCAATGATACTCAGAATCTATGATATCTCCGAATCTATGATACCCCCGAATCTATGATAACTCCGAATCAATGATACACCCGAATCAATAATACCCCGAATGTATGATATCTCCGAATCTATGATACCCCGAATCTATGATATCTAAGAATCTATGATACCCCCGAATCTATGATAGCCCCGAATCAATGATACCCCCGAATCAATGATATCTCCGAATCAATGATACCCACGAATCAATTCCACTCTGCTACATCTCGATTTCAATCTCAATTGTAATATATATATATATATATATATATATATATATATATCGTCGAAATGTGGCCTCCCTTTTTCTCTTCTATAAATACTTTCATGGCTTCTGCTCGGTTGAACTTAAGTCACTGATGCCTCCTCAACAGGTGTTTACCCGTGCAACCAGACTGGCAACTGGGTTCCACCCATTGACAGTCAGGTTAGCCAAACGCAGAAGACAATTCTACTCCTGCAGCTTCTTCTCTCGCACTTCCCGACTGTGGAACTCACTCCCGTATTCTTGCTTTCCTGACGGCTACAACCTCCAGAAATTTAAATGCAAAGTCAATACTCATCTACTAACCACTGGACTCTAGCTCTCTCCCCACCCCTGTATAACCTTCCCTTTCTCTCCACCTATCTATCTGTCATCGCACCTGCTTTCTCAGCTTTCTATTGTTCCTTTCTAACTAGTTTGTACTCCTCACTCTTTTCTAATTAATCTTTTTACATTTATGTAACCCCCTGCACATCAGTGGCGTTTCCGCCTTGCTCGGGGTGAAATGATTATATATATATATATATATATATATATATATATATATATATATAAATAATTATTATTATTATTATTATTATTATTATTATTATTATTATTATTACTTTAGAGCATGTGAAGACTACTAAATTCTACAAAATTGTACATTTTGTTTCCACATTGAGAGAACAATGTCTCATCAGGTAGTTAATAAAGATGGTAATTATGGTCCCACTATTGTTAACTACATCATCAGATCTTGTTTATTCGATGTCAAAACAAAGGGTACAGTTTTGTCGTAGTTTTTCAAATGTTCTAACGTAATAATTGATAATAAATATTCATTGCTTTATTCTTATATTGAACACCGTTTTAAATTAATGTTTTGAAGGTTGTAATTTTATTCTTCGTTCCTTAAATCATTCGTTCAACGGTCCACTAACGGACGTGAAATCAAGCTCTCTTATCATTCTGAAGATGAGATTCAGATCTCGAAATATTAACGAATAATAAATAGGTAATACCGAACACCTTCTTTACCTTCCTTTCTTTTTATTAAACGCATTGTGATAGCCTTCAAATACCTACCCATACACCATATATATACACGAGCATCATCGCCCGGCGTTGCCCGTGCAACTCAGAAGATTTGTAATTAGATGGTTCGTGTCGCCGCCTCACTTTAAATCTCAGTTATATAAAAATAAAATAATTATATAAAAATTGTTGTTTAAAAATTGTTGAAAAATTCCATTAAAAATATCTATTTTCTTTTGGTTTGCGTAAACGTGATTTGATGTTTTGTGTGACATTGTAAACAACATTGCGTTTGTTTTTGTTTCAAAATTAGGAGGAAAAATATTTACATTTTTTGTTGAGTAAATGAATTTCAGAAAATTTCAAAGAATATTTAAAAATGTAGACATTTAATTTTAGAGGAAAAAGTTAATTTAATGCCACACAAATTGCAGACAGTTGATTTCCTGCATGAAATGTTTAACGAAAAAAAATAGCTATTTCTTTTTAATTTTATTTTCTGAAGTATGAAATATTAAAATTGAAAACAAAAAGTCTTAAATAATTAACCATTGGCAATGCAATTTTTTTACATATTTTGTTTTTGTTTGTAAAATAAACCATTTTTTGAAAAAATATTTCTTTTGTTTCAAAATTACGGGGGAAAATATTCACATTTTTTGTTGACCAAATGAATTTTTAAAATCGTCGGAATAAAAATTAAATATAAAGGCTCATTTTTTTTTTTAATAAAAAATGTTTTAGTCGCGTTTGACATGTGTGATTTGATTTCTGTGACGTAATCTAGCAACCATCTTAGATCTTAGATGTATTACGGAGCAAATGTAAACAAGCGGCTCCATTTTGCCAAAAAGTGCGAAAGGGAAAATTGTTGAACTTAAACTCAAAAAGAATGTACCGACCTGGCTTCCCTACAGATATGTGTCCCTAGAAAGTTTGAATGGCGTAGCTTAAAAATGTAGGCGTGCATAAATTACAATCACACACAGACTCACAGATTCCCTTTTATATGTATATATATATATATATTTTATTTTCAGAGTAAAACTTATATACTTTTTAAAGAGATTGCAGTGGAAAGCATACTTCTACCTCATATTGGCTGAAAATTCTAGCCACTAAGCTGATACATACAATCTCAAAACCCAAAAGAACCACACCTACTTGTAAATTTCTGGATTCCTTAAAAAAAATAGAAGACTTATTCAACTCAATACCAAAAATAAATTTATGCAAATCACCCACGTCTATTGAACAGGTGAAGAGGCTCATCCCTTGTTCCCTGTTTAGGATGTGGTTTCGTTTCCGGGTTTCTCTTTTCCAAACTCTTCAATCTTATGTAGCCCCTTGCACACCAGTGGCGTTACTGCCTTGCTTGGGGTGATATGATTTAAAAAAAAAATCTAACAATTTACGAAAATTGCTAAAGAATGTCAACATCACTAGAAATTATAAAGACATAAATCTAGGGACATATATACATGCATACCTACACACTGCCTCAAACTGCTTAAAAATAAAATTACCACCATTTATAAATTAGATAGATTCAACAACGTCATTTCGGAAATCGACCGTGATACAGACAGTGTAAACTAGCTAAAATTCCAGAGTTACCTTTTCCAAACATTTTGGGAAATGAAAGAAGAGTATCTTAACCCAATAGTGAGTTGGAGGGTAATAGGTTCAGCCCGCAACCCCAATAACATTTACGATAGATACAATCTATGTTGAGTTAAAAAACAATAAAATATTAAAATTTTTCTTTTGAAATTTCGGCGGGAGAATTTAAACAAAGTTACTATTTCCATAAACACACTGCTTTTCCAACCACAATCTAAAATTCAAGACTTACTTTTTCCAAAGATTTTGAGAAATGAAAGAAGTGTAACTTGACCCAATAGTGAGTTGGAGGGTAATAGGTTCAGCCCGCAACCTTTACGATAGATGCAATCTATGTTGAGTTATAAAACAATAAAATATTAAAATTTTTCTTTTGAACTTGAGGAAATAATTATAAAAAATGGTTTTAGGGATAAATTGGTATATCTTAAACACATTGTTAAATCTGAGTAATTCAAAGCGAGGAGTAGATAGAGAAAAAGGAAAGTTATATGATTCAACCCCCACTCATTCTGCAGACTATCAAACATTAAGATTGGGAAATATTTTCTGAAATTTTTAAGGAAACATTTTCATACGAATAACACTCTACGCAGAATATTTAATAGAAATATTATTAAAATTAGTTATTCCTGCGCAAATAATATAGATATCATTAATTCCCACAATAGACAGATTTTAAAAGAATTTCTAATATTAAAACTCGAATAATACCACATTCTATTGCAGGTCTATCTACGTTTGTTCTGTAGATGGTAACTGCAATTCTACCTCAGTGATCTACCAAGACAACATCTCCCCCAAAAATAGCAAAGATAATTATCAAGTTTAGATTGGAATTTCAGCGAGTGAATTTAAACAACGTTACTAATTTGAACAACGTTCCCATAAACACACTGCTTTTCCAACCACAATCTAAAATTCCAGACTGACCTTTTCCAAACATTTTGGGAAATGAAAGAAGAGTATCCTAACCGAATAGTGTTTTGGAGAGTAATAGGTTCAGCCTGCCACCCCAATAACCTTTACGATAGATGCAATCTATGTTGAGTCAAAAAACGATAAAATATTAAAATATTCTAAGCAAATTTTTTTTTTGAACTTAAGGAAATAATTTATAAAAAAATTTGTCGTAAATTTAAATTCAGATACAAACTTCCTAATAATTAATCTAAAATTAAAATTACTTGAAACAGATGTTTTTCCTTATTATTAATCTTATATTTAAATCATGTTATATAATACCTTCCCGTTCTTAATTTTTTTTTCTAGTTCTATTGTTTAAATTTTTAACTTAGTCATGTTTAACCAGTTTCCTTTTTATATCAATGTCATGGGTAACTGTAACTTCAGAATGAACTCTTCCTAACACTATATATACTACGCCTCTCAAGAGAGAGGAGGATCAGGTTGGTAGTAGTTCACTCCAAACCGACTGACAGTCATACTAACACCGTTCATATTTTGTAATGTTGTTTCTTGTTAATATATATTTGTTTTTTCTACCCATGTGGTCGTGTGGTTCTTTTCGAACCTTAACCTGGTCCATAATAGTGGTGACGAAGATATTGAAGAAATGGATTCTACGTGGAGGACAAAAGTGTATAGAATTACACCGACCAGTACTACGCCATCGACACTATCGCAAGCGGAAGGAATGTTCGCCAGAAAAATTAGATCAGTATTCGATAAGTTACGGCCGAAACAGACAAAGCAAATCACCAACATCGTTGGTTTCGAAAAGAAAATTTAACCCGGGGGAGAAAGATTTTTTTTAAATGTTCAAGAACAACACATCCTATTGGGAGCCAGGTACAATAGAGAAACAGATGCGGGACATGATTTACATAATTCAGAGTCCGAAGTTCTCATATAAAAGGCATTTAAATCAGATCAGAAAGAGGCTGTTAGAAGATTCTAACGATCAACCTCAGGAAGAGGAAGAAATAATGGACACAATATTTGACACATTCGATAGACAAAGGCCTCAAGCAGTTTCAGAACCACGGAAATCTAGCAGAAAAAAGAAAATTTACAGACATTGATGATTAATCCGAACAGGAAAAAATATTAAAGACCCCTGCTAGGTAAAAGCTTGGAAGGCGGGTGCCATTGGTCCTTACCTGTAACTCCAGAATGAACTCTACCTAACACTATATATATTATACCTCTCAAAAGAGAAAGAGTCGAGTTGGTAGTAGTTCACTCCAAACCAGACTAACAGTCATAATAAAACTTCCACATTTGTATTGTTATCTTTTGTTAATAAAAATTAGTTATTTCTACCTTTCTGGTTGTGTTGTTCTTTTCGGACCTTAACCTGGTCCATAAAAGTTAATATTATTCGTGACCCTATAACAGAGGCTTTGTATATCCGTAATTTCGTCTGACCTATTTATTCCTTAATTCTATTTTCATTTATTTTACTGTATCTTTTTGAGTTTTTGACACCAAATTTTCAGACTTAACGGGTCCTGATAGCAATTATCTGCCTATTTTATCATTTTTTTTCTATTTTTCTTTTTGCCTTCCCTTATTTCTGTTCTTAGATACATAGAAACAAATAAATTTATTGTCCATAATGTTTTGTTCTTATTGATGTGATGGGTATTAAATTTGCCTGTCGATTTAAGAAAATTTGAATATATATATATATATATATATATTGTCATCCGCAGACAGATATGTTTCGCCGTATCACAGCTCATCAGTACGGTTAGACTCCGATTGCATATATATATATAAAATAAAATAAATTTCGAAGTTGAAAACCGTTGTATGATGCCTTAGAGAGATTTCACGTATCATCGGCAACTTATACTCAAAATAAAATAAGAATTTACCGGCGGAAATTCAAAAATTTCAAAAATTGGTTCTGTAATTTAAAAATAAATTACATTGAGCCCTCCACCTGTATCATTTTTTAAAATTAAAATAGTAATATTGATTAGGATCGGGTCTTTGGAATTTACCTTCCTGCTTTGCCTTGTGGATTAAAGTTTAAAAAAAAAAATATATATATATATATATATATGTGTGTGTGTGTGTGTGTGTGTGTGTGTGTGTGTGTGTGTGTGTGTGTGTGTGTGTGTGTGAAACGTGTATATATATATATATATGCAATTTCTTATGCATAATATATTGTTTATATATTATATATGCGCGGTACTTATTTGAAAGCGCTCAATATCAGAGATAGAACTGACATATTTATATAGATAGGTGTGAGTTTATGACTCTGGGTTTCACGCTTTTGCGATCGTCAGACAAACTGATTAATTCTTAAAAATTGTCTGTAAGTAGGGTTGAGTATATTGGTGTATTTTGTGTAAGTGAGAGGAAAATTGGAAGGATAAATATTGATGCATGTTTCATTAAATAATATTGACAAGTTTTGTTTATTTATTTTATGTAAATTCTTTTCATATTGTCTGATAAACTTAAAGCATTATCATTGAAAGAAGAAAGAAAATCACAATATTGATACATGTATTTTAATCCTTTCTTTACATCAGCTATTATCAAAGATGACAATTATATTAAGTGTATTAAACAGTTCGCGGAAAAAATAGTAGTATTCTATTTTGTTTGCATGGAAGATTTTCAATGGAACGATGAACATGTGTGTGCGGGACATCTTATTACGTCACACAGGACCACGCGAAAGTTATATATATATATATATATATATATATATATATATGTTGGAATAAATCGATAAAATTCATTTCAGACTGACCGATTATAAAGTTTCCTATCAAAACGCTCGGCCAGGGCCAGATGTTCGATAAATAAAGAGAATTATTGAACATCTGTCCCTGATGAGTCCTTTAGCACAAAACTCTGGAGACAGTCAATCAGATAGGTCCATTTAACTTTCATTGATTTATTGAATATTTTAACTCTTGATTTGATGCATATTGTAGATCTAAGATCTGAAGGACTAAAATACACTAAATTATCATCCTTTTTATGCATTTTTTCAGTTGCATTATATATATATATATATATATATATATATATATATATATATATATACAGGGTGTTCATAAGTTCGTGTGCACTTTAAAAATTTCAAACTTTATTTGTATTTGTTATAGAAATAAACTGTAAAAAATGTTATAAATTTTAATGCACCTAGTTTTAAGTAAAATTATTGAATAATTTTTTACCACAAAATTTGCGGCAATTTTTAGATAGGTAAAAAATATTTGCTTTTTTTCAGAATCAATTTGATTTATGGCTTCAACTGACATGTGAAAACAATTGTGCATGCAACGAAACCGCGTTCATTAGAAGATTTGAAAGCTAAAATAACTAATGCGATTTCAGGCGTTACTGCAAATCAGTTGGCAAATCTTTTCCGTGAACTGCAAAATCGTATTACCCTTTGTATTGCTAATGATGGAGAACATGTGGAAACTTAAATAAAATGGCAATAAAATCTTACAAAATTTAGATTTACTTCTTTCTAATCATTTTTTACAAAATATTTCTATCGCAATTTAAAAATGTTATAAGCTTTTAAAGTGCACACTGACATTATGGACACCGTGTATATGTGTGTCTGTGTATGTGTGTGTGAACGCACGAGTGTGTGTGTGTAAAGTTGGATGAGACCCCGACAGAATTTTAAATAAACAACAGCTTACAACAATAAAATTTACGTAAACTCTCCTTCGAGGAGAAAATGACTATAATTTCCTTTCGAGAACAACACATATAACTAAATAAATGATCAGAACTCTTAACATTCGCACAGTAGAAATTTAAAAATACTTTAATCAAAAAATTAGATTACAAACAAATAAATAATTCCAACACTACCACCCACGTCCATTGAACAGGTGAAGATGCTCATCCCTTGTTTCCTGTTTAGGATGCGGTTTCCGGTTTTCTCTTTTCCAATCTTCTCACTCTTTTTTTTCAATTGGAGTAGATAGACTAAACTATCACCCGGTTCACACTCCACCCACGTCTATTGAACAGGTGAAGAGACTCATCCCTTGTTCCCTGTTTAGGATGCGGTTTACGGTTTTCTCTTTTTCAATCTTCTCACTCTTCTTTTTCAATTGGAGTAGATAGACTAAACTATCGCCCGGTTCACACTCCACCCACGTCTATTGAACAGGTGAAGAAACTCATCCCTTGTTCCCTGTTTAGGATGCGGTTTGCGGCTTTCTCTTTTCCAATCTTCTCACTTGTTTTTTCAATTTGAGTAGATAGACTAAACTATCGCCCGGTTGACACTCCACCCACGTCTATTGAACAGGTGAAGAGAGTCATCCCTTGTTCCCTGTTTAGGATGCGGTTTACGGTTTTCTCTTTTTCAATCTTCTCACTCTTTTTTTTCAATTGGAGTAGATAGACTAAACTATCGCCCGGTTCACACTCCACCCACGTCTATTGGACAGGTGAAGAGGCTCATCCCTTGTTTCCTGTTTAGGATGAGGTTTCCGGTTTTTTCTTTTCCAATCATTTCACTCTTTTTTTATTTTATTTTTTATTTCAATTGGAGTAGATAGACTAAACTATCGCCCGGTTCACACTCCACCCACGTCTATTGGACAGGTGAAGAGGCTCATCCCTTGTTTCCTGTTAAGGACGTGGTTTCCGGTTTTTTCTTTTCCAATCATTTCACTCTTTTTTTATTTTATTTTTTATTTCAATTGGAGAAGATAGACTAAATTATCGCTCGGTTCACACTCCACCCACGTCTATTGAACAGGTGAAGAGGCTCATCACTTGTTTCCTGTTTAGTTTGTGGTTTCCGGCTTTTTTCTTTTCCAAACTTTTCACTCGTTTTTTTTATTTTATTTTAATTTATTTTATTTTTCATCGCCCGATTCACACTTCACCCACGTCTATTGAACAGGTGAAGAGTCTCATCCCTTGTTTCCTGTTTAGGATGCGGTTTCCGGTTTTCACATTTCCAATCTTGTCACACTTTTTTTTTCAATTGGAGTAGATAGACTAAACTATCGCCCGGTTGACATTCCACGCACGTTTATTGAACAGGTGAAGAGGCTCATCACTTGTTTCCTGTTTAGGATGCGGTTTCCGGTTTTCTCTTTTCCAATCTTGTCACTCTTTTTTTTTCAATTGGAGTCGATAGACTAAACTATCGCCCGGTTCACATTCCACCCACGTTTATTGAACAGGTGAAGAGGCTCATCCCTTGTTTACTGTTAAGGACGTGGTTTCCGGTTTTTTCTTTTCCAATCTTTTCACTGTTCTTTTTATTTTATTTTTTTTTTAATTGGAGCAGATAGTCTAAACAATCGCCCGGTTCAGACTCCACCCACGTCTATTGAACAGGTGAAGAGGCTCATCCCTTGTTTCCTGTTTATGTTGTGGTTTCTGGTTTTCCTCTTTTCCATCTTTTCATTCCTTTTTTATTTTTATTTTTTTTCAATTGGAGTAGATATACTAATCTATCGCCCGGTTCAAACTCCACCCACGTCTATTGAACAGGTAAAGAGGCTCATCTCTTGTTTCCTGTTTAGGATATGTTTTCCGCTTTTTCTCTTTTCCAGTCTTTTCACTCTTACGTAGCCCCTTGAGCATCAGTGGCGTTTTCGCTTTGCCTTGGGTGATATGATTAAAAAAAAAACTATCAATAAGTAAATAAAATTAGTAAATATAAGTAAATAAACAAAGCAAGGACGCACACGTAAACTCAATTACACGTGATAATAAATATAATAAAGAAATTATAAAATACTAAATCCTGAGTAAATAATTAACAAAGTGCACTGTAAAATAGCCACAAACTGCATCCGGATCCACAATTATTTCCACTGCATACTTCTCAAAAAGGGCAGCCCAAAATGCCAATTACAGGTGAGGGACTTTAAAATCAAGCAGGTACAGAAATTTAAATACCTAGGAAGTGTTATAACAGTAGGGGGAAAGTGCGACACAGAGATCCAAAGGCGAATTGGCAAGGCGAAAGAAGCATTCAGGAAGTTGAGTAAAGTATTAAGAAACAGGACAATTTCTCCAGAAACAAAGAAAATAGTACTGGATTGCTATGTGATGTCGGTTCTTCCATATGGCAGTGGATGGTGGACAATGTCTTCGAAGATGAAGGAAAAACTTGTAGCAACTGAACTGTGGTTCTACAGAAGCATGCTGTGGATATCATGGACCGAGCATGTGAGCAATGACGAGGTTTTGGAAAGGATGAAGACGAAAAGGAAATTGATATTGAGCATCAGGAAGAGACAACTAAAGTTCCTGGGACATGCAATGAGGAAGGAGGGCTTGGAGAACCTGTTACTAACAGGCCAAATAGAGGGAAAAAGAGACAGAGGAAAAACGGGATAATATATTTGAAGGACCTGATCAGGTGGATGACAGAACGGGGTTTGCGTGGTGTAACAGAAGAAAGCGTGCTAAGAGTCACCAGCGATAGGGAGACGTGGAAGGCCATGATCGCCTACATACTGAAGGGACAGGGCACATGAAAGAAGAATATATATGCCAACTCTTTATAAAAAAAAATTATAATGTGAGTATAAAATTGGGGATCAATTCTATATTATTATCAATATATAAACTGATCCCTCATTTTTTGGTCATGCTAGTTTCTATACATTTATATTTTAGATTTATGGGCTTCAGCTAGTGGATGAAAGAACGAGGGTTGCATGGTGTAACAGGAGAAAGCGTGCTAAGAGACACCAGGGATAGGGAGACGTGGAAAGCCATGATCGCCTACGTCCTGAAGGGAAAGGGCACATAGAAGAAGTTGCTACTGAGTGTTTATTAAATATCCACGTTTAGATAACACTGATATCCACCACTTTAATGCATAAATATGGCATACCTTAAACCGATATTCTATTATATATATAGTGTATCGAGGCAGCAGATAATTTTCTAAACCTATGCTGTTAAATATAAGAGACAATGAATGTCTATAATGTTTAATCATGAGCAGTTCTAAATATCGTATTTTGGCTTTAATTTCAGTTGAAAATAAAGACAAAATTCTCCAACATTTGGATAATTTTTTATTAAGTTGGTTCTAAGCTTTCGGCCCACATGAGCCATCTTCAGAGAGGTTATAAGAACGTTAACATAAAAACATCCACCATCAGCGACGATTTTATCTTGTGTTGACATAAAACTTTTCTAAACAACGGTAGCAGTTACCAAAAATAGAAAACGCAGTTAGCAAATTTTAATGATTTTAATTAAATATGACATTATTATTTCACTGAGATCGATAGATAGAAAGATAGATAGATAACGACAGTATGATATATATATATATATATATATATATATATATATCAGCATGCCTTGTGGGCATAGAAGAATCCAAAGGAGTATCCTTTACATATAATGGTAGGATAACTCTCTAAGAGAGCTCTAAACATATATGCATATAAATACATATAGAGCAAATATAAGAAAAAAAAACAAAAAAAACATGAAATAACGTGTCTTATTTTTTCTTATATATATCTATATACATTATCCGATTCTCATCAAACTTCACACAAATATTCTTTAGTCTGGGCTCCAGGACTATGAATTAGTTTTAAAGCTTTCATTACACCCGAGCAACGCCGGGCTATACTGCTAGTATATTTTAAACATATACTGTTAAATATAAGAGACAATGAATGTCTATTATATTTAATCATGAGCCGTTCTAAACATCGTATTTTGGCTTTAATTTCAGGTGAAAATAAAGACAAAATTTTCCAACATTTAGATAATTTTTTATTAAGTTGGTTCTAAGCTTTCGGCTCACATGAGCCATCTTCAAAGAGGTTACAAGGACGTTAACATAAAAACGTACACCATCAGTGACGATTTTATCTTGTGTTGACACAAAACTTTGCTAAGCAACGATAATAGTTACCGAAAATAGCAAACGCAGTTCGTAACTTTGTAATGTAGGAGAGAGGGCTAAAGGACATGAGCGAGGGAAGGAAGTAAAGGAGAGAGAGCTAAAGGACATGAGCGAGGGAAGGAAGTAAAGGAGAGAGGGCTAAAGGACATGAGTGAGGGAAGGAAGAAAAGGAGAGAGGGCTAAAGGACATGAGCGAGAAAAGGAAGTAAATGAGAGAGGGCTAAAGGACATGAGCGAGGGAAGGAAGAAAAGGAGAGAGTGGTAAAAATACAGAAAACTAGGGGAAAGAGGTGAGGAAAGAAGACAGAGAGGAAAAGAGACGAAAGTATATATATATATGTGAGTGTGTGTGTGTGCGTGTGTGTGTGTGTGCGTGTGTGTGTGTGTGTGTGTGTAAAGTCTGAATATATAAAAAATCTGATTAACTATATTTTTCACCTCAACAGATTAAACATGGTTTTGTCGTTAGAAGAAATAATTGTCTTCTTTTTGGGGTGTATGTTTATGCTGAAAATGAAGGTGTACTCAATGCAACTGACAGATGCAACACATTTGATTAAACACATAAACGTGAATGTGCTACAATTAACGGAAATGTAGAGCTAATGCATCGAGTTTACGCGAATCTTGCAAAACTCATAAACCTTTTAATGACAAATGATGGAAATAATATTAAAGATATTTGTTAATATTCCAATTCAATAAAAATATTTAATTGTTGAAAATTTAATTTATTGAAAATATTCACTTTTGCTTATGTATCCAGAATTTAGAGATACCTTGCACTTAGCTGGTACCTTGTACTTCATGTATTTGCCTCTTCTTCAAGAATGTTCAAAAGGTCTCTCTAAAGTCAGTATATTCAAATTTTTAAAAAGACGATAATAATAATGAAATTCTTTTTATAAACATTTCTATATAGATTTCAAATTAATTCATAAATAAAAAAAAATGATTTTTAAGTATAACAAAAAAAAATGAACAAGGCGGTGCAGAAATTTTCATGAAGTGAGGTGCTTTTCAACTTTTTGCAAAAATTTACAAACTTATCTCAAGCCACATCTGTAATTATGCAAGAGTGAATTTACATTAGGAAAGGTTTGAATATTGATATTTCTTCAACAAAGAACGTCTGTTTCTTTACACAATGTCTAAGAATCTCTTCTCACAGACCATTCGCTATAGTTGCCTTCGTATATTGCCAATGGAACCACCACGTTGAAAATAAAGACATTTTCCGTGCATACTAACGCTGCTAATAATTACGGAATGAGTACGCTTAGGGGAGGTTCACATGTCTTTTTTTGTATTTAAGTCAATCACAGATAATACGCAAAGAATTAATTCATGTGTAAATAAAAGGAATGGCTGATAGGACTTAATGTGATCTGTTTGTAAATATCCTGTGTTAAGTATATTACTCAGAGTCACTGCGTGCTACCCCCGAATCCCGCGACCACAAAGAAGGCAAGTCTGTTTTTGGGGCCTTATGCAATGATTTGTAACCCTCGCTATCAATCAACATCTGCTTGTTCTGCCTAGATTCACATGGCGCGTTGAGTAATTACTAAAGTGTTTGCCATCTTGTGAAAGCGACGTTAGGCCTACATTTATTTTCTCACAAGGCCTCATTAACATAGAGGAATTCATCAAGTGTCTTGAGGAGGTAGTGATGCTACTACAGAATCAATTTAATAAAGGGCTTCAACTGACACGTGAAAACAATTGTGTATGCACCCAAACCTGTTATTTGATTTGTTTATTGATTTGACAATCAATAAAATTCAATGGGCTTTTCAGACTGACCGATTATAAAGTTTCCTATCAAAACGCTCGGCTAGGGCCAGATGTTCGATAAATAAAGAGAATTATTGAACATCTGTCCCTGATGAGTCCTTTAGCACAAAACTCTGGAGACAGTCAATCAGATAGATCCATTTAACTTTCATTGATTTATTGAATATTATAGCTCTTGACTTAATGCATATTGCAGATCTAAGATCTGAAGGACTAAAAATACACTAAATTATCGTCCTTGTTATGCATTTATTCAGTTGCATTATATATATATATAATAGATTGTCCACGTATGTTTCTAATAGGATATTGTAAGAAATTCAAGAGATGGATTTCATTTTTAATCTCTTGAATTTCTTTCATCGGCTTAATAATTATATATATATATATATCTATTGTAACTAAGTTGTTGAACTCGTAGGTTAATTTACCTTTTTGATCAATTTTTGTTCAAGCATTTACTTTTATAAAGAGTGCTCGATACAAATGTAGAGCGTTATACTGTATATATATATATATATATATATATATATTGTAACTAAGTTGTTGAACTCGTAGGTTTATTTACCATTTTGTTCAAGCATTTACTTTTATAAAGAGTGCTCGATACAAATGTAGAGCGTTATACTGTATATATATATATATATTGTAACTAAGTTGTTGAACTCGTAGGTTTATTTACCTTTTTGTTCAAGCATTTACTTTTATAAAGAGTGCTCGATACAAATGTAGAGCGTTATATTATATATATATATATATATATATATGTACAGGGTGTTCATAAGTCCGTGTACACTTTAAAAATTTAAAACTTTATTTGTATTTGTGATAGAAATAAACTGTAAAAAAAAGTTATAAAGTTTAATGTACCAACTTTTAAGTATAGTTATTGAATGATTCTTTACCACAAAATTTGCAACAATTTTTAGATAAGTGAAAAATATTTTCGTTTTTTCAGAATCAATTTGATCTCTGGTTTCAACCAACAAGTGAAAATAATTGTGTATGCAACAAAACCTAGATCATTAGAAGGTTTCAAATATAAAATAAGTAAATGTGATTTTAGGCATTACTGTTAATCAGTTGGCAAATCTTTTCCGTGAACTGCAAAATCTATTATAACTCTTGATTTAATGCATATTGTAAATCTAAGATCCGAAGGACTAAAAATACACCAAATTATCGTCCTTTTATGCATTCTTCAGTTGCATTATATATATATATCGGTTCTGGATTCCGCTATTGGACGACATCTTTTGGACAATCAAGTGTGTGCCTCGGCATATGAGGACAGCTGGTTTACTGTCTTGCACAGCGCTCGGTCTACACGTCATCTACGTATTTTGGAAGCAATTTGCTTGAAAATTCAACAGCTGAGCCTGTGCAGACAGAAAGAGCGGTTTTTACGCTCCTTACAATTGCTGGTGAGTCTGTGAGTGTAACATTTTTTCACTTTTAAACACTCTTGTGGAATTATATGTGTACACCCCCCTTACATTTTATGTGTTTTTTTTTTCAATAAATTTATTTTTAAACGAGTTCCATCATCTCCCAGCATTGTAAGTAATTTATTTTGCCTTGTCCTTTTCCTTAATTCCCTTAAAATTAAAGCCAACGAGAACCCTTGATAAGAGTTGGCCGAAAGGTTCCTCGGGTTTAAATAATATATATACAAATATAGATATCACCCCGAGCAAGTCGGTGACGCCACTGCAGCGCATGGGGCTACGTAAGAGTGAAAAGATTGGAAAAAGAGAAAAAGAGAAAGCCGGAAACCACATCCTAAGCAGGGAACAAGGGATGAGTCTCTTCACCTGTTCAATAGACGTGGGTGGAGCATGAACCGGGCGATAGTTTAGTCTATCTACTCCAATTAAATATATATATAATAAAAAGTGTGAGAGGCCGTGAACGTTTTGTTTAAAGTGTATATTTATTGTTGTTGTTATTATACATGGTATGATACTTTAAGTTTCCATAATGGTATTTGTGACGCTACACGTGTTTCGAGTCTAAGATTGACTCTCTTCAGGCAAATAAATTTGTGGGTTTACGTATCGAGTTCCTTTTGTTTATATTATAACTCTTAATCTGCGTAATCAAGAGGTTAGATGCTGGAAGACGCTATGTCAGGCAGTTTTCTCTTTTCCAATCTTTTCACTCTTTTCCTTTATTATTTTTTTTTTTCAATTGGAGTAGATAGACTAAACTATCGCCCGGTTCACACTCCACCCACATCTATTGAACAGGTGAAGAGGCTCATCCCTTGTTTCCTGTTTAGGGTGCGGTTTCCGGTTTTCTCTTTTCCAATCTTTTCACTCTTTTCCTTTATTATTATTTTTTTTTTTTTTCAATTGGAGTAGATAGACTAAACTATCGCCCGGTTCACACTCCACCCACATCTATTGAACAGGTGAAGAGGCTCATCCCTTGTTTCCTGTTTAGGATGCGGTTTCCGGTTTTCTCTTTTCCAATCTTTTCACTCTTTTCCTTTATTATTATTTTTTTTTTCAATTGGAGTAGATAGACTAAACTATCGCCCGGTTCACACTCCACCCACATCTATTGAACAGGTGAAGAGGCTCATCCCTTGTTTCCTGTTTAGGATGCGGTTTCCGGTTTTCTCTTTTCCAATCTTTTCACTCTTTTCCTTTATTATTATTATTTTTTTTTTTTTCAATTGGAGTAGATAGACTAAACTATCGCCCGGTTCACACTCCACCCACATCTATTGAACAGGTGAAGAGGCTCATCCCTTGTTTCCTGTTTAGGATGTGGTTTCCGGCTTTCTCTTTTTCATTCTTTTTACCCTTACGTAGCCCCCTGCGCATCAGTGGCGTTACCGCCTTGCTCGGGGTGATATGATTAAAAAAAAAAAAAAAAAAAAAAGCACGCATAAGCAGGAAAATCTGTCGGACAATTTCTGCGACCCCATCATCTGTTATATATCTGGCCACCTAACTCCCCAGATTGCAATTCCATTGTTGGGTGCAGTGGAGCGATAGACCAAGTAAACTCCTTTAAACACTTAAGATAAATTGAAGACAATGATTATGAAAGCATTCAGCAACTTACACAAGGAGATCATCCAGGAGAGATGCAGGTGATTCAGATGTTGTCTAGAGGCCGTCGTCGAACCTAAGAACGATTTTATTGAATAGGTTTACTATTTAGTATATACTAGCATCATAGCCCGGCGTTGCTCGTGCAACCTAGAACATTTTAGTCATAGGACTCAGTTATATAAAAAAAATAATTATATAAAAAATTGTTGTTTAAAATTGTTTTTTAGCGTTTTGTGTGACATTGTAAACAACATTGCTTTTGTTTTTGTTTCAAAATTACGGGGGAAAATATTTACATTTCTTGTTGACTAAATGAATTTAACATAAAAATAAAAATTATTTATTTTGTTTTACTGAAATTAGAAATATAAAAACTATTATGCTCTCAGTTCAGAAATTTTCGAAGAATATTTAAAAACGTAAAAATATAAAAACTATTATGCTCTTAGTTCAGAAATTTTCGAAGAATATTTAAAAATGTAGATTTTTAATTTTAGAAGAAAAAAATGAAATATAAAGGCTGATTCTTGTAATAAAAAAATATTTTAGTCACGTTTGACACGTGTGATTTGATTTCTGTGACGTAATTCAGCAGCATCTTAGATCTTAGATGTTTTACGGAGCAAATGTAAACAATCGTCTCCATTGTCCAAAAAGTGCGAAAGGAAATATTGCTGAACTTAAACTCAAAAAGTACTTGTCGATCTGACTTCCCTGTAGATATGTGTCCCTAGAAAGTTTGAATGGCGTAGCTTAAAAAATGTAGGCGTGCATAGCTTACAGACACACACAGACTCACAGATTGCCTTATATATATATATATATACTCAATACATCAAGTATTTCAAGATATCTTTTTTTAATTTTGAAGTTTGGAGTTTGATTTTTGTTTAACGTCATATCAACCTCTGTGGTTTATTTTATGCCAAAAAGCTGTGGGGGTTATGTTATTTGTTTAATGTTCGGTTAGTGTAAGAATGTTGATTTAGTTAGATTTTAATAAAATGTTTCTGTTTTTATTCTTTTATTCTGAAAATGTCTTCTAGTTTGATATTCAAAAATGTTTTGCTGAGAATAATTTTTTTCTTCAAAAATGTATTGTTGGTAATATTTTTCCTTCAAAAATGTATATTTTTCTATAAAAGTCAATTTTTATAAATTTATTTCTATAAAAGTTTAATTTTATACTTTTATAGTGTTTTGACCCCAGTTTGCCTATAGCTGGGACCCTAACACGTGCTACCACACCAGGTCAGGGTGGACCTGAGAACAACAGCAATTAAGAGGTGGTTTCATGCTTCTCACAACTTCCCAATCAGAGGCTTTGTTGCCGGATGCAGTTTACCGTCATGCCCAGGACCATTGAAATTTTGGTAAATATATCTGATAAAATGAGATGTCAATGATATATTAATTTTTGCGTAATTTAAACAATTTATTGCACCGTGTGTATTCATGTATGTGTGTGTGTGTGTGTGTGTGTGTGTGTGTGTGTATGTGTGTGTGTGTGTGTGTGTGTATAAAACTTAAACTAAACACATCAGACTATTTAATGATAAAAACATTTTGCAGAATTTGACATCATTCTGTCTTTTTCCGTTCAAATACGTGAATTTGTTTTGCTGATGTTATATCTCGAATAAATACTCATTTTTATATACACTCTGTTAAATGTGCTAAAATTATTCAAAATTTTGGCAAGAAAATCACAAGTTGATGTTAAAGATTGCTGCCACACATTGTTGATTTATTTTAGAAAGAATGATCTATCATAACATGTTTTACATGTTATATTGTAACAAAAGAAAAAATATTGACCAAAAACATTTTGACAAGAAAATCACAAGTTGATGTTAAAGATTGCTGCCGAACATTGTTGATTTATTTTAGAGAGAATGATCTATCATAACATCTTTTACATGTTATATTGTAAAAAAAGAAAAAAAAATATTGATTAAAACTCAGAGTTAAATCACAGACAAACATTTAATTTACAAAAAACACCAAAGAAAATTGAGTGAAAAAGAAAGAAGAACAAGGAGCGTTGGAGAAATGATAAGTATGGGAATCAAAGAGATAAGCGATGGCAAATTACGTGCCATTTAAAATCTTGGAGATTGCCGCTATCAGGGAAGCATGTATACGGAAAGGAGTTCCACGGGCGGGAAGTGCGAGAAAAGAAGATGTGGGGTAGATGTGCGGCTGCATTTGGTAGTTTTGACTGTAAAAGATTGGTACCTTTTGCCAATGTGGTTGCTAGAGTAAAGTCTTGTAACGAGGGCACCAGGGACTAAGAAGCCATGAAAATATTTGTAGATAGAAAGCCACATCCAGTCGGTGAGAAAGTGGCTGAAGTCGAGCTGCCAGGTCGAGATCAGTTACATTGCAGATTCTCTTTTGGAACCTGTCAAGAACCTCGAGATGAATAGCCGGCGTGCCCGACCAGACATGACAACAGTATTCAATGCATGGGCGGTTGGTTGATTTGTATAAGTGCCAGATGGACTTAGGCGAGAAAAATCTGGCTCCAGGTACCCAATCTTTCTAGCAGTAGATTTAGCTATTGATTCAATGTAGTCTTTACTTGAGGTCGGCTGAAAGTCAGGCCGAGAAGGCGTAATTTATTTCTTTAGGGGAGACTAACTAGATCGATGTTAATGGTGGGTAGGAGGAACTGTCCATGGTGGTTGACGGAGAGCAGTTTCATTTTGAAAGCATTAAATTTAAGTGCCATTTCTTACCCCAGTCCACTACAGATTGGAGGTTTCTCTTAAGATCAGCAGCGAGGTTATGTTTGTCCGCCTTACCAGATTTCTGACTGAGGCGGGAGTAAATGGTGGTGTCGTCAGCGTAAATGTCTATTTGAGATTTGATCATATCAGGGAGATCGGTGATGAAGATCAGAAAGAGCGTCAGGCCTACGATGGAGACATTTCTTTCCCCAGTCCACTACAGATTGGAGATTATACTTAAGATCAGCAGCGAGGTTATGTTTGTTCGCCTTACCAGATTTCTGAATTAGGCGGGAGTGAATGGTGGTGTCGTCAGCGTAAATACCTACTTGGGATTTAATCACATCAGGGAGATCGTTGATGAAGATCAGGAAGAGCGTCAGGCCTACGATGGAGCCCTGAAGGACATCCACTTTCATGTGATAGGATCTGCAGGCGTGCCCGTTCAAGACGTTCTGATACGATTTGACAGGAACGATTAGATCAAACTAAGCAAGCGTCCGATGATACCATAACTCTGTAGCTTCCGCAAAAGGCCGGTGTGCCAGACCCTATGAAATGTTTTGGAGATATCCAGATCTACAGATCAAGCTTCGCCGCTCTTATCAAGGGACTGGTATATGTACTCATCGAGGGACTGGTATATATACTCAGTGATGATCGTTAGCAAATCAGCAATAGACATGGCAAAGCAAAAGTCATACTGTCTGTCCAAGAATAGTTTATGGGCGGTAAGATGGATTATTTCAGCGTTGATGATAGCCTCGAAGACTTTGCTAAAAATTGGTAGGAGGCTGATAGGGCGATAATTAGAGGGGCCCATGTGTTCTCCTGAGTTCTAGTAGATAGGAAAACAGGAAGCAGACAGGCAGTAGTTATAGCATTTATGGAGGGAATAGGAGAGTTCAGGGAAACATTACATCAAGACGATTACCGGGATTCCGTAGCTTCCGCTCGCCTTAAGTGGGTCACATCTTAAAATTATCTTAGAGTCTAGAAAGAGGGTTAGGTAAACATTCCTCAGTTATAAGAGGCAAGTCGGGTGCGGATACTCTAAATGAATCAAATGTGGAGTTGGAGGAAAACCTGATAGCAAAGCACATGGCCTTGTCCCCTGTGAATGTGAGGACCTCAATTTATTGATTAAAGAAAAGATGGAGAATTTGCTCTTGTTCAGCACACATTTGCAGAGCCGCTAGTAGTCTTTGGAGCCGAACTTGCGGGCTTCTATACACTGCTTCATTCCCTTAGTACAGAACAACTTAGCGTCATTTAAGATCCTCTTATACTCATTACGAGCAGAGACAAATAGACACCTATTATGGTCAGACGCGTAGTTTCAATATAACCAGAAGTTATTCCTGTGGGCAATGGCGGCAGAGCAGGCAGAAGATAACCAGGGGGACGAATGAGGTTTAGGCCTGAACTTCCTGACTGGGATAAATGCCAGCTTTCACCCAGGAAGAAACCTCAGAGGCGCAGTCCTCAACGGGAAGGTTAAGCACTATTTCCCGAGGAATGTTCTATACGAAGTCAGAGGAAAGGATTAAGAGATTGACATTAGTTTCGCAAAGCGCCATCTACGTCAGATATATTCAGATCAAGTCTGAAGATCGCATTGAAAAAAGACGGAAAAATCTCGAAGACACTGAGACGGCAGCATAAGTTTAACGGGTCAATCTGGCTTCCTCATGCAGATTCTTTAGTAGGGCAAACCAGTACGTGGCAATGAATTTCAGAACAAGGAGTTGACATGCGTGATCCCGATCATTGCAAAGAGAGCTGGCGAAAACAGGAAATACCAAAAGTTTAAAAGAATTATCAAATTACAATAGTCTAGAAATCCAGACAAATCGACCAGACATAACTCTGAAAAATCATGGTGAAAATACGTCTTTTTGATAGATGTTGCAGCCTCAAACGACAAAAGACATATTTGAAAACGTTTGATAAACTATGTAAATAATAGGAACTCGATATAGAAAGCATTTTGATGTTGCATCGCAAGATAACATTTTTGCAACATTGTTTTGGAACTCTGGGAATGGTATCAGAAGGAACAAACAAATATGTGGTTCTAATTTGTAGAAGCACCAAAATATACGAATTGCAAGAAATCACACATATTTTTACCACTTATATTTTCTGTAGATTTTTCTTCATGCAGTAATCATTAGTACGCATTTTTTTTATCTCTGTGTGGAACTTCATGTGTTTGCATCTTCTAATAAAAAAAATAACTTGTCTCTTTGTCGTGGAGTTATTTTCGCAGTGGAGGCTAGTATTTGTGCTAAAGTCGGTCCTAATAGGTTCGACGTACAAAACGTGAGGAACTTGATATGATATGTATTACGCAGTGTAATCTTGCCAGGTTGCTGATTACTTTCGTATTCGACTAACTGTCGACTATTATCGTCCAACATCGACTGACCCACGTTCCTCTTACTACTCCTACTTAAATTAGGTGGGAGAGTATATTCACTATAGAATAGGTGTGTTTCACCGTAACACTCTTAAAGTTTCTGTTTGAGATTGGAAGGGACAATTCGTACTACTCAAATAGAAGCAAATGTTACCACCATCTGGGATTTTTATATCAACACATATCGAAAAATACAAGCAAATCGCTCAGACATTATTAAAAAATTGATAAGAAAAATGTTTGTACACTTACTGACAAGAGCGTACTAAGTGTCAAAAATATCTCAGCGAATGTTATTTTCTGTTTTTTCTTCTTTTTTTTTTTTTAACTAAGCCCGTCGGGAGAAAGAATTAAGCCCGTCGAGAGAAACGGAAGTGTTCCTGGTGCTATTGTGTGCAGCAGTCGCCGAAAGAGGTTTCACCATATTGACTAATCTAAACTTATTTATTAATGGAACTTTGTCTGTGTGTGTCTGTGTGTGTGTGTCCGTTACCTATAGACTCTGAAACGGCTGAACCGATTTTCTTGAAAATTGCCACAGTTGTACTATAAGCGTCTGCGAGTGTTCTTAGCTAGGTTTTGTGTTGAGGTACCCTCGAAAAATATCGAAAATTGATAATTTAAAAAATCGGGTTATACTGTCCGATTTTAATCAAATTTGATACACTCATAGACAAAGACATAAGAAACGATATTCAGAAGTTTCAAGGTTGCAGTTCTTACAATAGTGCAGAAAATCGATAATATATATATATAAGGCAAGATGTTTGTGTGTGTGTGTGTGTGTGTGTGTGTGTGTGTGTGTGTGTGTGTGTGTCTGTTTATCTGCCTGTATGTCTGTATTTTTTTCAGCACTTTTATTTTAGTTTTTGCTTCGCGTTTGGCTTTAAGTAGGAATAAATATAGTTCTTAGTCTCAGCCATGATACCATTTACTCGGAAGACTTATTTAGCCTTCAAAATTCAGTTTCCGACGAAAAATACTTATTTGATATCGATACCAGGAAATCAAAATTTGACTTACATCCATTCATTTTTTTTTTCAATCTACGGTTTCGCTTTAACTGGAAATAACTATTGCTTTTTAGTCTTTCGTGCCAACGTCCAAAGAGTCTGAACTCCAGGACCATGGATTAGTTTTCAAGCTTTCATTACACCCGAGCAACGTCGGGCTATACTGCTAGTATATATATATTTATATTAGGTGAGATTGGTAAATTTTCGCAATCATTTTATCATTTCAAATATTCTTTAGGCTGAATCTGAGTTCCAGGACCATGGATTTTTTTTTTAATCATTTTACCCCGAGCAAGGCGGAAATGCCACTGATGTGCAGGGGGCTACATAAATGTAAAAAGATTTAATTAGAAAAGAGTGAGGAGTACAAACTAGTTAGAAAGGAACAATAGAAAGCTGAGAAAGCAAGTGCGATGACAGATACATAGGTGAAGAGAAAGGGAAGGTTATACAGGGGTGGGGAGAGAGCTAGAGTCCAGTGGTTAGTAGATGAGTATTAACTTTGCATTTAAATTTCTGGAGGTTGTAGCCGTCAGGAAAGCAAGAATACGGGAGCGAGTTCCCCAGGCGGGAAGTGCGAGAGAAGAAGCTGCAGGAGTAGAATTGTCGTCTGCATTTGGCTAACCTGACTGTGAATGGGTGGGACCCAGTTGCCAGTCTGGTTGCACGAGTAAACACCTGTTGAGGAGGCATCAGTGACTTAAGTTCGTCTGAGCAGAAGCCATGAATGTATTTATAGAACAGACAAAGGGAGAAAGCTTTTATTACACCCGAGCAACGCCGGGCTATACTGCTAGACCCAAATATAAAGAAGCCGGACTATGCATGTAAGAGAGTTCGAAAGGCGTGTGGATTGGCAAAGCAAATACAAAAATCTAGGGCTGAAAATAGAAAAAAAAATTCTGGCGCTTAAAACCTAAAACTATTCCTGCTGTGGTTGGAGCTTTCGGATTGATAAAGAAAGGAAGTTAACAACAAGCCAGCAAAATCCCTGGTGTACAATCTCGAGAGAACATTCAAAAGAATAACTCTAAAAAGCAGAGCTAATATCCATCGAAGAGAATTCATCATTATTATTTTTTCCTGTATGTTAATAGCTGTTTTTTGTTTAATGAAGTGGAAAAAACAACAAAAACAAATCACAATTTTCGCTTGCCTTAAGATAGCGCTTATGAGCCGGCATAGAGTTTTAAAATAAATGCCGATCAAAAAAGAAACGCCAATAATAATAATAATAATAATAATAATAATAATAATAATAACTTGCCTATTAATTGATATGGCTTGTCCAGTGGATTATAATATAGCAACTAAGGAATTCGAAAAACTGTCAAAGTATAAGGACCTGGAAATTGAAATAGAAAAAAATGTGGAAATTGAAAACAAGAATCGTGCAAGCGATAGTAGGTGCACTTGGAATGATAAAAAATGGAACAAAACAACACATTGAAAGAATCCCTGGAAACCCCAGCTTAAGAGATATACAAAAAATTGTCTTATTAAGTACAGCCCAGACACTGAGGAAAACTTCATCTATGTAACGCTAGGGATGATAGGGGAGATAGAAAAAAAAACATGAAATGAAACCATAACAACACACCATGACTTGCCTTAAGTCTTCCCGGAGACTTGGCAGGTAGTGCGACCATAGCAGAAATAGAAATATGATGAAAAATGAAATAATAATAATAATAATAATAATAATAATAATTGATATTTACCGGAAAGGGATATATTTATCAATACGAGGTAGTTGAGTGATTTAGGTAAATGTAACCGGGTAGGTCAATCTAGTACGTAGACTTAATCGTCGTATGCAGTATCCTGAGACGTAGTCGTAGTCAATAGACGTAGTAGATCTCTAGTGTAAGATCTCTCTCTCTCTCTCTCTCTCTCTCTCTCTCTCTCTCTCTCTCTCTTATCTATCTATCTCTCTCTCCCTATCTCTCTCACTCTGTGAGGGGGAACCAAGGTGTATACATATTCATTGCCTATTCATTACATCAATAATAATAATAATAATAATAATAATAATAATAAATAAAATTTAAATTTGTTGAATCTTAAAAAAGTTTAAAATTTCTTCGTGAATTTTAAAAATAATAAAAATAATAAAAAACTGAATGTTAAATTTCTTTATTAAAAACGTTAAAAAAATTAAAAGAAATTTCCATAACAACAACAACAACAATAATAATAATAATAATAATAATAATAATAATAATAATAATAATAAAAGCAATAATAATAATAATCTTAATAATAAAATAAAATCTAAATTTGTTGAATCTTAAAAAGTTTGAAATTTCGAAGAATTTTAAAAATAATAAAAATAATAAAAAGGTGAACGTTAAATTTCTTTAATCTTAAAAACGTTGAGAAATTAAAAAAAAATTCCATAATAATAATAACAATAAAGCTCTTCAACACATGAAACAGCTCTGGCAAGACAAACCTCTGCATGGCCAATATCCAGAACGTGCCAATAAATCCAATGTTGACAAAGTTAGTACTCATCGATGGTTACGTGCATCTGGATTAAAGTCTGAAACTGAAGGCTTTATTCTTGCAGCACAAGACCAAAGTCTTTTCACTAGAAACTTTCAGGCAAATATTATGCATAATAATATGGATCCAAAATGCAGGTTTTGAGATAAACACCAAGAAACAATAGACCACCTAATCTCAGGCTGTTCTGTGCTTGCTCCAAATGAATATAAAAATTGCCACGATAGAGTTGGGCAATATTTACATTGGACAATGTGCAAACATTATGGAAAATCTGTAAACAAACACTGGTATGAACATCACCCAGCACCGGTTACAGAAATAGAAGATGTAACCATTCTATGGGATTACACCATCTACACAGACAGAAAAATTGAAGCAAACAGGCCAGACATTATTGTTAAAAACCAGAAGGAGAAAACTTGTCTATTAATTGATATGGCTTGTCCAGCGGATTGTAACATAGCAATCAAGGAATTTGAAAAACTGTCAAAATATAAAGACCTGGAAATTGAAATAGAAAAAATGTGGAAATTGAAAACAAGAGTTGTGCCAGTGATAGTAGGTGCACTTGGAATGATAAAAAATGGAACAAAACAACACATTGAAAGAATCCCTGGAAACCCCAGCTTAAGAGATATACAAAAAATTGTCTTATTAAGTACAGCCCACACACTAAGGAAAACTTTATCTATGTAATGCTAGGGATGATAGGGAAGATAGAAAAACATGAAATTGAGTCATAACAACACGCCACGATCTGTCTTAGGTCTCCCCGCAGACTTGGTTGGTCGTGAGACCAAAGCAGAAATCGAAATATGATGAAAAATGACATAATAATAATAATAATAATAATAATAATAATAATAATAATAATATCATCTCGAGTATAATTTCAGTGCAGACCTTGGTTTATCTGCTGCTTCTAATAATAATAATAATAATAATAATAATAATAATAAAATGAAATTTAAATTTTTAGAAGCTTTAAAAAAGTTTGAATTTTCAAAAAAGTTTTAAAAATAATAAAAAACTTAATGTTAAATTTCTTTAATCTTAAAACGTTAAGAAATTCAAAAGTAGTTTCCATAATAATAATAATAATAATAATAATAATAATAATAAAAGCAATAATAATAATAATCGTAATAATAATAATAATAATAATAATAATAAACCAATTACATGTCTTCCGACAACATATAAACTACTAACATCTACTTTAACAAAACAAACATATTTATTCTTAGAAATAAATGACATGATACCGCTTGAACAAAAAGGGTGCAAACGTGGCTGTTATGGCTGTAAAGACCAATTGCTAATTAACAAAATGATCCTGGAAAACTGCTACAAGACAAAGAAAAATCTTAGTACTGCCTGGATAGACTACCGAAAGGCATTCGATAGTGTGCCACATGAATGGATTTTAAAGACTTTAAATATATACAAGATATCGCCCGTCATCATCAATTTCATCAAACAATGCATGTCTATATGGAAAACAACCCTTTACCTCAATCATATAAATGGAACCTATAAGTCTGATGAAATAAACATCAAAAGAGGTATATTTCAAGGTGATTCTTTATCTCCCTTACTATTCTGCATATCATTAATAGCACTAACCAGTCAACTTAATAAGACAGAATGTGGTTATAAAATAGGCCAAAAGAAAATAAGCCATCTATTTTACATGGATGACTTAAAGTTATATGCTAAGAATGATAATGAGCTGGAAGGTCTTCTGCAAACTGTAAAATGCTTCAGCGAAGACATTGGAATGAAATTTAATTTGAATAAATGTGCTAAAGCTACAGTTTTACGTGGATCAATACAAGAAACATCCTCAATTAGCCTAGACCCTGCTGTAACAATAAAAGAATTGAAACCAGAAGAAGCTTATAAATACCTAGGTGTAAATGAGAGCGAAAACATTCACCATAAAAAAATGAAAGAAATAGTGCGTAAAGAGTACTATAGAAGGCTACGAATGATATTAAAAACTGAATTAAATTCACAGAATAGAGTTATGGCCATTAATAGCCTTGCAATCCCAGTTGTCCAATATAGCTTCAACATCTTAAACTGGACTCTAAACGACATCAGGCGAATGGATGCTAAAACAAGAAAGCTTCTTTCTAAGCATAGGATGCATCACCCAAAGGCTGATGTAGACCGTCGATACATACCCCGTAAAGAAGGTGGAAGGGGTCTTATTCAGCTGGAATTGTCATACAAGACAACAACTATTGGCTTACTAACATACATAGAAACAACAAAGGATTGGATGATACAATTAGTAAGGCAACATGAAGAAAGAAAGAAAAAATATTCAATAATAAAAGAAGGCAGTAAATACAAACAAGAATTACAGTTAGTAGATTCTGTAGAAAAGCAAAACAGTAGCCAAGAACCAACTATTGCGGCAAAAAATATGAAAATGAAAGCCAAAGATAAAGCTCTTGAACAGATGAAACAGCGCTGGCAGGACAAACCTCTGCATGGCCAATATCCAGTACGTGCCAATAAATCCAATGTTGACAAAGTTAATACTCATCGATGGTTACGTGCATCTGGATTAAAGTCTGAAACTGAAGGATTTATACTTGCAGCACAAGACCAAAGTCTTTTCACTAGAAACTTTCAGGCAAATATTATGCATAATAATATGGATCCAAAATGCAGGTTTTGTGATAAACACCAAGAAACAATAGACCACCTAATCTCAGGCTGTTCTGTGCTTGCCCCAAACGAATATAAAAATCGCCACGATAGAGTTGGGCAATATTTACATTGGGCAATGTGCAAACATTATGGAAAAGCTGTAAACAAACACTGGTATGAACATCATCCAGCACCGGTTACAGAAATAGAAGATGTAACCATTCTGTGGGATTACACCATCTACACAGACAGAAAAATTGAAGCAAACAGGCCAGACATTATTGTTAAAAACCAGAAGGAGAAAACTTGTCTATTAATTGATATGGCTTGTCCAGCGGATTGTAACATAGCAACCAAGGAATTTGAAAAACTGTCAAAATATAAAGACCTGGAAATTGAAATAGAAAAAATGTGGAAATTGAAAACAAGAGTTGTGCCAGTGATAGTAGGTGCACTTGGAATGATAAAAAATGGAACAAAACAACACATTGAAAGAATCCCTGGAAACCCCAGCTTAAGAGATATACAAAAAATTGTCTTATTAAGTACAGCCCACACACTAAGGAAAACGTTATCTATGTAATGCTGGGGATAATAGGGAAGACAGAAAAACATGAAATGGAGTCATAACAACACGCCACTACCTGCCTTATGTCTCCCCGCAGACTTGGTTGGTAGTGAGACCAATGCAGAAATCGAAATATGATGAAAAATGACATAATAATAATCATGAACCGAAAGTTAAATTTTCTAATCGAGAACACAAAATATAACCGCCTAGAAGGAGAAACTTTCGTAACAATTCTAAAATGTTGGCATAATTTCCCAGAAGGTGTTCTTGCTATGGCAGCCATTATTGTGTTGACGTTGTATCTGTTTTCATTGTGAGACTTCTTGCCGTTGTGTTTCTTTCGCAGTGAAAAGCAAAGGTTATATTATTAAAGCTTATCGTCTCGGTTGGCCAGCGTCAGAAAGGCGGGAGAAATGCAGAAAAATGAGACGAGATATGATCAGTTATTTTGTCTCGGTTTTTGGGACGTGAGGAGCGGTTGAAAAAGAAATGAGTTTGGAGCTTAGCATTTACTTGTTCTATCTATCTATCTATCTATCTATCTATCTATCTATCTATCTATCTATCTATCTATCTATAGTCTGTTCATATCTATCATATCTATCTATCTATCTATCTATCTATCTATCTATCTATCTATCTATCTCAGTCTGTTCATATCTATCTATCTATCTATCTATCTATCTATCTATCTATCTATCTTAGTCTGTTCATATCTATCTATCTATCTATCTATCTATCTATCTATCTATCTATCTATCTATGTCTGTTCATATCTATAATATTTGCCGTAAGACTGCACTGAGACGTTTGTAAGACTACCTTAAAACAACATTGAGACTTCTTTGAGACAGGCTTATAACTAGACTGAAACTTCATTGAGAATGCCTTTATTGAGAATGCCTGCATTGAGATTTCCTTGCGACCACATTAAGACTGCATTGAGACTTCCATGAGATTGCTTTATAACTATACTGACACTTCCCTAAGACTGCATTGAGACTTTGTTGAGACTGCTTTAAGACTGCAATGAAACTTTTTTGAGATTGCCTTAAGACTGCATTGAGACTTCCTTGAAATTGCGTTGTAACTAAACTGAGACAACATTAAGACTGAATAAGACTGCATTGAGATTTTGATGAGACTGCTTTAAGACTGTAATGAAACTTCCTTGAGACTGCCTAAAGACTGCTTTGAAACTTCTTTGAGACTACATTAAGACGGCATTGAGACTTCCTTGAGACCGCATAAAGACTGCACTGACACTTCCTTAAGACTTCCTGCATTGAGATTTCCTTGAGACTGCAATAAGACTGCATTAAAAGATTACAATAAGACGGCACTAAAGATTTCTTGTGACTGCATTAAAAATGCACCGAGACTTCCTTTTGACTGCATTGAGACTTCCTTAAGACTGCCTTAAAAACGCCCTAACACTTCTTTGAGACTGCCTTAAAACTGTCTTGAGACAGCCTTGTGACTGCTTAAAGACTGCATTGAGAAATTCTTAAGACTGCTTAAAGACCGAATTGAAACGTCTTTGAGACTGCGTAAGGACTACATTGAGACTTCCTTGAGACCGCATTAAGACTGCATTGAAACTTCCTTGAGACTGCTTTACGACTGCATTGAAACTTCATTGAACTGCCTTAAGACTGCATTGAGACTTCCTGCAGATTGCTAAAAGAATGCGTTAAAACTCCTTTTAGAATACATTGAGACTTCCTTGAGACTTCATTAAGACTGAACTTACACTACCTTAAGGCTACCTTAAGACTGCATTGAGATTTCCTTGAGACTTCAATAAAGCATCCTTGAGTCGGTATTAAGACTTCCTTAAGACTCCATTAAAACTGCACTGAGACCTCCTTTTGACTGGCTTAAGACTGCATTAAAACCACACTAAAACTTCCTTGAAACTGCCTTGAGACATCCTTGAGACTGCTTTAAGACTGCATTGAGACTTCCTTGAGACTACTTAAAGTGAGTTTAGGTAAAAAGGCTAAAAGGGTTTCCCATACTTGCTCTGTTAATTAGTGTGTAAATGCGGCGTTTATGGTCGTAAAAAAGAAACCTGGGTGGTGCATGCAAGCAAGAATTTTTTTTTATAGAGTATTAGGACTGACAGCTAGTGTTGGTATTGAAATATGTTTATATCATTATGTTTATGCTTTCAGCAATTGCGATGTTAGTAAGTAAGTTTTCAACATTAGGGGACATGAGGGTGCCTCGGTTTGGGGTTGTGGATGTAAGTATTTGAAATAATTCTTGGGTTGAGTTGATGCTGTAATTGTAGGGAGGTATTGGGTGAAAACATCATTCAGAAATTTAGACAATTGGTATATGAGGGCAGGGATCTGAGAAATGATAGATTGGATAAGGTATCCGCTATATATATATATATTCCCTCCTGTCATGCTCATGAAGAGAGAGATAAAGTGACAACAGCGAGGCAGCGTCGGCTCAGTTCATTAGAGAGACAACTGCGAGGCAGTGTTGGCTCAGTTAATTCTCTTTACTACCAGTTATTAAACTTTACTACCAGTTATGAAATATTTTGCTGTGTGTTTGCTCTTTAACACTGCCTTCTTATTTAAATTATTTTTGCAATAATTATGTCGTCGAGTAGTGAAGAATATATATATATATATATATATATATATATACTAGCAGTATAGCTCGGCGTTGCTCGGGTGTAATGAAAGTTTTAAAAGTAATCCATGGTCTTGGAGCTCAGACTCAGCCCATACAAAATATTTGTGTGAAGTTTGGTGAGAATCGGATAAAAATTGTGGATTTGTATAAAGGACATACAGACAGATAAACAGACACACACACAAACATCTTGCCTTATATATATATATATATATATATATATATATATATATATATATATATATTATCGATTTTCTGTACTATTGCAAGAACTGCAACCTTGAAACTTCTGAATATCGTTTCAATTTTCTTTGTCTATGAGTGTATCAAATTTGACTAAAATCGGACCACTCCTTCTATAACCCAATTTTTTCGATTATCGATTTTCGATATTTATCTGGGGTATCTGGACACAAAACCTAGCTAAGAACACTCGCAGATGCTTATGGTACAACTGTGTAAATTTTCAAGAAAATCGGTTCAGTCGTTTCGGAGTCTATAAGTAACGGACACACACACAGATACACATACACATAGACAAAGTTCCATTTATAAATAAGTTTATATATATATATATATATATATATATATATATATATATATATTGTGACAGATTCTTTCTATTATGATCGTTGTGATTTTATTTGTATATGCCTACTGTTAAAGGGGACAACTCTTCCTTAACGATTCATTTACTGTTCACAGAAAGATGGGTAAGCAGAACAGTAACATCGCTGCTGGACAATACACCACGTGTAGACAGTAATTTGTTATTCCACCAAATATGACCATTGACTACTGTATAGGTCTACGTCTCGGCATACAGCATGTCAATACGACGTGTACCAGTCCATGGATGTGCGTTGTGGTACAGTGGATATCGGCTCGGAACGAGAACTCGGGAAGCCGAGTTCGAATTCCAGTTGAATCCATTGTATTCACTTACGCGCAAATACCCTTGGGAAAGGTATTAATCCGTCTCTTCCTTCCAGTTATGGGTCAAATAGCAGGACAGATTGGGTTCTATAGCCTTGGTCGGCAACCAGTTTACCGCAGAAAGCAATGGCAACCTACTGCGGGATAATCTCCTGCCCAGTCAGTCATGTCTCTTTCGAGACATGATCGCCCAAGCGTGTATCACGTATGGCACTTTAACTGACTGACCAGTCCATTGCCGCTACTTGCTAGATTCTCCTACCCGGTTACATTTGCCAAAAACGCTTAGCTACTTCGAATAATGTATATATATATATATCCCTTTCCGGGACATATCAATATGATATTGACCAATAGAAATATTTCTCAAAGTAAAATCATAGAAACCTCTCAATTCGCATTTAAACAAACAAATATTGGTCTACTTATTGAGAAATACTATTTTTTTCAATACCAATCCGATCCCAAGTCCTTAAAAATAACACAATTAAATATATCAAAAAGAGTAACAGATATTTTGATCATATCATTTAATAAACCAACAGTAGAAATAAAACCTTCGTGAACGTAAGAACTATGGTAAACATTTTCTTTCTTAATTGTCTGTCATATTAAATGTTATTTAATTCCCTTTTGATACTCCAGCAGTAGTTAGCCATCATTCGTTTGTCCCGCTATGCCTAGTAGTGCTCTTTCATTGTTTTCATATCCTAATGGAATCGTTCTCCTTGCTCATCACTCACACCCCCGCAATTATCCAGAAATATATCTAGACGGCTATGTAAAAAATGAACGTTAATACTCATATTGGCTTATTACTGATAAAATGTCTTACTCATAAAGTTTATCAGTAAATTTGAATTTTGGCAATAAACTGGAAAAATTCGTTTCTCTTTTGAAATGTTTGATTGAAAAACTCTTTTTTCTCATAAAAATAGTTTATTTCGGGTGCATAGGTCTACGTCTCAGCATACAGCATATGACTACGACGAGTACCTGTCCATTACAGCTAGATTATTGCTAGATTATTCCACCCGGTTACATTTGTCAAAACCGCTTAGCTACTTCGAATAATATATATATATATATATATATATATATATATATATATATATATATATATATATATCTTATGATATTGCACAATGGCAATATTTCTCAAAGTAAAATCGTAGAAACTTCTCAATTCGTATTTAAACAAACAAATATTGGTCTACTTATTGAGAAATACTATTTTTCCAATACCAATCCGATCCCAAGTCTTTAAAAATAACACGATTGAATATATCAAAAAGAGTAACAAAAATTTTCATCAAATCATTTAATAAACCAACAGCATAAATAAAACCTTCGTGAATGTAAGAACTATGGTGAAAATTTTCTTTCTTAATTGTCTGTCATATTCAATGTTATTTAATTCCCTTTTGATACTCCAGCAGTAATTAGCCATCATTCGTTTATCTCGCCATACCTAGTAGTGCTCTTCCATTGTTTTGATGTCCTGATAGAATCGTTCTCATTGCTCATCACTCAAATCGCTGCAATTTTTTTTTAATCATATCACCCTGAGGCGGTAAGGCCACTGGTGTGCACTGGGTTACGTAAGAGTGAATAGATTGGAAAAGAGAAAGCCGGAAACCACACCCTAAACAGGGAACAAGAGATGAGCCTCTACACCTGTTCAATAGACGTGGGTGGAGTGTGAACCGGGCGATAGTTCAGTCTATCTACTCCAATTATCCGGAACCTTAATACTCATATTAATGTATTACTGATAAATTTTCTCAGTTAATTTGAATTTTGGCAATAAACTGGAAAAATTCGTTTCTGTTTTGAAATTTTTGATTCAAAATCCCTTTTTTTTTCTCATAAAAATAGTTTATTTCGGGTTGCTGACATAAATTGCTAGACCTACCTAAAAATTGATGGGTTTCTACGATCTTTATTAAGTAAATGTTTCAATCAGCCAAGATTATAAATTTTCCAAAAATGAGCTATTTCAGTAGAGCAAAAACGGCAGTTAACCATGAAAATCTACGGTTATTTTTGGAATCAGTAACATTAAATTAACTAAAACAAGTGTTTTGTTTCTTGGAACCAAAAATTGTGTTGATCAGTGTAATCAGCAAATATCTCATATCAGGCAAACAATGAACACCTGATGATAGACTGAGAGTCAGTCAGTTAAGTGCCATACGTGAAACACGCTTGGGCGATCATGTCTCGAAAGAGACATGACTGACTGGGCAGAAGATTATCCCGCAGTAGGTTGCCATTGCTTTCTGCGGTAGACTGGTTACCAACCAAGGCTATAGAACCCAATCTGTCCTGTTATTTTACCCATAACTGGAAGGAATAGATGGATTAATACCTTTCCCAAGGGTATTTGTGCGTAAGTGAATGTGATGAATTCAACTGGAATTCGAACTCGGCTTCCCGATTTCTCGTTCCGAGCCGATATCCACTGCACCACAACGCACATAATCCTGCTTTTTACCTAGTTTGTTAGCAGGTAGGTTACCTTAACGAACTATTCCTTTTTGATCACGTGGTAAAACGAAAAACGTAAGAGACGCTGTTTACCTTCAGTGTGAAAGAAAGAAAGAAAGAAAGAAAGAAAGAAAGAAAGAAAGAAAGGAGAGTCAATGATGCTCTCATGCGTTTAACTACTGCTTCAGGAAAAGGAAAAACCATGTCAGTTTCGATTTAATTTGTACCCTCTTACTTCTTCAAATAATGACCTGCATTCATACTTATGATTGATACAGCCAGAGGTCTATGATAAAACCCAATATAGATTCATCAATATTATTGGTCGTGATATGGCCACTTGGCTTCAGTTACTTTCCCTACTGAATTGGTTAGATGCAACCGTCAGTTCTATGCTAACAGTTTCTTTTTTCACAGTTCTCGCTAGGGGAAATCTCTTTTGGCTCCATGCTTTCCAGTGAAGTTCAATCTTCAAAAATGTTACGTCAATCGCTACCTACTGTCCTCCTGATCACTCGTCTTTTGTTTCTAATACACTGTTTGAACCTACCTTCTTGTTTTCTGTGTCTTTCTTCTTGGCCCAAACAGGCCACAACAACTTGGCGACAAAGATTCCCCACAACAATAGCAGAGTCAGTTGAGCATCGTCTGTGAGAAAAATAACACCCTGACGCAATTTCCTGGATACGGCATTCTGTATTGCCTGAAGTGATCACTAATAATGGCGATGTTAGTCTTTATTCATTTCCCACAGGAGCTCGGACTCAACATAACAATAGCCTTGATGAGGTATTGCTGCCCCTACCTCAAGAGGGTGGCTACTGGAAGACCTTATGTCTGGCAACAGGTCTTTACACCATGACACCCAAGCAGAAGAACCCATTCATGGCTGTCAGACAATCCCTGCGACCACATCACCCCTTGCGTCACACCACCTAACTCGTTGATCATTATGTACGGAGCGCAGTTGAGTGAGTATTTTTGCAACACCAAAAATCAACAAAAAGTATTATGACATCACTTTGAACAAGGAGATTGTCCAGAAGATTTGCAAGAGATTCCGAAATCGTCTGGAGGCC
>JBBBDQ010001390.1:1080000-1087500 GCA_037127315.1 Ascarosepion bandense | reverse complement strand
CAAACAGGCCATCAAACAAAGAAATAAATTTTACATCCGAAACGGTGTATTAATGATACGTTTTATATGAATAAAAGATTTTGTCAATAAAGATTTGACTTTTTAAAAACGTAATATATATATATATATATATATATATATATATATATGGGTGAGTGAATTATGGTAAATACATATGAAAATTTTCAAGTTGTCTTACAGATTTACCATTTTGCTGAGTAATATTGGCCATGATCACCTCTACAGACAGGAGGAACCTATTAAATAAAAAGAATAAAATATTAATAATTCTTCAAAAGTAAAGGAAAATATTTGTTGGCGCACCTGGCGCCGGTTAATGGTGATTTGCTATAAGCGTAGCTTAGATGTGGCACAGACCTCGACATATATATATCATTTTCAGCCATTTGTTTAAATCTGCGCAAAATGAACCAATTTCTGCCCAACTGCGCACATACATGCCGCCATTATTTAGTAAATAAGACTTTCAATTCAAATAAGTATTTATTGTATTTAAAATGCCAATATGAGACGCGCAATATATATATATATATATATATATATATATATATATATATAAAGAGAAGATATATATATCTTATCTTTATATATATATATATATATATATATATATCCTCTCTTTTTTTCTTTTTTTTTATAATCATATCGCCCTAAGCAAGGCATTATACTGCCACTGATGTGCCGGGGTTTACATAGGGGGAAAATTATGAGAAGGCGTGACAGAATACAGGAGGGTGTCAGGAAGTGGGTAAAAGAGGGATGAGAATACTGAAGAAATGAGATGGGAGCATGAGAAAAAAGATGCAAGTGAGATAGGAGATGACTATTGATTTTACATTTAAATTCTTGGAGATTGTAGCTGTCGAAGAAGCAAGTAAACGGAAGGGAATTCCACGGGCGGGAAGTGCGAGAAAAGAAACAATTGGAGTAGAATTTGAATTTACATCCAGTGAGCTAAGTTCATCAGAGCATAAACCGTGAAAGTACTTGTAGAAGAGACACACGGAAGCCACATTGCGCCGGTGAGAAAGTGACTGTATCCGAGCTGCCTAGTCGGGATAGATCACATTGCAATTTTTCGTTGAATTTTGTCAAGGACCCCCAGGTGGATAGCAGGAGCACCAGACCAGATATGGCAGCAGCATTCAATCCACGGGTGGATGGTTGATTTATATATGCGCAGGATTTTTTTCAGGCGGGTAAAACTTCCTGGCCCTGCACAGAGAACTGACCTTCTTAGCAGCGGATTTAGCTATGGATTCTATGTAGACATTCCACTAGAGGTCTGTTGTGAGAGTTAACGCGAGGAGGCGCAGTGTTTTACTTTCAGGGAGTCTAGCCTGATCCATGCTAACGGGGAGGTAGGAGCGATTGTCTGTGGTGGTTAATAGATAGCAGCTTCGTTTAAGAAGCAATTAAATTCACGAGTCATTTCTTACCCCAGTCTAGTACGGATTGGGAGTCTTTTTCAAGCTCGGCAGCGAGGTTTGCTTTGTCAGCCTCGGCAGATTTTTGATCGAGGCGAAAGTAAACTGTAGTGTTGCCAGCGTATATGCTCATATATGTGTGTGTGTGTGTGTGTGTGTGTGTGTGTGTGTGTGTGTGTGTGTGTGTGTGTGTGTGTAAAAATATACTCAGTTATAATCTGAGATTAAGGACAGAATGGGTAAATAAAATAAAGACAAGAGGAAAGAATATTTGTGCGAAGTTCGGTGAGAATCGGATAAAAATTGTGGATTTGTCTAAAGGACATACAGACAGATAAACAGACACACACACACAAACATCTTGCCTTTTATATATATATATATTATCAATTTTCTGTACTATTGTAATAACTGCAACCTTGAAACTTCTGAATATCGTTTCAATTGTCTTTGTCTATGAGTGTATCAAATTTGATTAAAATCGGACCACTCCTTCTATCACCCGATTTTTTCGATTATCGATTTTCGATATTTATCGGGGGTACGTCAACACAAAACCTAGCTGAGAACACTCGCAGACGCTTATAGTACAACTGTGTAAATCTTCAAGAAAATCAGGTCAGCCGTTTCGGTATTGGACACACACATACACACACAGACAAAGTTTCATTTAGAAATAAGTTTAGATGTGAGATAAATTATGGCGAGAAACATTGTCTAATTTATTAGAAGCAGACTTAGTAATTAATTAATTATACTCTTTCCACTTTATGTAAGACAGAAAACCAACCTTTCCTCGGAGCACAGAGTTTGAGCTTAGGACTAATGACCCACTCCTGGAACTAATCTCTTCATTCCCGAGATGAGAGGTCAAGACCAATAACATTTTAGATTCTTCTTTGGACAAATTTTCAACAATCTGTAAATATATAGCAGAAGTCCCAGACCAGATGTGGCAGCAATATTCAAAGCAAAGACAAATGGTAGACTGACAAACATGTAAGATTGATACTAGCGAGAAAAAAATGCCTCGCTTGATATAGTGAACCAACTTCTTAGATGCAAATTAAACAGTTGTGAGGACGTTTGTTTTCCACCCGTTTTGAGGGAAAACCAGACAGTGACCACGGCTCTCGTATTCGCTTAAGGTTGTTGATAGGAAAACCGGAAGAATTGAAGTCTCTGTTGATAATACCCGTACGTTCACGACTAGCACGTCCACGAATTGCGAAATCGTTTAGCGGGAAATATTACGGTTTCTGTTGTTTAATGGTCGACCATTTGGCGGTCAGTTCTTGTTTGTCGCAAAACATGGCCGACGCGATCGAGGTAGATCGATCATGTTATTAGTTTGTCGCCGTTTCTCGATCTGTCTAACAATCTGGCTCCGAGCCACACCAAACTGTGAAAATATGTCGTGCTGAGAGCTTGGCGTGATAGCCGCCATTAATGAGCTGTCGCCTGAAATTCACATAAAGATGGCTTCTTAGCATTTAAATGTTTTTAAAGTAGCAAAAATATCGAACGTAGAATATTTATCGATAATGAGGAAAATAATAATATTTTGAGGAAAAAGGAAAGATGTGAAAGAAAGAATACGCCTTGTGCTATTATTTTCAAAATATTAAGTGAATGATAAAATAATAAAAACAACAATAAAAATATTTCAAGGTGGCCATCTGGCACCAGTAGAGTATTTAGAACGACATGAAATTACTGCTAAGTACAAACGTAGTATTTGAGCATTTAATATCCCCTGTAATAAGAATATTTTTAATCATTTCACCCCAAGAAAGGCAATAAAGCCACGAAGAAACAAGGGGGTTACTAAGTGTTAGAGAATATGAAAAACAAGTTATTAAAAATATATATACACTACCAGCTATAATTATTAGGCCACCCCAGTTTTTTTAAATGATGTATTCCATACTATTTTTAGTATTTATTGCCAAGTGGATAATTCTAAATGGAAATAGAATGGTTCTTTTGTTATTATTACTTTGGAAAATGGTACAAGGTAAATAGCGACAATTTACAAATCGCACCCTGTAGATTGAAACTATGTATTTCATGCTGTTTTTAGTATTTATTGCCAAGTGGATAATTCTAAATGGAAACAGAATTGTTCTTTTGTTATTATTACTTTGGAAAATGGTACCAGGTAAATAGCGACAATTTACAAATCGCACCCTGTAAATTGAAACTATGTATTTCATACTGTTTTTAGTATTTATTGCCAAGTGGATAATTCCAAATGAAAATAGAATGGTTCTTTTGTTATTATTACTTTGCACAATTTTACAAGGCAGCCAGGAAGCCTTTGCTTCGTACAGCCAATAAGATGAAGAGACTAGCATGGGGAAGAGAGCACAAAAACTGGACACCAGAACGGTTCATTTGATGCACATGTTATTGTGCAGTATTAACAAAATAAACACTCTATTTTCATTTGGAATTATCCACTTGACAATAAATGCTAAAAATAGTATGGAATACATCATTTTTTTAGGGGGGGGGGGTAATAATTATGGCCGGTAGTTTATATATAGTAAATCTACAGGTGCGATGGTTAAATTGTCGCTATTTGCCTTGTAAAATTTTGCAAAGTAATAATAACAAAAGAACCATTCTATTTTCATTTGGAATTATCCGCTTGGCAATAAATACTGAAAATAGCATGAAATACATCATTTTTTTTTTTTTTTTTTTTGCGAAGGTGGGTGCGGGCTAATAATTATGGCCAGTAGTGTATATATCAGTAAAATAACAGGAATTAAGAAGATAGAAGATAATGATTAGAATTGCTTTTTAATTTTTGAATGGTCAAAGTTGACCGGAAAACAAGAAGCCGGAGTTCCACAAGAAAGAAGTAAGACAGAAGAAAAATTAGATTACGGTTACATATAGCGATTTCACTGTAAGAGGATGAGACCTAATTGCAAATCTAGTATTTCTCTATTATGTACCAACTCCCTTCAGAATATATGCTATCATCATGGCTCTTCACGTCTTCCTCTCCCTTGTAGCTCCTAATAAGTTTTGTCTTTATGTTATTTCGCCCATAGGTTGTTCTGCGATCCATTTGCGCAAGCCCATCAAGTAAGCTTTAAGCTGCATTCCTCTGTCCCTCTTTCCTTAAATATGTTGTGTGAGTATCATGTTTGCCAAGTCCTCCTTCCTCATTATGAGCCCAAGAAATTTCAACTGTCTCTTATGTCTATCGCCCGGTTCACACTCCACCCACATCTATTGAACAGGTGAAGAGGCTCATCCCTTGTTTCCTGTTTAGGATGCGGTTTCCGGTTTTCTCCTTTACACTCTCTTCTTTTATTTTTTTTTTCAATTGGAGTAGATAGACTAAACTATCGCCCGGTTCACACTCCACCCACGTCTATTGAACAGGTGAAGAGGCTCATCTCTTGTACCCTGTTTAGGATGTGGTTTCCGGCTTTCTCTTTTCCATTCTTTTTACCCTTATGTAGCCCCCTGCGCATCAGTGGCGTTATCGCCTTGCTTGGGGTGATATGATTGAAAAAAAAAAAATGTTTAAGTTTTTTTTATTTGTTGCTAAAATGTTTGGTCCATGGTATCTTCTGTTACCTGAAGATTCTTCTTCATCTTTGAGGAGATTGTCCAGCATTTGCTGCCATATAGGAGGGCTGATGCAACGTAACACTTTTCTCTGACTGCACTTGAATTCATAAAGTCTTAGTATTATAGAGGAAAGTACTTCAGAACAATTAGTCTGAAACTATTTTCAGGAAATGCTCAGAGAAGATACGTTATGGTGCTAGGAATCTAAAAGTACGGTGAAAAGTGAATTAAGGTGAAAATCTGCAAGTTGTTCTGGTTGATGAGGTCACAATCTACAGTCATTTCGGCGTTCAAAATCAGGCTACAGCAGTGGTGAACAAGTAAATTGCAGGGTTAGAGGGAGAAAACTCATGACTTCCAATTGAGGCGTTACGCAAGGAATGAGCATTATAAACTCCAGTGATTGTAATAAAGGGTTCGGTTCGAAATTCCTAGCATCCGAGAAAGGCCGGAGAGTACAACGGACGAAACGTCGTACAAATGGCAACAAAGATGAGGACAATAGTCCGAATAATGTAAATAGTGTAAATATTACCTCATCTCAGAAATATAGACAAATAGAATGATCTATTATTAAACGTCGTAAAAATGGCAACAATGATGAGGACAATAGTCCGAATAATGTAAATACTGTAAATACTACCTCAACTCAGAAAAATAGACAAATAAAATGATTTATTATCAACCGTCGTACAAATGGCAACAAAGATGAGGACAATAGTTCGAATAATGTAAATAATGAAAATACTACCTCATCCCAGAAATATAGACAAATAGAATGATCTATTATTAAACGTCGTACAAATTCCAACCAAGATGAGGACAATAGTCCGAATAATATAAATAGTGTAGATTCTACCTCATCTCCGAAATATAGACAAATACTAAAAAGTAAGCCTTAAAAGGGCCATTAATATTTGTTCCTTTTATTGGCTTTTTAAGGATTTCAGAAACTTCCCTAAGATTCAGGATGAAAGAACATACATGAGATTTTTTCAGTGATATTTTCCAGGAAGAAGTTTTCGCAAAATGGTACAAATAGGTTTCTTTCTATGTTTCTCAATGGTTACAGTCATTCTATGTTGAATCTTTCACAAGAATTATGAGATTTCTGAATAATTCTGATGAAACGCATGCAGTAAGGTTAATTCCTTCTCCAATATTAAATAGAGAAATACATTCAAAGAAAGGTTTTATCTATATAGTGATCTACCTCTCTAAAAAACAAAACTTTCTAAAGAATATATGCGTTTTCTTTAATGTGCACGCCAGTAGATGAAATGAAGGCTGCTAAAAATCGAGCCGTTCGACAGAAACAAAAGAATCCTCGAAAAAATTATCGCTTGAAGCAATACAAAGTGTGTCGGATTCAAATCTTTGAATGGTTGACGTCGCATATCAATTTCTATATGATGTTTAATACTGAAATCTAAATATTTTGAACGTAAGTTTATGGCTCCATAAATATACAGTACTGTGCAAAAGTATTAGGGAAATAACTAGTTTATCTTTGATGATGCATACTGACAAAAAATAAACAAATTAATTAAAGTAATTTTATTTGATTTACTTAAAAATGCTTTAACAAGAAAAAAACACTTGTTAAAAAATAAATTTAATATTTAATATATTAGCCTTTTGCTTTCAAATAATAAATAACTGTGACAATTTATCAATCGCACCTAGTATATATATATATATATATATATATATATATATATATATATATATATATATAGTACTGTGCAAAAGTATTACGACAAGAACTATTTTATCTTTTATGATGCATATTGACAAAAAATAAGCAATTTAATTAAAGTAATTTTATTTGATTTGCTCAACAAGTGCTTTAACAAGAGAAAAATACTTGTTACAAAATAAATTTAATATTTAGTATAATAGCCTTTTGCTTTGATGACAGCCTTCATTTTGTCAGGCATTTACATCACAAGCTTCTTCCAATGTATCTAATGGTATCTCCTGCCAAGCAGCTTGCATTTGTTCCCAAAGTGTGTCATGCGAAGTAACATTAGATTTATCAATTTTTTTAATATAAAATAGATGTTCAAATGAGTAATTTTAAAATAACTTGTTTAATAGAAAATAGGAAAAATTAAATGTAACTTCTTTTTAATACATTTCTTTTACACCTAGTTTTAAATAATCAATATTTATTAGCAATTTACTTGGCTTTTCACCCTGTATTTGAATTTCAGTGAGGTTTTTAAGAAAACCACCCCTGTCCTAATACTTTTTCACACTACCGGTAGTGTGCAAATGTGTTAGGACAGGGGTGATTTTAAACTTTATTTTCATGCCTCATAAAAGATAAAATAGTTCTTGTCTTAATACTTTTGCACAGTACTGTAAGTCATAAGACTAGTAAAAATATATGTTTTAAACAAATAAAATTAGAACCGGGTGAGGGTGAAAACTAAATTTTAAAAAATTAAAACTT
>JBBBDQ010001390.1:982500-1075000 GCA_037127315.1 Ascarosepion bandense | reverse complement strand
CCCAGATAGGCAGAGGTGGAGAAGCTTTGTTGCTACCCTACACACCATTGGGTGAAATGATGATGATGATGATGAATCTTCCCTTTTCTCGCTCACAGATTTTCGCCCTTTTCTTAAGAAAACATTATTCTCTTTTTCTTTTTCTCTTCTTCTATGGCTCTACGTATTTTTCTCACTTTCCCGTTCTCTCTTTCTCTCTCCTATTTTCTTCACACTTAATCACTTTATTTCTCTCTCTCTCTCTCTCTCTCTCTCTCTCTCTCTCTCTCTCTCTCTCTCTCTCTTGTCGTCTCTCTTTTCATAGCACAGTGATCCATTTTTCTATCCCTGTTCTCTGCGTTTTACATTAATCTGTCTCTCTGTATTTCTGTCTTGCCTCTCTTTTCTTCTTTTTTTGTTAATCGTATCACCCCGAGCAAGGCGGTAATGCCACTGATGTGCAGGGGGCTACGTAATAGTGAAAAAGATCGGAAAAGAGAAAGCCGGAAACCACATCCTAAACAGGGAACAAGAGACAAGCCTCTTAACCTGTTCAGTAGACGTGGGTGGAGTGTGAAGCGGGTGATAGATAGATCTATCTACTCTAATTGAAAAAAAAGTGAGAAGATTGGAAAAGAGAAAACCGGAAACCGCATCTTAAACAGGAAACAAGGGATGAGCCTCTTCACCTGTTCAATAGACGTGGGTGGAGTGTGAACCGGGCGATAGTTTAGTCTATCTACTCCAATTAAGTCTATCTACTTCTTGTTCTTGTTCTTATTCTTGTTCTTGTTCTTCTTCTTCTTCTTCTTCTTCTTATTATTATTATTATTATTATTATTATTATTATTATTGTTCTATGTGCCTTGTCTTTTCACGACGTAGGCGATTTTGGCTTTCCATATATCCCTATACCTAGTGGCTCTTAGCATGCTTTCTCCTGTTTCACCACCTGAACCCCACTCTGCCATCCAGTTGTGTAAGAACCTCAAGGACGTTACACGTTAATTTCTCCTGTCTGTTTTTCCCCTCTATCTGACCTGTGAATATCAAATTCTTCAAGCCCTTCTTCCTAAGATATCCCAAGAACTGTCATTAAGCATTAGTCTCCTTTTCGCTTCCATCCTCTCAGCGAAGTTAAGCAACGTTGAGCCTGGTCAGCTTGGGAATACCAGCTGCTGTAAGCGTTTAGTAACGGATGTGCGTTGTGGTTCAGTGAATATCGTCTCGGAAAGTGAAATTGGTGAGCCAAGTTCGAATTCCAGTTGAATACCCTGCATTCACTTAAGCACTGGTACTCTTGCAGTTGAATTCATTGCATTCACTTAAGCGCAAATACCCTTGGGAAAGGTATTAATCCGTCTCTTCCTTCCAGTTATGGGTTAAATAACAGGACAGATTGGGTTCTATAGCCTTGGTCGGCAACCAGTCTAGCGCAGAAAGCAATGGCAACCTACTGTGGGATAATCTTCTGACCAGTCAGTCATCTCTTTTTCGAGACATGATCGCCCAAGCGTGTTTCATGTATGGCATTTAACTGACTGACTGACTCTTGGGAAAGGTATTAATCCGTCCCTTCCTTCCAGTTATGGGTTAAATAACGGGATAGGACTTGGGGACCCTGCCCTTAAAAAAACAAAAAACAAAAAAAACAAATCCCAGTGAATCTTGATACTCGAAAAGAAAAATGTATTACTAGACACAAAACTGATATAAAAACAACAATAAATTGTTGAAAGTAAAAGGTATCACCAGCAATAAATAAATAAATAAAATTTATTTGGCAATAGATGACCCGCCGAGGTTGATATGCCATAAAACAAAGCAACCAAACAACCATCCTCTCCAAAACTTCAAATTTTCGGTCCACAGTATCCTCAGCATCATTCTGTAGAGCCACATTTCGGTTGCTTCAAATTTTTCCTTCATCCTTGATGATATTGTCCAGCATTCATTGCCATATTGACGGACAGACATCCCATAGCAATTCAGTACTTTCTTCTTTGTTTCTAGCGAAATTTTCCTGTCTCTTAATACTCTACTCAGCTTCTGGAATGCATCATTTGGCTTTTGAATTTCGGGCATATAAATGTATAGAAACTACTCTGAACACGAAGAGAGGGATCAGTTTATATACTGATTGTAATATGGAATTGATCCCCCGCTTTATATCCAGTAGGCTTCTTTAGAACCACATTTCAGTTGCTTCAAGTTTTTCCTTCATCTTTGATGATATTGTCCAACATTCACTGCCATATTGAAGAACTGACATCACATAGCAATCCAGTACTCTCTTTGTTTCTAGCGAAATTGTCCTGTTTCTTAATAGTTTACTTAACTTCTGGAATGCATCCACGTGCTTTCGGATCTCAGAAATATAAATGTATAGAAACTGTTGTGACCTCAAAGTGAGGGGTCAGTTTATATATTGATTGTAATATGGAATTGATTCCCCACTTTATATCCAGTATGCTTCTGTAGAACCACATTTCGGTTGCTTCAAGTTTTTCATTAATCTTTGATGATATTGTCCAGCATTCACTGCCATATTGAAGAACTGACAACACATAGCAATCCAGTATTCTCTTCTTTGTTTCTAGCGAAATTGTTCTGTTTCTTAAAACTTTACTCAGCTTCTGGAACACGTCCTTGGCCATGTTAAGAAACAGGACAATTTCGCTAGAAACAAAGAAGAGAGTACTGGTTTGCTATGTGATGTCAGTTCTTCAATATGGCAGTGAATGCAACTGAAATGTGGTTCTACAGAAGCATACTGGATATAAAGTGGGGGATCAATTCCATATTACAATCAATATATAAACTGACCCCTCACTTTGTGGTCACAACAGTTTCTATACATTTATATTCCTGAGATCCGAAAGCACGAGGATGCATTCCAGAAGTTAAGTAAACTATTAAGAAACAGGACAATTTCGCTAGAAACAAAGAAGAGAGTACTGGATTGCTATGTGTTGTCAGTTCTTCAATATGGCAGTGAATGCAACTGAAATGTGTTTCTACAGAAGCATACTGGATATAAAGTGGGGGATCAGTTTCATGTTACAATCAATATATAAACTGACCCCTCACTTTGTGGTCACAACAGTATCTATACATTTATATTCCTGAGATCCGAAAGCACGAGGATGCATTCCAGAAGTTAAGTAAACTATTAAGAAACAGGACAATTTCACTAGAAACAAAGAAGAGAGTACTGGATTGCTATGTGATGTCAGTTCTTCAATATGGCAGTGAATGCTGGACAATATCATCGAAGATGAAGGAAAAACTTGAAGCAACTGAAATGTGGTTCTACAAAAGGATGCTGCGAATATCATGGATCGAGCATGTGAGCAATGATGAAGTTTTGGAAAGGATGGAAACGAAAAGGTAATTAATACTGAACATCAGGAAGAGAAAGCTGAGGTTCATGGGACATGCAATGGGGAAAGAGGGCTTGGAGAACCTGATACTAACAGGACAGATAGAGGGGAAAAGAGACAGAAGAAAGCAGCGGATAAGATGTTGAAGGACCTAATCAGGTGGATGATGGAACGAGGGTTGCATGTTGTAACAGAAGGCGTGCTAAAAGCTACCAGGGATAAGGAGACGTGGAAAGCCATGATCGCCTACGTACTGAAATATTACGTGATATCTCTCTTTCCACTTGGCAGCGAATAGGGGACAATTTTCTCAAAAATGAAAAAGAGACTCGAAGCATCAGAAAGGTGGTTCTACAGAAGGATGCTGAGGATGCCATATGCCAAACATGTGATTAACAATGAGATTTTAGAGAGAATGGAAACAAAAAGGAAAATTATACTAGACAGCTGAAATTTCTGGGACACGTAATGAGAAAGGAGGGCTTGGAGAATCTGATACTCACTGGGTGGTTAGAGAGAAAGGAACATATATTTAATGGGCTTGAACAAAGGGATGGCAGAACTGGGTTCGGAGAAATAACAAAACTTATTAAGTGATACGAGGGAAGGGAAGACGTGGAGAGTAATGATCACTTAGAGAGAAAAATATTTTCAGCATGACACAGTGAAACAACACTTCTCGTGGTAAGCTTAGTAATTGATTCGATATGACCTTTCCACTTTATGTGCGTTGTGGTGCAGTGACTATCGAATCGGAACGACAAATCGGGGTGCCAAGTTCGAATTCTAGCTGAGTTCTTTGCATTCACTTACGCACAAATACCCGTGGAAAATGTATTAATCCGTCTCTTCCTTTTATTTATGGGTTAAATAATAGACCAGATTGGGTTCCATAACCTTGGCTGGCAACCAGTCTACCGCAGAAAGAAATGGCAACCTACTGCATGATAATCATCTGCCCAGTCAGTCATGTTTCTTTCGAGACATGATCGCCTAAAGCTTGTATCACGTATAGCACTTGGAAGCATAATTAAAACTTCTAGTGATCATAAAGTGGGGGATCGGTTTTCTATTGGCATAAAGTAGTAAACTGATCCCCCAATAATTAGTACATGATAATATAATCCACCTCTTCTTCTTAAAGCTACGGGTTGAATAGAAGGACAGATTGGATTCTATAGCCTTGATTGGCAACCAGTCTACCATAGAAAAAAATAGCTTCCTACTGCTGAATAATCCTCTGCCCAGTCAATCATGCATCTTTCGAGACATGATCGCCCAAAGCGTGTATTACGTATGGCACTTAACTGACTGAAAAGTTGGAAGCATAATTAAAGCTTCTACTGATTATAAAGTGGGGGATCGGTTTTCTATTGGCATAAAGTAGTAAACTGATCCCCCAATAATTAGTACATGATGATATAATCCACCTCTTCTTTTTACAGGTCCGGGTTGAATAGCAGGACAGATTGGATTCTATAGCCTTGATTGGCAACTAGTTTACCGCAAAAAACAATGGTAACCTCCTGCGGGATAATCTTCTACTCGGTCAGTCATGTCTCTTTCGAGACATGATCGCCCAAAGCTTGTATCACTTTTGGCACTTAACTGAGTCCGAGAATGCGCAACCAGCCACTTTCCTTCTCTCTTTTGGTAATACGTTAGTTTTTCTCTCTTTCTCTTTCTCCGTCTCCTTTTGTTTAAAGACAGTTGCTTTTTCTTTCGCTCTTTTATCAATACAGCAATCTTTATGTCACGTCTTTTTTTCTTTCTCTCAGTCACTCTAATCTCACTTTCTCTGCTACTTTTGCTTATTACAGCCCATCTTTCAATTCCTCTTTCAACCCTACTACATCTGTTATTAATATCAGTATTTTGTTTTCTCTCCGATCTCCAGTTTATTTTATCAATGACGCCATCTTTCATTTTGCTCATTTCTCCCGCCTTTCTGTCTCACCGTTTTCTGTACACAATCGTATCACCATTCTTTCCGTCATTTCTTTTTGTCTCATTGCTTTTATAACAAAATCATTAGTTTTGCTTCTTTCCTTGTTAAAGTTTTTTTTTTTTTTTTTTGTTATGACATTTCCTTTTTTTTCTTTTCTTTTTTTAATTGTCTTTCTCTTTTTGTTGGTTTTGTCAGTTTTTTCTCTCTTACATTCTTTTTTATAGCCTTTTCTTTTTCATTTTCTTTCTATGTCTCTACTTTCTTTTTTCTCTTTACATACTTTTCTCATGTTATAGTGCTTTTTACTTTTTTCTTTGTTTCGTTCGTTCTTTCTTTCTTTCTTTCTTTCTGATCGTCTGTCTTTAATTTCTTTGTTTTTATAGTTTCTCTTTATTTCTTTTTTTTTCCTTTTTTCTTTCTTTCTTTCTTTCTGATCGTCTGTCTTTAATTTCTATGTTCTTATAGTTTTTCTTTATTTTGTCTTTTTCCTCTTTCTTTCTTTCTTTCTTTCTTTCTTTCTTTCTTTCTTGTTTTCTTTCTTGCTTTCTAATATTTTTTCTTATAGCCTTTTCTCTTTCATTTTTCTTTCTTTCCCTTTGCATACTTTCTCTCATTTTATAGTCCTTCTTTCTTTTCCCTTTCTTTCTTTCTTTCTTTCTTTTCCCTTTCTTTCTTTCTTTCTTTCTTTCTTTATTTCTTATTGTCTGTTTTTCATTTCTTTGTTTTTTATAGTTTTTTTTTATTTCGTCATTTTTCCTTCTTTCTTTCTTTCTTTCTTTTATTCTTTCTTATATTCTTTCTTTTCTCTTTAATTTTTCCTTCTTTCTCTTTACTTTCTTTTTTTCTCTTTACATACCTTTTCTCATTTTATAGTCCTTCTTCCTTTTCCCTTTCTTTCTTTCTTTTTTCTTTCTTTCTTTCTTTCTTTCTTTCGTTTTTTTTCTGATTGTCTGTTTGACTTTCATTTCTTTGTTTTTTATATTTTTTTATTTCGTCTTTTTTCATTCTTTCTTTTCTCTTTCTTTTTTTCTTTTTTCTTTCTTGTAGTTTGTTTTCTTTTTTATAGCGCTTTTGCTTTCTTTCGTTTACTTTCCTTCTTTTTTTTCTTTCTTTCTTTTTCTTTGATTATTTTTTTCTTTCTTTCTTGTAGTTTTCTTTCTTTCTTATAGCGTTTTCTTTATTTTCTTTTATACTTTTTTTGTTAAGTTGATGGATTTTCTTACACTATCTTTTTCTTTCTCCCCCTCACTGATTCTCTTATTAATTTAATTCCCCTCTCTCAGCCTCACTCTCTCTCTCTCTCTCTCTCTCTCTCTCTCTCTCTCTCTCTTTATTTTTCATTGGTCTCATCTTCCCACCCCGTCATTTTTCATCACCTGCTTTCAAATGTGATACCTGCTCCCCACTTTGAAAGTTGACTTAACTTTCTCGGCTTGGTTTAGAGAAATAGAATTTATAAAGTGTTGCCAATGCCTTCCACATTGTTTTGTTCTGCTTTGTTTTGGCTGAAAATTAAAAGAAAATATATAAACATCATTTTATTTTGGGCCTTAATTCATTTCATTATCTATATTTTTATTATTTTCAAAGTCTTTATTATTATTATTACTACTAATATGCCATTTTTCATCATAATTCGATTTCTGCTATGGTCGTACTACCTACCAAAGACCTTAAGCGGGTAGTAGTGTGTTGTTTTGTCTCTATTTCATGTTTTTTCTATCTCCCCTAACATCCCTAGTGTTACATTGACAAAGTTCTCCTTAGTGTGTGAACTGTACTTAAAAAGACAATTTTTTGTATATCTCTGAAGCTGGTGATATGTTATTTTGTTCCATTTTTTATCATTCCAGGTGCACCTATTATTACTGGTACTATTCTTGTTTTCAGTTTCCAGTTTTTTTCTATTTGAATTTCCAGCTCTTTATATTTTGTTAGGTTTTCAAATTTCTTGGTTGCTATGTTACAATCCGCTGGACAAGCCATATCAATTAATAAGCAAGTTTTTATCTTTTTGGTTTTTAACAATAATCTATTTGCTTGAATTTTTTTGTTTGTGTAGATGGTGTAATCTCATAGAATGATGACGTCATCTGTTTAGAAAGGTGACGTCATCTGTTTCTGTAACCGGTGCTGTTTAATGTTCTTACCAGTGTTTGTTTAAATATTTTTCAAAGTGTTTGCACATCGTCCAGTGTAAATACTGCCCCATTCTATCGTGACAATTTTTATATTCATTTGGGGCAAGTACAGAATATCCTAAGATTAGATGGTCTATTGTTTCTTGGTATTTATCACAGAACCTGGATTTTGGATCAACATTATTATGTATGATATTTTATTATTATTTTCACGTATTATCATTATTATTATTATTATTATTATTATTATTATTATGTTGTCATTTTTCATCATATTTCTATTTCTGCTATGGTCGCACTACCTACCAAGTCTACAGGAAGACCTAAGGCATGTCTTATTGTGTTATTATAGCACCATTTCATGTTTTTTCTATTTCCCCTATCATCCTTAGCGTCACATAGACAAAGTTCTCCTTAGTGTGTGGGCTGTACTTAACAAGACAATTTTTTGTATATGTCTTAAGCTGGGGTTTCCAGGAATTCTTTCAAGGGGTTGGTTTGTTCCTTTTTTATCATTCCGAGTGCACCTACTATCACTGGCACGATTCTTGTTTTCAATTTCTACATTTTTTTCTATTTCAATTTCCAGGTCTTTATATTTTGACAGTTTTTCGAATTCCTTGGTTGCTATATTACAATCCGCTGGACAAGCCATATCAATTAATAGGCAAGTTTTTTCTTTCTGGTGTTTAACATTATTATTATTATTATTATTATTATTATTATTATTATTATTATTTCCTTTCATTTCTGCTGTATACACATTTTCTTCTGGGTCCCAACCAGAGACCTAAGGTAAAAAATTGCTTCATGGTCCTTTTTACAATAAATAAATAAGTAAATAAATATATATAATTAGAGAAAATAAGATAACATAAAATGAAATAAATAAAGCTTAACATCTCACCCATTTTCCATAAATAAAGATCTTCAAAATGTATGAACTGCACTTTGTGCTGTAAGCGTATGGGCTACCAGGAATCCCTTCAGTGATTATATCGGAACATTTTACAATCAATTCTAGGACTCCGGTTACTACTGGAACAAGTATATTCCAGTAGTAGCTTGTCCTTATGTGCTACATTTATAAGATTTCCATTTCAAAATCTTTGCATTTTGAGTTGGTTGTTTTTGTTTTATGGCATATCAACCTCGGCGGGTCATTTATTGCCAACTAAATTTTATTTATTTATTGGTGTTAATTCCTTTCTTCTTTCAACAATTTATTGTTGTTTTTATATAAGTTTTTGTGTCTAGTAATACTTTTTTCTTTTTGAGTATCAAGATTCATTAGGATTTGTTTTTAAGGACAGGGTCCCCAAGCCCTACCCTTTTTTATTTAACCCACGACTGAAGGGAAGGGGCGGATTAATACCTTTCCCAAGGGTAACAGTGTTTAAGTGAATGCAGAGTATTCAACTGGAATTCGAACTCGGCTCACCGATTTCTCTTTCCGAATCGATATCCACTGCACCACAACGCACATCCGTCACTAAACGCTTACAGCACCTGGTAGTCCGAAGCGGTCACCCATCTAAGTACTGACCAGAGTCAACGTTGCTTAACTTCGGTGATCGAGCGAGGACTTGTATTTTGAGAGCGTTTTTGAAAATTTTCAAAGATACGTTACAATCCGCAGAAATTGCTATGTCAATAAGAAAGCACATTTTTTTTTGTAGTTTTAATCACGATGTCTGGTCGATTAGCTTTGAATATTCTGTGTCTCTATATTGTAACTTTTCGTAAAATTGTTCCCGTAAATACTGCATATTTTCCAGTGCAGATATTGGCGCACTCTATTATTAGGAAAAAAACTTATTGTGTAGATATGAGAAAAAACGAACACCATAAAAAAGACATGGCTTACGGCCATATCACGTTGAAACGTAATTTTTCGCTTTTATTAATAATGCTTCCATTATTTTCAGCCTTTCTTTTTCATGTTGGTGATGCTATGATATTTACATTGTCAAAAAGTACGTTACGGATAGAGTTTGTTAGGTCTCCGTGTCTGTTTAAATGAGATCGAATTGAGCTCTGTTCAGAGTGATGCAGCATGAGTTTTCGCGTCAATTTTGTAGTCGTGTGGCCGATATAATTATTTACGAAATTTGGTGAATCAAGAACATAGTTCTTCAAAGGATATGTAAATTCGTAAATACCATTAGTTCCCCGTAGTTTAGATCTTCCAAGTGAATATATATATATATATATATATATATATATATATATATAGACAGATAGATAGATAATGAGCAGGCTGAGATTGACAGATAAATATGTATCTGTGATCCGACAGAAATATGATCGACATCAAAGACAGGAAAACACAAGCACTGGCCGACAAAAGTGTGACTGACATCAAAGGTAGAATGACAATATTCGGCGAAGATGATTTATAGATGTGTCTGGTCATAGATGACACAATTACGGGAAACCCCGAGAAGGCAAAAATTGCATGAAAATTTCACGTTATATAAGTTCGGGTTTTTCTGGTCGAAACGCCGAAAGAACGTATAGACGAAAGAAGAAGTGAAGACAACTCCTGATTGACAACGACTTCCGACAACTCCCTCGTATGTGCGTGATTCTCTCTGGCTACATCTTCCTCCACACAACCATCACCGACGAAGAATAAAGATATGTTTATATTTTTTTATATATACTCATTATTCGTCATTGTCAGTTAAGACGATTCTGTTCTATAAATACTTTCATGGCTTCTGCTCCAGCGAACTTAAGTCACTGGTGCCTCTGCAACAGATGTTTACTCGTGCAACCAGACTGGCATCTGGGTCCCACCCATTCACAGTTAGATCAACCAAATGCAGACGACAATTCTACTTTTGCAGCTTCTTCTCTCGCACTGCCCACCTGTGGAACTCGCTTCCTTATTCTTGCTTTCCTGGCGGCTACAACCTCCAGGAATTTAAATGCAATGTCAATACTCATCTATTAACCACTTAACTCTAGTTCTTTCACCACCTCGTATATCCTTTCCTTTCTCTCCGCCTCTGCAACTGTCATCACATCTGATGCCCATCCTTCACTTGCTCCTTTCTAACTTGTTCGACTTCCTCTTCACTCTCTTCTGCTTAATCTTTTTCATGTAACCCCCTGCACATCAGTGGCATTACCGCCTTGCTCGGGGTGATAGGATTTTTTAAAAATTACCACTTGCCATCTTCTGTTTTCTTGAAATTCGTTTTTTATTGTCCTTTCTCGTTGTGCTGCCCTGGACAAAATGCCGAAAAGCATTTGCTTCAGACAGCCAGTTTAAACTCAAATCCGCAAGAACACACGAACGAATTTCATTGAAAAACGAAAGATTTTATTCCTCGAATTAGGTAAAAAATCAAGTTATATGAAACGGCAGAGAGGTGACACGTGGGTGTGGATACGGGGACCAACAGGAAGAATCTGAAGATCCTGCCAAGGGAGACTCTCGCTCACGTGGCCTTATCCCGTTGCTGAGAGTGGATAAAAGACGGTAGGGCGTGATAAAGGACAGGAAATTAAAACAAAAGGAAGTATAGTCTATGTTAGAAAGCACAATAATGAAAGAGAAGGGAAAACAAAATAAAATCGAATAAAAAAACAGTAACAAAAAAGACGTCGCAGTGAGACGAGAGGTAAAAAGTAAACAAAAAAAAAAAAACCGTGTCCGAAAGAATTTGTCCTTGCTGACGGAAGGTCCTAGTTACAAACGTGACATTCACCAATAAAGCATTCCTATTCTTTTTGACTCCCAGTTGCCTCCTAGTATCCTTATCGCCTTACTTGGGGTGAAATGATCTACAAAAGCATAGATAGATATGAACAGACTAAATTGCTAACAAGAATTGCGTTATCTAAACTTTAAGGTAGGTACCTCCACTCATATTCGATACCTAACTTTTAAATTGATTTCTTAAAAATAAAAATAAAAATTTCTTGAAGCTTTAATTTTAGCTTCATTGAAAGCTAAATGATTGAATTTACTATTTTCAGGAAGCATAACACTCTGGTGAATTCCAAACAGAAGCTATATTGACTTGAATAAAAAATTTTGAGATTTTAAAAAGTTTTTTTCATTTTCGATAGATCGACATATTTGTAAACAAAAGTAGTTTTTAAAAAATTTTGTAAAAATAAAATATACAACTGTGACATGTTAATTTTGGAAAATTAGCAAATTTAAAGTTAAATTAATTTAATTTGAAACAAATATTACTAGTTTATGGCATGAAATTTAGAATAAAATTATTTCTTAATCACAATGATCTGACTCGTTGACCTTTCAAATAGGCGATGAAAGCCTTGCCATCAATCATTTTTGCATATCTGGAAAGTATGTTACACCAGAACTGACAAATTTATGAAACCTACGTGAACATTTGGTGAACATTTGGTAAGAGGAACAACATTTGGAGTAGGTAACCTTTAAATGATATATCACTTATGGACTATCATAAAATTAAAACAAAGCAACCAAAAAAAAAACAAAAAAAAAACAATATATCTTTACACACAAAAAATGCTGAATATCTGTATTAACCTTTTCAACTTTCGATTAGTAATTATATTTTTCACTAATTAACTTAATAACTTAATTAAGACGATGACTGGAAGAAATTTTAAAAGATTTTTGGAACTTTATAAAATTATTGTAATTAAAAAATAAAAATGAAACAATTCTTGTAAAAATTCATTATTCATTGAATTATTTTTTTCTCTTCAGACTATGATATACTTAAAATATATTGTTTATAAAAGCAGTTGAAAGTTTATCTGAATAAAAAATGGCGTAGTTTTATTGCTTTTGATTCCACTTCTTCTTCGTCTTCTTCTACGTGATATGTCCCCTCAGGGCGTAGGCGAACATGGCGTATCACGTCTCCCTATCCCTGGTGGCTCTTAGCACGCTTTCTCCTATTACCCACCCAGCCCCCACTCTACTTGCTCAAGCCTGTCAAGTATGTTACATGCTGCTGTCCCCTGCCTCTCTTTCCCTTTATCTGACCTGTGAGTATTGGATTCTCAAAACCCTCTTTCTTCGTTTCATGTCCCAGGAACTTTAGCAATATTTTCCTGGTGCAGTGGATTAATTTTCTTTTTGTTTCCATCCTTTCCAAAACCTCATCATTGCTCACATGCTCGATCCATGTTATCCTCAGCATCCTTCAATAGAACCACATTTTACTTGCTTCAAGTTTATTCTTTATCTTCGATGATATTGTCAAGGATTCACAGCCATATTGAAGAACTGACATCACATAGCAATCCAGTACTCTCTTCTTTGTTTCTAGCGAAATTTTCCTGTTTCTTAATAGTTTACTTAACTTCTGGAATGCATCCTCGTGCTTTCGGATCTCAGGAATATAAATGCATAGAAACTGTTGTGGCCACAAAGTGAGGGGTCAGTTTATATATTGATTGTAATATGGAATTGATCCCCCACTTTATATCCAGTATGCTTCTGTAGAACCACATTTCAGCTGTTTCAAGTTTTTCCTTCATCTTTGATGATATTGTCCAGCATTCACTGCCATGTTGAAGAACTGACATCACATAGCAATCCAGAACTCTCTTCTTTGTTTCTAGCGAAATTTTCCTGTTTCTTAATAGTTTACTTAACTTCTGGAATGCATCCTCGTGCTTTCGGATCTCAGGAATATAAATGTATAGAAACTGTTGTAGCCACAAAGTGAGGGGTCAGTTTATATATTTATTGTAACATGGAATTGATCCCCCACTTTATATCCAGTACTCTTTTCTTTGTTTCTAGCGAAATTTTGCTCTCCATATTCTTCTTAACTTCTGGAATGCGTCATTCGCCATGCCAATTCATCCTTTGTTCCCTGTTTAGGATGTGGTTTCCGGCTTTCTCTTTTCCATTCTTTTTACCCTTACGTAGCCCCCTGCGCATCAGTGGCGTTATCGCCTTGCTTGGGGTGATATGATTAAAAAAAAAAAAATTCACCTTCGGATCTAAGTGTCTCACCTTCCGTCTTCTGTTAGAACACTTTCCAGGTGTTTAAATTTTTGTACCTGCTTGATTTTAATGTCCTCCACCTGTAGTCGGTATTTTGGACTCCTGTTTTTTTGCTGATGACCATGCATTCAGTTTTCGTGTCGTTTATTTGTAGACATTTCTTTCAACTTTCTTTAGCCACCTTCTGTAGAGATTTTGTAGTTTCTTTCTGAAAAGAAGTAACTGTACCAAAAAAAAATTGTTGGTTTACATTCCCTAAAGAGTCTTGCATTTAATTAAAGTTCTGTGACAATAGTCTATTTCTAGAAATTTCAGGAAATTCATTGGAGAGAGGGTGTGTAACATTTGTAAAAAATATTTTTTAGTAAGGTTTTATAAAAATAATGACTTCAAAAATAATTTCAGTACTTTGTAAATAGGTCGTGAAAGTCTCATCAAAATCTGACCAATATTTGATTTTTGGAAGAATTTCCAAATTAATGTTTTCCTCGGCAAAAAAATGAGTTGTGGAATATTGTTTACGTACTAAATTCTTGTAAAAAAATCTGTTCACTCGCTGAAAAAAAAGAAACATTTTTTAAATAAAATTTTGGACGTGTTAGAAAGGATGGAAAAATTTAATAAAATAATTTAAAATTACTTTGTTCTTTCCTGTAAATAATAAACATTTTGACGATAAAACTTTGTTTTTATCCAGTTTGGGGCTTTTTAAGATCATGCTAAGGCCTTTTTTAGCGAATGAGTGGAGGTACGTACACTAAGGTTTTAAATATTTCTTTGTTGCAGAACCGAGATACCCCGCAAACTTTTGCATGTGAAAACAGCAAGAGACAATAAGAAAACGGAGGCGAGGGTGGTGTTTCAATGTCAATTTCATAGTGATAATCTACGTGCGAACAGTAGGAAAAGTCCGAAAAGGCTAGAACTTCGGCGGCGAATAAGCAGGATCAGCTCAGGCTGGAATGTTGTCGTTGGTCGGCAGGAACATCGTCAGCGTCTGGCGTGAAAGGCACAGACTGGAAACTCAGTCAGTGTCTGACAGGATCGACACAATCTGGGCGTCGTCGGCCAGCAGAAATGTCGCATGTACGGCTCAGACGGGAAAGTCGTCGTTGGTCGGCAGGAAACAGCGCAGGCGGGAAGTCGTTGCCCGTCGGCAGGAACGTCGTCAGCGTCTGGTATGAAAAGCACAGGCTGTAAAGTGATCAGTGTTTGGCAGGATCGTCACAGGATGGAACGTCGTCGGCCAGCAGAAACGTCGCATGGAAAGTCGTCTTTGGAATGCTGAACGGCGAAAGCGGGAAGCCGTTAGCGTCTGGCAAGAACGGCTCAGACTGGAACGTTGACGTCGAGTCTCCGCTGCAATTGAACGTAGTCCGAGGAAGACTGTTTCGGTTGCGGCTGAACACGTGTACATCCCCAGGAAGGTAGGCGAGCTAGCATGTGTGCGCTGCGGCCGTGGGCTAGCATGTGTTTTGCTGCCTTCGCAGGATTTGACAGCGGTTAAACAGGATCGCTGCGAGCTAGTACGTGCAAAAAGTGCAAAAAAATTGCTACGGCAATTAGATTTGAACAATCGTCGTTTCCTTTACCGGATAGACCGTGGGTAACAGGATCTCAAGATGACTAGACCGTTCCACCTCCGAAAGCGGGACCGTCAGTTAATGCGCTCCAGGAATCAACCGCAGGTAACGGGATCGCAAACGAAACGTACGCCTAGATGGAGGTGGCCGGGGAGCGGGAAATGGATACTACACTTGCATTCTATTCACCGGGCTGCAGAAAGTTATTTACCCATTGTCCCTAATGAGGCGAGATGTGACACAAGGGTGGGCTTTTAAAGTGTGGACCCCGGGGGCGAACGCTCGGGTAACTGGTCAAAGATTACCCAGGTCTTGCCTACGCGGTAACTGGACACAAATCCAGTTTTAGCTGGCTATGGCTAGTCTTATCTCATCATAGCCTGTCAAAGCTGGTCGGGGTTTATCCTTCTCCCTCACTGGAATGGGTTGTGACACAAGATCAGTTATAAGCTCAGGCCACCGGTCAAAGATTACCCAACCTTCGCTTACGTGTTAACTGGGTACAAAACTAGACTTAGCTGGTCAACGCTAGTCTTAAATGGTCAATGCTTGCCAAAGCTTGACACTGCTTTTAAACCACCTCACTCGAGTGCTACAAGCGGCCGGCGACCAGGAAGTGATTATCTGAAAAAAGATAGTACACTTTGATCCTGCCCGCAGGGCCACAGAAAGTTATTTACCCATCATCCCCCACTGAGGCGAGATATGACACATGGACGATTTTAAATGGTCACGTTACTGGTTAAAAATTACCCAGCCCCGTGGTAACTGGGTACAAAGCCAGTCTTACAAAGCTAGTATTAGCTGGCTAAAAAGCGACACTGATAGTAACCGTTCAGTAGTCAGCAACATAGCCTGGCTGCTGATTTTTGCATGCAAGGTCAAGGTCACCCTTTTGTTAAAAATCATAACAGGTAGGAGCATTACGCTGCGACATCTTGCCCTCAAAGCAGGATGAAAATTTGTATAATAATCAGATGTGGTGCTTTTAGAAGCGTATCCAATTACCAAATTATATTTCCTTCCTTCTCAGTCAGTTAAGTGCCATACGTGATACACGCTTTGGGCGATCATGACTCGAAATTGACATGACAGAAGATTATCCCTCAGTAGGTTGCCATTGCTTTCTGCGGTAGACTGGTTGCCAGCAATATCTATAGAACCTAATCTGTCCTGTTATTTAAACCATAACTGGAGGGAAGAGACGAGTAAATATCTTTCCCAAGGGTATTTGTGTGTAACTAAATGTAAGTAATTCAACTGGAATTCGAACTCGGCTCCCCGATTTGTCGTTCCTAGCCGATAACCACTGCACATCCTCCTTTCTTAGACACACAGAAACAGTGTGACATGGACTTAGACACACTGAGACAAAGAAACACAGAAAGGAGATGAAAGTGCATGAATTCAAGACATAGGTTTTATTAATGCTAATTGAAAAATGATAGTACTCAGTGATTTTAGAAGTACACCTACCTATAATTAGAATAAGAAAAAGAGAGAAAGAAGAAACAAAAAAGAAAAAAACAAGAGGTTGATGTAAATTAGTTATAGAAAGTAGAGGTTATATATATATATATATATATATATATATATATATATATATAATGTTATTTCAATTATAAGTGATTATAAATGTCCAGTTACCAACCATCTGCTGACAAAGTACAATTCGTAGTATCGAAACATCACAGCTTTAGTGTAGCGATGTTAATTGTTTTATTATCATAATTTATAATAAAAATATTATAATAATATATTGTTTTACTTTGTATTGATCACTATTTTTAAAAAGTAAATATCACGAACTGTGGATTCTTACTCCATCTCTTCTTAATCTCATATATATATATATATATATATATATATATATATATATATATTGTAATTTTATGATTTCAATGGTTTATAAAAGCACAATACACAACAAATGTTTATGTTTTAGAACAAAACTGTTCCTCTTCCGGTGATTTGTTAAAATAAAGGGTGAAAATGATTTGTTTTTCGAAAATATAAGATGAATTTCTGGTTATTTAGGAAATTAGGGAGTGGTAGTTGGCGGCGTCGATTAAAAAACGACTGTTCAAGAATTTACTTTTATAAAGAGTGCTCAATACAGAGTAGAGGTTAATATTGTAATTTTGTTATTACAATGGTTTATAAAAGCATAATTTCACGACAGAAAAATTTTCATGTTTCAGAACAAAATTGATCCTCTTCAGGCGATATGTTAACATATCACCTAAAGAGAAACAATTTTGCTCTGAAACATGAAAATTTTTGCCTAGTGATATTATGCTTTTAGAAACCATTGTAACAAAAAAATTGCAGTATATATATATATATATATATATATATATTCTAAAAAATATACTGTTAAATATAAGAGACATGAGCCATCTTCAGAACTTAGAAAGCTTAGAACCAACTTAATAAAAAATTATCCAAATTTTTGAGAATTTTTGTCTTTATTTTCAACTGAAATTAAAGCCAAAATACGATGTTTAGAACGGCTCATGATTAAACATAATAGACATTCATTATCTCTTATATTTAGCAGTATATGTTTAGAAAACTGTTTATGTTTAGTTGCTGCCTCGATACACTAAATTTATATATATATATATATATATATATATCGAGAATGAGTAAAAGTTAAATAGCCGTTCTCAAAAACTTAAACATTTTCAATTGGCTCCTGCGAGCCCCTAACATATCGCTGCTATCTGACAAAGACGAAGCAATATCATAAACTTGTACTTGCTTTATTTACACTTTTGGCACGCAACACCGTTCTATAAATGGTGGGAGAGGTACCGGTATTGGTTAAGTGATCTTAATAGAAAAGGACAAGCCAAAGTCAGAAGGGTAGGAACCCAGTGTTGGGTAGTGAGGTTTTCACCTTTTTCCTCTGATACTTACAACGCTTCCTGGGTGCCTCTGCTCGCTGGGTAAAGAGGTCAAAACTTTCGCATATCAGTTTAAAATCTAGGCTTTTATTATATTGTGTAAAAAAAAAGGTTAGGTTTTGAAATAGATTTACATATAAATACGTACAGTATAATCCGGATATAAGAGACCCTGATATAAAAGAAACCCGGATATAAGAAAGATTTTCTCTGGACCCAAATTAGAGCCTGTGGCAGTGCATATAAAATAGACCAAACTCGGATATAAGAGAAACCCGGATATAAGATAATGTTTATCCAGTCCCGACAACTCTCTTATATCAGGGTTACACTATACTATTTAAATATTGTTTTCCCAAGCGAAATGTGCCGATTTCCCAAATTAGGTTTTAAAACAATACCAAACAGTATAAAAGAAATTTAAAATGTCGAAAGAAAAAAACAAAAAAACAAATTACGATATATATATATATATATAAATTCAGGTTTCATTGAATAATATAGACAAGAAATCGCAGTCATTGTTGATTGCGATTTCTCGTTGTCTTTTCATGACAACACGATCAAGCTAATCAGATCATACGAAAGGAACTTACACTAAATAAATAGACAGAACTTCTCTATATTATTCAATGAAACCTGTATTAATGAAAAAATGCTGCCAAAATACACACACAATATATATATATATATATATATATATATATATATATATATAAATAAAAATATAAAAATAATTTTATTTGAAAATTAATTTTTAATCATTACTCGTATTTGAGTAGATAATCAGTATATTTGTTTCTACCGGCCTGATTATTTACGATAAATGTTCGTTACGAAAATGTGTGTCATTCGGTAGGATTCGAACCGGCGCCCCCTATCAACATAGGAGAAGCAACCAATTGATCTAGAGCGTCTTAGACCACTCGACCACGAATGATCCCATAGTAAATGATCGTAAATAATCAGGCCGTTAGAAAGAAATATACTGTTGGATAAAAAACAGAGTATCGATTAAAAATAAGGTAAAGACAAAATAATTTCAATATGTCAGTTGTTTAACAATTTCGTTAATTTTCGGGATATTCCGTAATATATATATATTTCAATCTAACATGTTTCACTGATAATATCTATTGCTTTCAGTTTAATATGTTTTACTTTATTAAAAGCTTCTTCAGAGATTTGTTTAAAATACCCGAACATATATATGTCCAATCAAATCAAGCACCAATCAATATTCCACTGTCTCTTTGTGTATAAAAATTTTAAAAGCATCTTTAAGTTCGTGTCTTGCAAACAAATCTTTAAAGAAGCTTAATAAAGTGAAACATCTTAGATTAAAGAAACGTTTACTACATGTTCATTACTCATTCTATCATTCTATCATTCTATCATTCTCTCGGATTTCAATCCATATATTTAACTCATATATATTAAACAGACTATGTCGGTTCTTATAAATCAAATTCGTCTGGATGAGTACCTGCTGCCTAAATATACCTCATGTATATATATATATATATATATATATATATATATATATATATATATATATATATATATATATATATATATATATATATATATATATATATATATATATATATATATATATATATATATATATATATATATATATATATATATATATATATATATATATATATATATATATATATATATATATATATATACATATATATATATATATAAATATATATATATATAAATATATATATATATATATATATATATATATATATATATATATATATATAATTATGGATTAATTGTGCATTCCGACACAGAAATTTCTATGTTTCGAAATAGATTCTCTTCATCAGGCAATGTTGGATGTTGGTTGTGTAAATGATTTCCGTGTCGCAATGCACTATTAATTCATAATTATATGATTATATTAAGCTTTATAATATCTATTATGTTGAGCATTGTCTATAAAAAATAAATGCCGGAGTACTCAAAATAGTAAAACCTTGAGTCCTCTTCAGCTGAATATATATATATATATATATATATATAAATTTATTTGTTTGAACATTATTTTTGATCGATACTCGTATTCAAGTAGACATTCTGTTTATAACCAAACAGTATTATATATTTATTTCTAGCGGCCTGATTATTTGCGATAAATTTTTGTTACGAAAATGTGTGTCATTCGGCATGATTCGAACCTCTGACCCCTATCCACACAGGAGAAGGCACTAATTTATCTGGCGCGTCTTAGACCTCTCGAACATGAATGACCAACAGTCTAAACGAAATCAAATCAAGCCTATATAACATATAATATATTCGTGGTCTTCGTTAATTTCCGTAACATATATATATATATATATATAAATATATATATATATATATATATATATATATATATATTAATGCATGTCCCATTAAATAAGATAGACAAGTTTATTTTATGTAAATTTTGTTCATATACTCTGATAAGCTTAATAGCATTATCATTAAATGAAGAAAGAAAATTACAATATTGATACATAATTTTTTTAATACTCCAAACTAAGCTTTTGGCTTACTTAAGCCATTTTCAAAGACGTCAAATTACATTATATATTATAAACACGGACAAACGTTAATGACAAACTGTTTTTGTTTACATGGAAGATATGTCCTGTTTTTTGCTATTAAGGGTGTTCAATTTTTCTTTGGCTGTTTCAGTTGGCCTTTTCACAAGGCTACGTTTATAATTCCAAGTGTTGATAGTTTAGAGTTCCATCACACTTTGTCTCGTTTTTCATGAAATCTGCATACATACATACATATATATATATATATATATATATATATATATATATATATGAGACAAAATGTGATAGAATTCTTCTTCTCGAAAACATTTCTTCAAAGAACTTCATAACACCAAACACACTCATCACCAAATTATTTGGTTGACTACCATACTAAACTTTTTCTTACAAACCTGAGTAATAAGGACAATAAACACAGTGATAAAAATAACAACATTAATATCTCCTATAAATACCAAATTCATAGTAACTATGAACTGAACGTATATTCACTCCAAAACAAAATTAAAAAATATGCAACTCCTGTTGACTTAAACAAAACAAAAAAGAAGAAATTAATCGTCGATTATTCTAAATTTAAAACGGCTAGCTTCATCATCAAAAACGGCTAGCTTCATCATCAAAAACGGCTAGCTTCATCATCAAAAACGGCTAGCTTCATCATCAAAAACAACTATCCACCCACGAGATCGAAAATACAACAAACCAACGTTATTTATAAATTCACAATTCCTTTGAAGAACTGTGTTCTTGATCCTAATTTCATAAATGATTATATCTGCCAAACCACTACGAAACTGACGCGAAGACTCACGTAACATCTCTCTAAACGGAGCTCAATTAGATCTCAATTCGATTTCCGAGTGTAAACACACGCGGAGACCTACCAAACCCTATCCGGAACATGCATGTTGACAACACTAATATCATAGCGTCATCCACATGCAAAAAAAGATTAAAAATAATGGAGGCTTTGTTGATTGTCATAGGTCCTTACCTGTAACTCCAGAATGACCTCTTCCTAACACTGTATATACTACGACTCTCTCTCTCTCTGTCTCTAGATCGATCGATCGATCGATCGATCGATCGATCGAGAGAGAGAGAGAGAGAGAGAGAGAGAGAGAGAGAGAGAGAGTCGAGTTGGTAGTATTTCACTCTAAACCGGACTGACAGTCATACTAACACCTTCCACATTTTGTATTGTTATTTCTTGTTAATATATATTTGTTATTTCTACCCTGATGGTCTTGCTTTTCTTTTCAGACATTAATCTGGTCTATAATAGTTGATAAAAACAAAAAACCCAACAGTAATCAACATCTACTACGAACACGCTGACAACATGCTTACCGTGTTCGGTACAAAACACATACCACTACACTACATTATACATAACACCACTTACATTCTCTTACACGTGAAATAACATTCATCCTCGAAAATGGCTAAAAGTATAACCGAAAGCGCTCGGATAAACTAAACATTTGTACAACTATGATATAATTTATTTCCTCAAAGAAAAAAAATCATAAGATCACATGAAAAATTACATAAAACTGAACCGTGTTTGTCTATTTAATGAAACCTGCATAAAAAAGAGATTGCTGCCCAGATATTACGCATTGCTCTTTAGTCATGAATTGAGTTCTACCAGCGGCTGGCGTGTGTAGACACTGCATATATTTAACACGCCAAAATTTCCTCCTTCCTCAGCCATACGCTGATAGCTTAGTGGGTAGGCACTCCAATCTACAACAAATCGGTCGAGTTTCGTATCAAGTGGATGTTTAGCCACATTGATGAGCTGTGATGCAGGTGAACAGGCGTGTATGTGAATAACTAATATATATATATATATGGTAAATACTCTAAATGGATTCTAATAATATATTAGATTAAATATTAAAACTATTCTTTAAAAGGAATTTAAAAAAATGAAAAATCTTTCTTCAAGCTTTAATTTCAAGCTCATAGATAAATTTAATATTTATAAAAAACAAAATACTTTACTGTATTTCAAACTGAATTTAAATTGATTGAAATTATTTATTTATATATTTTAAATTACTAAAAATCGCTGAAATTGGCACCAGATAGACAAGTTTATCTCCAGAATGTAATTCTCTTTATTAAGAAATCTTTAAAAATTTAAATGCAACGTCAGCCGCCATTTTCTATCTTCCTGAAATCTCAAACCTCCATATCATTCTCTTTCGCTCTCAGTGACTTTCTACGTTCTAATTGTATTATCGCTTTACTTGGGGGTGAAAGTATTTACAAAAAAAATTATGTGAAAGAAAGAAAAAAGAATGAAAGAAGGAAAGAAAGAATTGGGAAGAAAAACACACGCAAAGAAAGAAAAATATGATAGGAAGGATGAAGAAACCCAGTATAAAAAATAACAATTTTTTTGAATCGTATCACCCCGAGCAAGGCGGTAACGCCACTGATGTGCAGGGTGATACGTAATAGTGAGAAGATTGGAAAAGAGAAAGCCGGAAACCACATCCTAAACAGGGAACAAGGGATGAGCCTCTTAACCTGTTCAATAGACGAGGATGGAGTGTGAACCGGGTGATAGTTTAGTCCATCTACTCCAAGTGAGAAAAAAAAAGAAAAAGTAAGAAGATTGGGAAAAAGGGAATCCCGGAAACCACATCCTAAACAGGGAACAAGAGATGAGCCTCTTAACCTGTTCAATAGACGAGGGTGGAGTGTGAACCTGGCGATAGATAGATCTATCTACTCCAATTGAAAAAAAAAAAAACTGTGAAGATTGGAAAAGAGAAAGCCAGAAACCACATCCTAAACAGGGAACAAGGGATAAGCCTCTTAACCTGTTCAAAAGACGTGGGTGGAGTGTGAACCGGGCGATAGATAGATCTATCTACTCCAATTGAAAAAAAAAAAACAAAGTGAGAAGATTGGAAAAGAGAAAGCCGGAAACCATATCCTAAACAGGGAACAAAGGATGAGCCCTTTAACCTGTTCAATAGACGTGGGTGGAGTGTGAGCCGGACTATCTACTCCAATTAAAAAAAAACAAAGTGAGAAGATTGGAAAAGATAAAAAAAATTAAAATAAGATAATGCGAAATGATTGCGAAGAATGAAACCCAAGACTAAAAGTCAGTCAGTTAAGTGCCATACGTGATACACGCTTGGGCGATCATATCTTTTTCGAGACATGACTGACTGGGCAGAAGATTATCCCGCAGTAGGTTGCCATTGCTTTCTGCTGTAGACTGGTTGCCGACCAAGGCTATAGAACCCAATCTGTTCTATTATTTGATTCATAGGTAGATGCGGAAGATATGGATTATATTTATTAAGTAGTAATTAGTGGGGGATCGGTTTCCTATTGTTATGAAGTAATAAACTGATCCCCCACTTTATGACCAATATAAGCCTTAATCATTATTCCAACTATTATATTCAGTCAGTCAGTTAAGTGCCATACGTGATACACGATTTGGGCGATCATATCACGAAAGAGACATGACTGACTGGGCAGAAGATTATCCCGCAGTAGGTTGCCATTGCTTTCTGCGGTAGACTGGTTGCCGACCAAGGCTATAGAACCCAGTCTGTTCTGCTATTTAACCCATAACTGGAGGGAAGAGACGGATTAATATCTTTCCCAAGGGTATTAGGTACCTCCAAAAGAAAAGTAAGACCAAAGATTTGAAATGCATTTTAAAAATGAAAAATTTTTCTGAGATCTTTTACTTTAGTTTCGATTTCAGACTAATAGATTATTTTTCTACCTCCTTTGCATCATATGTGATTCTAAAGAAGGATGCTGAGGATATCATGGACCGAGCATGATGTTTTGAAAAGGATGGTTGGTTGGTTTGTTTTGTTTGATGGCATATCAAGCTCGGCGGGTCATTTAATGCCAACTAAATTTTATTTATTTATTGCTGGTAATACCTTTTTCTTTCAACAACTTATCGTTGTTTTTATATAAGTTTTTGTGTCTAGTAATACTTTTTTCTTTTTCGAGTATCAAGATTCATTGGGATTTTTTTTTAAGGGGCGGTGTCCCCAAGTCTTACCCTTGTTATTTAACCCATAACTGGAGGGAAGCGACGGATTAAATAACTAACACTTGATTTGAGTTCAGCATATACATTTGCACAGTGATAATGCTATTTTGGATAAATTTGAAGGGGAAAAGCGACGGGATTTAAAACGAAAATTTACCATCTTTATTACCATTTGTACGACGTTTCGGCCGTTTTACGCTCCGGGCTTCTTCAGGTGCTAATAATTTCGAACCGAATCATTTATTACAATCACTGGGGTATATCATGTCCTGAGTTATCTCCCTCTAACACTGCAAGTTATTTGTTCATCACTGCTGTAGAATTGAACTCACAATTCTAAGAGTCAACTAGGGCATGTGTCCTTAAGGACAAGGACAACTGAATTTTTTGGACTTATAAATCTAATGTCCAGTAACTCTTTTTACCGGAGTTCATATTGCAATTTTTTGATGTTAATGGTTTTCTCTAGTATTTTTGATGTTAATGGTTTTCTCTAGTATATTTTTTTTTACCAGAGGTTATATTGCAATACTGAGTTACGTATGTGCGTTGTGGTGCATTGGATATCAGCTCGGAATGGTAAACCAGTCTACCGCAGAAAGCAATGGCAACCTACTGGGGGATAATGTTCTGTCCAGTCAGTCATGTCTCTTTCGAGACATGATCGCCCAAGCCTGTATCATGTATGTCACTTAACTGACTTACTGAATATAATAGTTGGAATAATGATTAAGGCTTATAGTGGTCATAAAATGGGGGATCATTTTATTACTTCATAACAATAGGAAACCGATCCCCAAATAATTACTACATAATAATATAATAGATTTCTTTTCCCTTTACCCATGAGTCAAATAAGAGTACAGATTGGGTTCTATAGCCTTGGTCGGTAACAAGTCTACCGCAGAAAGCAATGGCAACGTACTGCGGGATAATCTTCTGTCCAGTCAGTCATGTCTCTTTCGAGACATGATCGCCCAAGCCTGTATCACGTATGGCACTTAACTGACTTAATATTACATTATTCACATCTCGTAACGATTTGGTTACCCGCTAACGAAAATTAAAACAAGATTTTTTACCAATATTTCGAACATGTTAGAAAGGATTAAAAAATTTTTTTAAATAATTAAAAAATATTTTGATCTTAATAATAACATAAACATTTTGATAGAAAAGTTCGTTTTTATTAAGTTTGGGGCCTTTTTTTTATCTCTTTATACTATGTTGTTTTTCTGCTATTTAGCAAAATTACCTAGGATGTACGTTGTGGCGCAGTGGATATCGGCTTGGAACGAGAAATCGGGGAACCGAGTTCGAATTCCAGTTGAATTCCTTGCATTCACTTACGCGCAAATACCCTTGGGAAAGGTATTAATCCGTTTCTTCCCTCCAGTTATGGGTTAAATAACAGGACAGATTGGGTTCTATAGCCTTGATTGGCAACCAGTCTACCAATGGCAACCTACTGCGGGATAATCTTCTGTCAAGTCTCTTTCGAGACATGATCACCCAAAGCGTGTATCCCGCATGGCACTTAACTGACTGACCTATATTTTTTTATTATAAAAGTTTCCTAGGTTTTGCTGAGTATGGATCAGCAAGCAAGGAGACCAACCCTCCAACAATGCAAATAGATTTGTTTTGGGATTATTAAGGATTCAAACGTCAATGAGGTGTTCATAAAACACAGCTTTGTGACCATATATTTTGTCTAGTAAACATCCCTTCGCCTCATGTGATTAACTGGACTCAGCCCAGAGAAACGATACGGTGAATGAGCCTGACGCATGTATAGACATGCTGACGACGAAACTACTTAGTGAAGACATGTTTATTCTTTATGCCTCTAACCCATTGGAGATCAGTCAGTAACCACTATGGATTTTTCACCCTGTGTTTGAATATTTGTCGCTATTTATTTTCTTATTCAGTCAATTAAGCGCCATACGTGATACACGCTTGGGCGATCATGTCTCTTTCGATCTACGACTGATAGAAGTTTTTCTCTCATTTATTTCTGCGCTAGACGGATTGCCAGCAAAGGTTAGAGAACCCAGTCTGTCCTGCTATTTAACCCATAACTGGAAGGAAGAGACGGATTAATACCTTTCCCAAGGGTATTTGCGCGTAAGTGAATGCAACGAATTCAATTGGAATTCTTTCCTGTCCAATCTTGTTATGCAAACATCAACTCTCAAAAAATATTTTGAATGGATTATTAAAATATTTTTGCTAAGATTCGGTGCGAATTTTCAGAATGTTCACACTTGATATTGCATAATACTATTACTTAGGTCAGTCAGTTAAGTGCCATACGTGATACACGCTTGGGCGATCATGTCTCTTTCGAGACATGACTGACTGGCAGAAGATTATCCCGCAGTAGGTTGCCATTGCTTTCTGCGGTAGACTGATTGCCGACCAATGCTATAGAACCCAATCTGTCCTGTTATTTGACTCACAGCTAAAGGGAAAAGAAATCTATTATATTATTATGTAGTAATTAGTGGGGTATCGGTTTCCTATTGTTATGAAGTAATAAACTGATCCCCCACTTTATGACCAATATAAGCCTTAATCATTATTCCAACTATTATATTCAGTCAGTCAGTTAAGTGCCATACGTGATACACGCTTGGGCGATCATGTCTCGAAAGAGACATGACTGACTGGGCAGAAGATTATCCCGCAGTAGGTTGCCATTGCTTTCTGCGGTAGACTGGTTGCCGACCAAGGCTATAGAACCCAATCTGTCCTGTTATTTGACTCATAACTGGAAGGAAGAGACGGATTAATACCTTTCCCAAGGGTATTTACGCGTAAATGAATGCAACGAATTCAATTGGAATTCGATCCCGGCTCTCTGATTTCTCATTCCAAGCCGATATCCATTGTACTACAATGTGCCTTCACTTTTTTATTACCTCCTCTTAATCAGTGATTCCCGATTGGCCGTTTAGTTTGGATAAGTCATGGTGGTTATTTTAACAAACTAGTTTCGATGCGTAACGGCACGGTATCGAGTGGGTCCTGGGTATGACGGTAAACTGCATCCGGCAGGAAAACCTCCGATTGGGAGGTTGTGAGGAGCATGGAACCACCTCTTAATTGCTGTTGTTCCCAGGTCTACCCTGACCTGAAGTGGTAGCAAGGCCTCTGATTGGGAGGTTGTGAGGAGCATGGAACCACCTCTTAATTGCTGTTGTTCCCAGGTCTACCCTGACCTGAAGTGGTAGCAAGGCCTCTGATTGGGAGGTTGTGGGGAGCATGGAACCACCTCTTAATTCCCAGGTTTACACTGACCCGGAGTGGTAGCATCTGTTAGGATCCCAGCTATGTTAACCCCCAAAGTGGGGTCGAAGCACTATGAAGATGTAAAAATAGAAGTTTATAGAAATATATACATTTTTAAAAGAAAAATATTACCAATTTTGAAGAAAAAAAATTATTACCATAACACATTTTTGAAAGAAAAAAATATTCTCAGCAAAGTTAAGTTCAAATACGAATAACTGATACTTAGATATCTGGAAGGAGCATGACACATGGAACGAGAACAATCTACCCTGGAAGAGGAAATAAAAGGTTCAGTTTGAAATTCAATCACCTGAAGAAGGATGGAGCGCACAACGAATGAAAGGTCGTGAATATGGCAACGAAGATGTGGACAACAGTCGAAACACTGTAAATAATGTAAATAATTACAATGGCTCATCTCAGAAATATAGACAGATATTGAAGGTAAATATGTCAACAAAGATGAAGACAACAGTCCGATCAATGTAAATAGTGTAAATAATTACAATGGCTCATCTCAGAAATATAGACAGATATTGAAGGTGAATATGGCAACAAAGATGAGGACAACAGTCCAAACAATGTAAATAGTGTAAATAATTACAATACAATAAAAAAATATAGGTCAGTCAGTTAAGTGCCATGCGGGATACACGCTTTGGGCGATCATGTCTCGAAAGAGACTTGACAGAAGATTATCCCGCAGTAGGTTGCCATTGATTTCTGCGGTAGACTGGTTGCCAGCCAAGGCTATAGAACCCAATCTGTCCTATTATTTAACCCATAACTGGAGGGAAGAAACGGATTAATACCTTTCCCAAGGGTATTTGCGCATAAGTGAATGCAATGAATTCAACTGGAATTCGAACTCGATTCCCCGATTTCTCGTTCCGAGCCGATATCCACTGCAGCACAACGCACATCGATAAGATTGCGCTGAAAAAATTTAAAAAAAAATTAAAAACAACAAATTTAAAGCTGGTCGTAGTCTCTTTCAGGTCCACCAATCCCTGATGTCAGTCAATCAGTCCGTTAAGATACACACATAGTTGATCATGTCTCGAAGGAGATTGACTGGGCAGAAGATTTCCCTGCAGTAGGTTACCCTTACTTTCTGCCATAGACTGGATGCCAACTAAGGCTATAGAAAGCGATCTGTCCTGCAATTTTAACCTTTAGCTGCAGGGAGAAGCTAAATATTTATACCTTTCCAAGGGGTATTTGCGCGTAAGTGAATGCAACGAATTTAATTGCAAAGAAAATCTTGATTTTATACTTGAAATATTTTCACCTTTTTTAAAATTAATTTTTTTTTTTTAATCATATCACCCCGAGCAAGGCGGTAACGCCACTGATGCGCAGGGGGCTACGTAAGAGAGAAAAGATTGAAAAAGAGAAAGCCGGAATCACATCCTAATCAGGGAACAAGGGATGGGCCTATTTACCTGTTCAATAGACGTGGGTGGAGTGTGAACCGGGCGATAGTGACTTAACGAGTTTGTATGAATGGAAAACAAAACAAACAAACAAAAAAACAATACTGCGTAAATTTAGATATTTGAGAATGTTTAATGGAAAATGTTATACCGAAATCCGAAATTTCAGCTTCCTCTTTAGGATTCTGAGCATAAGCGACATTTTGAAGGCTTAGAAAATTTGACACTTACATGATCTATCGAAAATAAAATGGGCAGATGAGGAAGCGATCCACCGACCTGATAAAACGGGATTTGAGAGCGATTGAAAAAAAAAAAAAAAAGAAGGAAACGTAACTACAAGATGTGCGTCGTGGTACATGGTGCGTCGTGGCTCGGAACGAGAAATAGGAAAGCCGAGTTCGAATTCCAGTCGTATTCCTTGCATTCACTTACGCGCAAATACCCTTGGGAAAAGTATTAATCCGTCTCTTCCCTCCACTTATGGTTTAAATAATAGGATGGATTGGGTTCTGTAGCCTTGGTCGGCAACCAGTCTACCGCAGAAAGCAATGGCAACCTACTGCGAAATAATTTTCTGCCCAGTCAGTCATGTCTCTTTCGAGACATGATCGCCCAAGAGATGGGAAATTGTGGAAAATCATAAAAAGAAAGAAACAATGATCTGTGGGAAAACCTCGATGCACATTACTTTACGACGAGAAACTTGGCTAAACTGGGTTGATTTGTTTTCTCTGTTACTGCTTATCTATCTATGTACCTCTCTGGTTCTGCCCTCTCCAATGTCAACAATATTTTCGGCAAATAATTCACTAAACGGGAGAGTATGACCGTGGGTGAGGGTAAATATCTACTAGATCCGAAGGAGAGGAAGCTTGTTAGCAGAGAAATATGACTTCAGATCAGACCACCAAAAAAATTCCCATTCTTCATCTACTCCGATTCTTGATAAGTGTATACCTCACGGCTTCTTTTTTCTTTAAATCATTTTTAAGATGGCGTCTCGTTTGGGCTCCCTTAGTAAGTTGCTTGATTTACACCAGAAAGACATTCTTTTGTTTTGTCTCTGTGCGCATGCTTGTCTGTACTCTCCCAGTTCTTTTATACATTTTTATATCTTTTTTGTTTTTGTTTTTCCATTACTGTCTCTCAATTTTTATTTCAGTTTCTCTTTACCCTGCGTTCAACGTAGCGCTACCTGGTGTTTCTGATCTTGCTCGAAGATAGCGAACAGCGGGTTATATTTCAAGATGACCGTGTCCTTCTTACGTTCATTCTTCGCTTTTATTCTGTCTTTAGTTGAGTTTATTTTTTAACTTAACCTCTAACCTTTACCCCGGCGTTCTGAGCCGATTCATTGAAAAGACTTGAGTCGGTCGACACGCCTCCGAGGTGTCCTTTCGAACCGACATCTTTTCTTTAAATCTGTAACTAAAAACCACATTGATTGGTATCTTGTCTTTCTGAAGCCTTTTATTTTCGTTTACTCGATGTCTCGTCTACGAGCGACAGACTCAAATTATTGCTCAAGCTTCTTCTTCTTTATATGTCGTGTCTCTTCAGGACATAGGTGATCATGGGCCTCCACAACTTCCTGTCCTTCGAAGCATTTAATAAATATTGTTTTCTTTTTCTTTTTTTCATCTAAACCATGTTCCGTTATCTATTTACTCAAGATCACTAAGTATAGTATATGTTGTTTTCCTATGTCCCTCTTGCTTTCAATCTGCTCTGAGAGCATTATTTTTCCAAGCCTGCTTTCATCGTTATGTGCCATAGAAATTTCGAATCTCTCTTCCTAGTGTTAAGTATAAATTTCCTTTTTATATCCATATTATTTAAATTTTCGTTGTTTACGCATTCAATTCATAGTATCCTCAACATCCTTCTGTGGAACCACATTTATAATGCTTCAAGTCTCTTCTTAATCGTCTAGGGGATTGTCCAACATTCATTGCCATGGACTGATATCCCATAACAATTCAGAATCATTTTCTTTGTTTCTAACGATTTTTTTCGGCATCTTGTAAATCGTTTCACCCCAAGCAAGGCAGTACCGCCACTGATGCGCAGGGGACTACATAAGACAGTAAAAGTTTAGGCAGGAGGAGAGTAAAGAGAAAGACGAACCAGTTACAGGGGGTGTCAGAGAAAGTATGACATCAGCTTAATAACCTAACTGTCGGGTTTTGATTCCTGGTAGTGGATGCGCACTGCTGATGCGCACTACATATAGGACGAAACGGCCGTCCAGTGCTTTCTGCATTCTGTTGAGGTCGAATATAAAGCTCGATGATTTACTTAATAATTGTTCAAATCCTCCTACTACTTGAATCATAACAGGTTAAGAGGCTCATCCCTTGTTCCCTGTTTAGGATGTGGTTTCCGGCTTTCTTTTCCAATCTTTTCACTTTGTTTTTTTTTTTTTTTTTTTCAATTGAAGTAGATAGATCTATCTATCGCCCGGTTCACACTCTTACGTAGCCCCCTGCACATCAGTGGCGTTACCGCCTTGCTCGGGGTGATGCGATTTAAAATATATATATATATATATATATATATATATATATATACACACACACACACACACACACACACACACATACACAAGTGAATAACGAACGAAAAAAGTATTAACAACGTTCAAAACAATAATTTAAAACAGTGCTCAAGAGAACAATGAATATTTATTATAAGTTATAGTTTTGAACATGTACAAATTATCATCTACTACAAAATTGTACATTTTGTTTGGACATCGAAACAACATCATTACTAATTACCTGATGAGTCTTTGGTTTTTCGATGTCGAAACAAAATGTACAATTTTGTAAGAAATTATAATTTGTACGTTTTAAGCTATAGCGGATGTGCGTTGTGATACAGAGGATATCAATTCGGAACGAGAAATCGGGGAGCCGAGTTCGAATTCCAGTTGAATTCATTGCATTCACTTACGCGCAAATACCATTGGGAAAGGTATTAATCCGTTTCTTCCTTCCAGCTATGGGTTAAATAACAGGACAGATTGGGTTCTATAGCCTTGGCTGGCAACCAGTCTAACGCAGAAAGCAATGGCAACCTACTGCGGGATAATCTTCTGCCCAGTCAGTCATGTCTCTTTTGAGACATGATTACCCAAGCGTGTATCACGTATGGCACTTAACTGACTGAATATTACATTATCCACATCTCGTAACGATTTGGTTACCCGCTAACAAAAATTAAAACAAGATTTTTTACCAATATTTCGAACATGTTAGAAAGGATTAAAAATTTTTTTAAAATAATTAAAAAATATTTTGATCTTAATAATAACATAATGACTCTTTCGAGACATGATCGCCCAATCGTGTTTCACGTATGGCACTTTAACTGACTGACTTTAAGCTATAACTTATAATATATATAGAGTGCCATACATGATAATGCTTGGGGGATCATGTCTCGAAAGAGAGATTGCTGACTGCGGTAGGCTGATTGCCAACCAAGACTATAGAACCCTATCTGTCCTTTTACTTAACCCATAACTGGAGAGAAGAGAAGGATTAATATTTTTCCAACTGGAAATCGAACTCGGATCACCGATTTCTCGTTCCGTGCCGATATCCACTGCCCCACAACGTACATTCTCCATATCCATATCCAAAGAAACACTATTCTTAAAAGTGCTCAATACAAAGTAGAGCGAATAATATATAAAATATTATATATATATATGTATTACGCTCTCACACCCTGATTGAGCACTCTGGAAGAGTGGTAGACTTTGTAATCAGTAGCTACTCCGGCATTTACGCACCGCTCATTCGATAATGAATTGGAGCACTCTAGCTATTGGGCGTGTTTATACGAGCTAAAAAGCCTACCTTCTTCTACTGGACGCTCGTGGTCTAGGGGTAGAATCGCCGACTGACGCCAATTCGGTCGGGTTTCAATCCTGGGTTAGTAAGCGACGGAGTCTAAGGCGTATTGATGAGCTGTAATACAGCGATACATATCTGTCTCTCTCTCTCTCTCTCTCTCTATATATATATATATATATATATATATATATATACCAATGATAATGATAAAAAGCAGACAAGAGAGGAATAGGCTCAAGGAAAAAGAAAAAAATGAGGAGGAAAAAAGTTGGTTAGCACAAAAATTCCTCGAGGTCAAACGCCTAAGTGAATCTTCATTCTGATTAGCCACACACACACACACACACACACACACACACACATTCACAGTAAACCGAAAGTATTTGTCATTTAAATGTAAATCGTCCGCACAACCACACCAGCATTGCCTGATGATGAGAATTAATCTCCAAACATAGAAATTTCCATGTAGCAATGAAAAATTGACATAACCATATAATTATATATATATATATAACACTCTCTCTTTCTCTCTCTCTCTATATATATATGTATATATATATATATAGAGAGAGAGAGAGAGTGTGTTATATATACATATATATATATAGAGAGAGAGAGAGAGTGGTATATATATACTTTATTCAAAGTAATTTAAAATTAACTTACTGGGGATTTTACATTAGTTATTGAAAGAGACCCGAAAACCCTGCTATCATAGAGGTAGAGTCGCCGACTGACGCCAATTCGGTCGGTTTACAATCCTGGGTTAAAAAGCAATCGGAGTCTAACCGTACTGATGAGCTGTGATACAGCGAAACAGATCTGTCTGCGGATGACAATATATATATATATATATACATATACCACTCTTTCTCTCTCTCTCTCTATATATATATATATATATAAGATATATATATATATATATATATATATATATATATATATATATATGTGTGTGTGTGTGTGTGTGTGGACACATGCTGACAGAGAAAAGAGCCGATTCAAACAGGATTGAACTCACATTATTCGGATTTATTTTATTTTATTATATTTTTTTATTTTTTACTGTTCTTATTTATTTATTTATTTATTTTTCACATACTTTCTATTACTTTTAAACAGAATGATCAGATACTCAGAGAAACCCAAACATAAAACAACGAATTTGTTCACCTGAAGAGAGTCAATTTTAGACTCGAAACACGTGTAGCGCAAATCATGAACAATTAATACTTAATAACTTGTATAAATACCAAAACAATAAACATATATTATTTTTTATATATATATATATATATATATATATATATATATAATAGGTAATACCCAAAGTTTCTACGAAATAGAGGCATGGAGTGATATTTTCAAAGAAAAACTGAAGAGTTGACTGAATAATAATTTCGTCATTGTGTCATTTCGTGAGATATATACAAACTTTGATTAATTTGAAAAGACTGACCGTTGTCTTGGATACCGCAACACGGTGTCATTGTTAGCGAGCTTGTGTCGCTAAAATAATTACGATTGAGTAGTGAGTTCGATCTTCACTGGTTCCCCATACTTTGACGTTGTACCACATCTAAGCTGCTATTAGAAAATTAATATTCTCTTGGGGCACCTCGATGTAGTGTCATGGCTATCAAGCTTGTGTCGCTAGAATAATTCCAACTGAGTTGTGGTTTTCATCCTTAATGGGTTTCCCATACATTCAGCTTTGTTTCACTTCACAGCTGCACTTAAAAAAATCACCATTGTCTTGATATTATGCGAAATGGTTGGGATGGTTTCCTTTCCCTAAATAAATACGTGACAAGAAACGGTGATACTTTCAATGACGTCTAACATACTTAAATCCTATTTGAAGAAATTAACTTTTCTTTCAGAATCTTCATTTTCAATAATATACGAGCGTCATTCAATAAATATAGTGAATTTTTCTAAAGTGGATTTTTATAGTACAGATAGAAGCTAACTTTTTATTTTTATTTTTATTTTTCAATGTAGTCTACCAGCAGTGTCACACACTTTTCCCATCTGTGCACAAGCTTCCATATTCCCTCAGCGTAAAAAAATTTGGACTGTTGTCTCAGCCAATCGCTCGCAGCACTTTTGACTTCATCGTCACTTTCAAACTTCTTTAAACAATTTAGCCCACTTGTAGATATTTTTTGGCTGAAACATGTGGCACCATACACTCTTTTGTTGCAAGAGGCTGGTACTTTCAATTCGCATACATTAGTCTTGTTAAACAAACATTAGTATAATTTCTGGCGTCCCGACTTCAAAGAGAGAAACATCATTAACTATTGCAAATCAAACCACAAAAATAAAAATACCAGAATTTCTTTCTTCTTTTTCGCCAAATCTCTGATAAAGCTTTGACAAAAGTAAAATATGTTCGATCGATAAACGTTTCCTATTTGTTCTTTATCCTACCATACTCTCGGATGCCGATCCATATCTGATCCCAGTTTACACACACACACACACACACACACACACACACACACACACACACACACACACACACACACATATATATATATATATATATATATATATATATATATAAATGTAAACTTATTGCTATACTCGTTTCGAAAAACCCTCCGAGTACATACATGGAAGGAAAAAATGGTAATAAAAACAGAACGAGCTAAGCACTTGAACATCAGTCAAAGTACGTAGCCCAAAGAAAAAAAAAACGAGACGAGTAACCTAAAAGAAAAAGCGCTCAATACGCAAGTTGAGCAAACAAGGTAAACAGCGAACCTAAAAAGCCAACGAACCTACCGAGGTTTCACCTAACCGGATCTTCAGGGAAGGTTTGCTTCAACCTTCCCTGAAGATTCAATTTGGTGAAACCTTAGTAGGTTCGTTGGCTCCTTCCTTGAAGATCCGGTTAGGTGAATCCTTGGTAGGTTCGTTGGCCTTTTAGGTTAACTATATATATATATATATATATATATATGTGTGTGTGTGTGTGTGCATGTATGTGTATATATATATATATATACACGACCGACCATAATTATTAGGCCACTTCCGAATCACCCTAAATTTTCTTCAATTTTTCATTGATGAGACTGCAATATAGGTAATTATTAAATATTTATGAATTAATTTGATGCACATTAATTTGGTGCAATATTAACAAAAGAACCATTCTATTTTCATTTAGAATTATTCACTTGGCAATAAATACTAAAAAAGAGTATGAAATACATCATCTTTTTAAACACTGCGGTGGCCTAATAATTATGGCCGGTAGTGTATATATATATATATCAAATCTACAGGGTGCGATGGGTAAATTGTCGCTATTTGCAATGTAACATTTTGCAAAGTAATATTAACAAAAGAACCATTCTATTTTCATTTAGAATTATTCACTTGGCAATAAATACTAAAAAAGAGTATGAAATACATCATCTTTTTAAACACTGCGGTGGCCTAATAATTATGGCCGGTAGTGTATATATATATATATCAAATCTACAGGGTGCGATGGGTAAATTGTCGCTATTTGCAATGTAACATTTTGCAAAGTAATATTAACAAAAGAACCATTCTATTTTCATTTAGAATTATTCACTTGGCAATAAATACTAAAAAAGAGTATGAAATACATCATCTTTTAAAACACTGCGGTGGCCTAATAATTATGGCCGGTAGTGTATATATATATATATCAAATCTACAGGGTGCGATGGGTAAATTGTCGCTATTTGCAATGTAACATTTTGCAAAGTAATATTAACAAAAGAACCATTCTATTTTCATTTACAATTATTCACTTGGCAATAAATACTAAAAAAGAGTATGAAATACATCATCTTTTTAAACACTGCGGTGGCCTAATAATTATGGCCGGTAGTGTATATATATATATATAGCAAATCTACAGGGTGCGATGGGTAAATTGTCGCTATTTGCAATGTAACATTTTGCAAAGTAATATTAACAAAAGAACCATTCTATTTTCATTTAGAATTATTCACTTGGCAATAAATACTAAAAAAGAGTATGAAATACATCATCTTTTTAAACACTGCGGTGGCCTAATAATTATGGCCGTCAGTGTAGGTAAGGAGGTAAATAAGTATAAGCACCCCATGATTGCTGGAAAAATGCATGAAACTCCGAGTCGTGCCTACGACGTAGGATAATATATATATATATATATATATATATATATATATATATACCTGGTATATTATAATATATATATATATATATATATATATATATATATATATATATCCTGGTATATATATATATATATATATATATATATACATACCAGGATACCAGAAAATCTAAATTTTACTTACATCCATTCATTTTTCTTTCAGTCTACGGTTTCGCTTTAACTGGAAACAACTATTGCATTTTAGTCTTTCGTGCCAACGTTCAAAGAGTCTGAGCTTCAGAACCATGGATTAGTTTTAAAGCTTTCATTAAACACGGGCAACGCCAGGGTATACAGCTAGTATATATATATATATATATATATATATATATATATATATATATATATAATTTGTGTATTTCAGCAGCGAATCTTTTTATAGACATATTAGATTAAATAAATTGCTGACATTGTGTCTGCCTATTTTTGATAAAATCCGTTCAAAAGTAGTTTTTAGTATTTTAGGTTTAATTTTTAGTGGGGGCAGAAAATCATTGTTATATATATTTTTATATATATATAACATGTCAATGGTTTCTCTAACAGGAAAGTTAGTGAATAGATTTTCAACATCAAATGATGCTATGGTTTCGTTATTAGGTTTTTCTGCTTTTAATATTTGTATAAATTCAAGAGATGATTTAATGTTATATTTGTTAGGTATGCATTAATCTAACATGTTTCCCTTTAAGAAGCTTCTTCGGAGAATTTTTAAAGACGGATGATTTAAAATTAAAAAATAAATTTTTAATCATTTTAGAAATCTACAAAGGTTATATATATAATAGCTGTTGATAACCTAAGCATCTGTAATAGAACGTATGTAAAGACGAGCAGCGTCTTGACATACGAGCAGGCTATGTGAGTGCTTTTTTTTTAATCATATCACCCCGAGCAAGGCGGTAACACCACTGATGAGCAGGGGGCTACATAAGAGTGAGAAGATTAGAAAAGAGAAAACCGGAAACCGCATCCTAAACAGGAAACAAGGGATGAGCCTCTTCACCTGTTCAATAGATGTGGGTGGAGAGTGAACCGGGCGATAGTTTAGTCTATCTACTCCAATTCACTCCGAGCAAGGCGGTAACGCCACTGATGCGCAGGGGGCTACATAAGAGTGACTGGAGAGCTAGAGATATGATAATTGTTATCAACAAATACAAAGTTAAAAAATTGTTTTTCTGAAAAATCGAGCCATTTTCTTAAATAGGTTTTTTCATTCTCGACTTTCATATAGACACCAATAGCACCGAACTCCTTCAGAAATGACTAAACTACCATCTGTATAGAATTTTTTTCTCCAATCAATCATGAAAAATATCTTCAAGCAAATTAATTCTTTAGGTCATAAAGACTGGCGATTATTGACTGGGGCTAAATGATAAACAAAATACTGTTTCAAATTTTTTTTTTAATCGTATCACCCCGAGCAAGGTGGTAACGCCACTGATGTGCAGGGGGCTACGTAATAGTGACAAGATTGGAAAAGAGAAAGCTGGAAACCACATCCTAAACAGGAAACAAGGGATGAGCCTCTTAACCTGTTCAATAGACGTGGGTGGAGTGTGAACCGGGCGATAGATAGATAGATCTATCTACTCCAATTTAAAAAAAAAAAAAAACAATGTGAGAAGATTGGAAAAGAGAAAGCCGGAAACCACATCCTAAACAGGGAACAAGAGATGAGCCTCTTAACCTGTTCAATAGACGTGGGTGGAGTGTGAACAGGGCGATAGATAGATGTATCTACTCCAAAAATGGCACAAAACACGTCACCTGAATACTTCCAACAACGGCAACAACTAAAATGGATAGCAAATGTGATCGATCCCGACTTGACAGCTCAGATACAGTCACTTTCTCACCGGCGCAATGTGGCTTCCCTGTGTCTCTTCGACAAATACTTTCACGGCTTCTGCTCTGTTGAACTTAGCTCACTGGTACCCACTATATATGAATTTAATCGAGCCACAAGATTAGCAACTAGGTCCCACCCGATTAACTGCGAAACCACTAACATGTAAACGCAAATTCTACTCCAGTAGCTTTTTTCTCGCACATCCCGCCTGTGGAATTCCCTTCCGTTTACTTGCTTCCCCGACAACTACAATCTCCAAGAATTTAAATGTAAAATCAATAGTCATCTCCTATTTCACTGACTTTCATCCTCTCTCTCATGCTTTCATGCTCTCCGTCCACTTCACTCTCATCAGTATTTTCATCCTTCTCTTACCCACTCCCTGACACCCCTTATAACCTGTCACTCTGTCTTATATATATATATTATAAAAAAAAGTCATCTCCTTTCTGACTAACCTACATCCTCTCTCTCATGCTTCTTTCCACTCCACTCTCATCAATATTCTCATCCTTCTCTTACCCATTTCCTGACACCCCCTATAACTTGTTACTTTTTCTCATAACTTTCCTCCTAAGTAACCCCCTGCACAAAAGTGGCAGTAAACTACCTGTAATATAACAATCTGGCCCCACCCGAGGAAGGCTGATGCAAGCGAGGGTGTTTCCGGTCGTTGAAAGGAACGGATGTTGTTTGACCTTATTTCCGGCAGCAGCGGAAATAACTACAGAGGCAAACAGAACAGGTGTCTCTGAGAATTACGTGGGCGTGCGTGGGCGAGGCAAAACCGGAAGAAAAAGTCCCGGTTCTGGAAGATTATAAAAAGACCTCGGCGCACGGATTCGCCAGTAGTAGTAGTAGAGGAGCGACAGAGATCGGCCGGTGAAGAGAGACACAACAGATAGGACTACACTCCCGTCAACCCAGTAGAAGCGCGCTCTCTCAATTCTCTGTTCCCTATTCTACACGGTCCATCGTCATTAATAAAAATATAACTTCATATTTTTATATATATGCGTGTTTGTTGTTTGTCGATATACAACATACCTTGCTTGGGGCGATATGATTATAAAAAATAAAAATTTTTTATACTATTATAATGTGGATCAGTGGGGGATCAATTATACATTTCAATCAATATATGAAGTGATCTCCCACTTTGTGACTACATTCATCTTTCTCTTACCCACTTTCTGACACCCCCTGTATAACCTGTCACTCTTTCCTCCTATGTAAACCTCTGCACAATAGTGGCAGTAAACTGCCTTGCTTGGGGCGATATGATTGTCAAAAAAAAATGTTCATGGAATTAGAATAAATAAAGTTAAATATAATCAAGATTTTAAAAAAAAACCGGAATCTTTGGAAAAAAAACTTCTATTAGTGCCAGAAAGATCTATAGTAGTAGTCACGAGAAGATCATTTTCGTTCAGAATTATTTTAAGTAAATTATTTTAGAAACTTAAAACAACAGTAATGATAACTTTTCCGTCAATAAATACTGATTGTTTTCTATACGGAAAAGTCTTATTTCAACATTCGTAGTAGGCATGCTTTAATCTTGCGAGATAAAGGTGGCACCCTCTTTGATCAAAATTTGTTCCTTTGGTGATGAAATTGGAGGGACTTCTCCAGGGCGCAGGTCAGCGCGATGGTATATAGGGGCCGTACGCTGCCCTCACTACATCATCTCGCCTCTCAACGGTACCGACAAAATCCAAATTAATCCAAGATATTATATGTGAAGAGAGGTTGTCAATGTTGACAGTGAGACACCTTAAGGGGTTCCACTCCGGGTTTTCTGTATGGTTTAATTCCATAGCATTTTCTATGTTTGAATATTACCACAAAGCAGCGGCTTTTAAAATCAGGGTTTTCCATCTCCTAGATCAGGGGTTTTCGAACTTTTTGACGTACGGATCCCTTTATATTTAAAGTTTTAGCCTAGGGACCCACTATAAACGCTTATGGAATTTATACATAAATTTTTACTAAAAATAGCTTATAGTTTTGCATTAACGTAGTAAAAACTGGTTTTAAGCTTACTTTAAACATAAGTGTTCAAATAAAATAAATTAATACTGCATTTATCGTCAATTACACAGTGGATTTATTAAAACACACTTAGTGAGAAGGATGTGCTTATTTGGCTTTACGCAAATTGTCAATTCTTGGCGATATTGCTGATAAGCTTACACGTAAGATAACACTCTATCTAAAAATATTTTATATATATATATATATATATATTATTTTCAGATAGAGTGTATATACAGCGAAACAGATCTGTCTGCGGATGACTATAGTATATATATATATAATTTATTTTTGATCATTATTTTCAATCGATACTCGTATTCAAGTAGATATTCTACGTTTAATTAAACAGTGTATTTATTTTTACCGGCATGATTATTTACGAGAAATGTTGTTACAAAAATGTGTGTCATTCGGCAGGATTCGAATCTGCGACCCCTAACATCATAGGGGAAGCCACCAATTGATCTGGTGCATCTTAGAGAGCTCAACACCGAAAGGTTCCACAGTCTAATCGAAGTTAAATCAAGCCTTATATACACAACTTTCGAATCCTGCCGAATGACACACATTTTCGTAACATATTTCTCAGTAGAATTAAATATAAATATACTAATTTATTAAAAACAGAATATCTACTCAAATATGAATATCGATTGGAAATAATATTAAAGCAAATGCAGCTTCTACACGACCAGCTTCTTTTCTGGAGCAAGTCTAGATAACAATGGATACTTCAAGACTACAGTGAGCCAGAATTTCGAAAGTTGTTGCTGCATAAAATTGATTTTAAAAGTTCTGTCGCTTGAAATTTCGGCCAGTTCTTCCAGTTTTCTTTTTCTCCTGTGAGCATGCTATTATCTATATCTATATCAACATTAAATGGATTTCTAATCCAGTCAAAATTTTCAATATTACCAGGATCATCTTTCGAGAAATATTTGTCAAAATGTTCAGCAACTGATATTAAATGTCTTTTAACATCTGCAATTATCAAATCAACATTCACTGAACCATTATTTCTGAGATATTCGCCCAGTGAGGGGAACATATCTAAAGTTTTCTTACTAACTTTTGAAGTCCATATGTTTATTTTTTTTTAAGGTTTCGATTTTGTCATGACTAAACAAGATATTTGAATTTGTTCTTGTAGAGAAAAATTCAGTTCATTAAGTTCCTTGAATATATCTGCCAGATAAGCAACTTTGCAAAGCCAAATTTTATCAGCCATTATCGAAGCCCGTTCAGAATGTGCTTGTTTGGGTTTACATAAATTTCGATTCTTGGCGATATTGCTGATAAACTTACACGCAAGTCACTTTCAGGAGCAAGTCTGGATCTGTGTTTGTTTTTCAAATTGGTTAGTGCTGAATACCCAGCTTCACATAAATATGTTGCTGCAAACGGTAACAAAATCCTAACTGCCTTTTGAGATAACAATGGATACTTCAAGGCTACAGCGATCCAGAATTTCGAAAGTTGTTGCTGCATAAAACTGATTTTTAAAGTAATAAGTAAAAATAAATATCCAGACATGGAAATTTTATACTTTGAATTTCACGTGACGAGTTAATCCACGGACCCTCTATATTATCCTTGTTGACCCCCTGTGGTCCTCGGACCACAGTTTGAAAACTCTGGTCCTAGATAAGTGGTTTTGAAACGATACGGTGCCTCATAGCTGCAGCGGAAGGGAATATCTGGTGAGGCGAAAAGACAATCAATAATTTAAAAGTTTCAAAAATTCATATGCCATAAATAAATTGGAGTAGATAGACTAAACTATCGCCCGGTTCACACTCCACCCACGTCTATTGAACAGGCAAAGAGGCTCATCCCTTGTTCCCTGTTTAGGATGCGGTTTCCGGTTTTCTCTTTTCCAATCTTTTCACTCTTACGTAGCCCCCTGTACATCAGTGGCGTTACCGCCTTGCTCGGGGTGATATGATTATATATATATATATATATATATATATATATATATATAATATTAAAACTTAAAATATAATTCTAGATTACTAGTAATTGCATGTATGAATCCCAGTATAAAGAGTTATAAATAATTATTAAAATTATTAACCGAGTTTATCATTCTGATATTTTTGCATTATATCAAGTATAAAGACTGTAATAACTAGAGTCCGCAAATTGGAGGAGAGAGTTATCAATGATAATCTTCTAACTTCTAATCCGTGATTATCTTCCTTTAACCCATTTTTATTAAATTGTTCATTTATCACTTATAATTTGGTGAGCAAGAGCAAATTTATATTCGTAAAAAGCGACCCAGTGAAGAAACGTTTGTGAAGATCTGCCCTTCGCTTATTCTCCGTATTGTAGCCGGATTTGTTGTCAGAGGCGACTTGATTCGACCCAGAAGCATTTTATAGACAGTGTGGAACTTGACCCTACAATCACCGGCGGCTATGTCAACTTTTGGAACATATATATTTCAGCATCATATAATAATACTGCTTGTTCCTTCCTTAGTTACTTAGTTCGTTCGTTCGTTACGCCACTGAAGAAAAATAACACACTTACTCTCTACACAAGCCTTTCCTTCCCTCTATCTTTTTATAATCTATAAACGCCACTCTCCTCAGCCTTTCTCTCACCTTTGCCAAACGGAAGGGTAGTAAAGAGTGAGAGAGTAGGAGGAGAGAGCCTATAGCATTACCTTAGCAGTAGCAGCTTAAGCTGGTGGTTGTAGCAGTAATTGTGTGTGTGTATATGTGTGTGTACTGTACAATATAGTAAAAATAGGTAGGTTTGTTGTCGTATCCCGCGACCTGATAACGAAATTTCTGGCCTCTGTACCCTTGGCCATTACTCAGTTGGTCTTTTCTGTATACAATAGACACGGGAGCCATGATTTTTCAGTAATAAAAAAAATTCTCTTTCAAAATCTCTCACAAAATAGCGTACAGTATTTCGGCTATGGTCTGTGCATACGCCGCTTAATATAATATAAGATTACAGTAAAGTAGCTTCTATGGACATTACTTTTATAGATATTTTAATAAAATTACACTCTGTGTTATCATTATTTTATTATCCAATACCTTTATGTTTGAAGACGTTACTATCATTTGTAGTATGACAAAGTAAAATTTTTCCAGGAAATCATAATTATCCTTCCATGGAAATTCCACGGGTTCCGCTAGTAGCCATTATTATGTACTCTCTTCAGCGATTACGCAGTCGGCAAGAAAAGATCATTGTCTGAATGAATTGTATATTTTTAAAGCAGTTTGATTTGTTCGTTTTTGTTTCTTTTTTTCAAATGGATGTCGTATAGGTGAGCTCTTTCACCCCCGCTCGAAGCAAACTTCAGTCCTCAACCTCTATCATATTCAAAAGTTAAATTCCCTGCTGAAAGTCTATGTCCGAAATTAAGTAGAACGTAAGGAAGCAGCTGATGGTGATCCCAAAAATGAGTTCACAAACTGTTCTGAAACGCGGAAAAGGGGCGGCGATGACGTAAAGGGAATATTTTGAAGGAAACCAAGGCGACATTACTCTTGGTAGGCTATTTGTTAATATTGAATAGCTAGAAAATTCTCGGGTAGATCTCGGATATATATGATTATATAATGATCCATTTTAATACACGAAGGTCTTTGAGCCGAGTTCAAGCCCCAGTCGAATACGTTGCATTCACTTCCCTGCAAATGCCCTTGGAAAAGGTATTTGTCCACTTCTTGTCCTTCCAGATATGAGTTGAATAGCAGGGCAGATTGGGTTCTATAGCCTTGGTTGGCAACCAGTCTACCGCAGAAAGAATTGAAAACCTACTGCGGGAAAATCTTCTGCCTAGTCAGTCATGGATCGAAAAAGACATGATCGCCCAAGCGTGTATCAAGTATGGTACTTAACTTACTTTGTTTCATCACATTGTCTCTCCTCTTTCATTCTCTATTTCCTTTCTTTTTCTTCATTTTTATTTTTCTCTCTTCCACTTTCTTCACTCTATACTTCTTTCCCTTATTCTGACTCTCTTTCTTTGTCTTCTTGTCCTTTCTCTTTAACACTCTTTCTTTCTGTCACTTTTTCCCCGTTTCTCTCCTTCTTTTCTTTGTTACTTTTCTTCTTTCTTTAACTATTTCTTCTTTCTTTCCTTCTTTTTCTTTATTCCTTATTTCCTCCTTTCTTTTTCTTTCTTTAATTCTTTCTTTTTCTTTCTTTCTTTCTTTCTTTTTTTCGTTCTTTCTGTCATTTTTCTTTCTTCTTTTTCTTTATTCCTTATTTCCTCCTTTCTTGTTTCTTTCTTTAATTCTTTCTTTCTTTCTTTCTTTCTTTCTGTCATTTTTCTTTCTTTCTTCTTTCTTTCTTTCTTTAATACATCTATACTGATTTTAACTGCTTTCTTTATTTCTTTCTTCTTTAATTATTTATTCTTTCTTTCTTTTTCTTTATTCCTTATTTCCTCCTTTCTTCTTTCTTTCTTTTTCTTTCTGCCATCTATCATTTTTCTTTCTTTCAATCTTTCTTTCTTTCTTCTTTAATTATTTCTTTTTACTTTCTTTCTTCTTTTTTCTTTGTTCCTTTTTTTACTTATTTTTTCTTTATCTATTCCTTTATTCTTTCTTTCTTTATTCCTTCCTTCTTTCTTTCTTTCTTTTTTCTTATCTCTATCTCTCTCTCTCTCTCACTTTTTTTTATTTTTTCCTCCTTTCTCTATCACGATTTATCTTTTTTTTCTCCTTCGCCCGAATCTTCCTCTTAAAATCTGTCCCTTTCTTTCACACTTAAATTTTATTTATCTTTCTCCTTCTTTCTCTATTTCTTTCTTTATCCCTTTCTTTCTTTCTTTCTCTATTTTACTCTCCCTATTTCTTTTTAGTCTTTTCCCTCTTTGTTTGGTTTTTCTGTCTTCCTATCTCTTTGCTAATTTTCGAGGCTTCGATATGGGACAAGCTTGCTAACCATCATACCACGTCGATGTGCTCATGGGATTTTTGAAAAGAATGCTAAATGTGGCACAACCTATAGAGTACCCAATGAGGATCGAACTCACTACTCATACGTAATTGATCTAGCGGGACAAGATTGTTAACCATTACACAGTATCGAAGTGCCCATTATCATTCACTCAGTCTGTAGGAGTCATTTACCGTTAGGATTTTCTTTCTTTCTTTATACTTTATTCATTCTTTCGTCCATTCACTAATTCTAATTTCTTTGTTTATTTATTTATTTCTTATTCCTTCCTTCCTTTCTTTATTCTTTTTTCTTTTTTCTTTATTTTTCCTTTTTTAATCCCTTCTTTCTTTCTTTCTTTCTTTCTTGTTTCTTCTTTCATTTTTTATTCCTTATTTCTTCCTTCTTTTCTTTCTTTCTTTAATTATTTCTTCTTTTTCTTTTCCTTCCTTCCTTCCTTTTTTCTTTCTTTCTTTCTTCTTTAATTATTTCTTTTTACTGTCTTTCTTTCTTTCTTTCTTTAATACGTCTATACTGATTTTATCTTTTCTTTCTTCATTCCTTATTTCCTTCTTTCTTTCTTTTTTAATTATTTCTCTCTTTCTTTTTCTATCTGCCATATATCATTTTTCTTTCTTTCTTTCTTCTTTAATTCTTTCTTTCTTTCTTTCTTTCTTTATTCTTTTTTCTTTATTCCTTTTTCTTTCTTTCTTTATTTATTTTTTACTCTTCATTTCTTTATTCTTTATTTATTCCTTATTTCTTTCTTCTTTCTTTCTTTCACCTTTCTTTCTTTCATTCTTTCTTTCTTTCTTCTTTAATTATTGCTTTTCTTTCTTTCCCTCTTTTTCTTTATTTCTTATTTCCTTCTTTCTTTTTTCTCTCTTTAATTTTTTTCTTTCTTTCTTTCTTTCTTTCTTTCTTTCTTTCTTTCTATATTTATTTATTTATTTATTTATTTATTTCTTCTCTCTTTATTTCTTTGTTTTCCCTACTTTATTATTTCATTCTTTCTCTCACTTAGCGAATACGCATGCGTACTTACATATATCGTTGAAAAGAAGAACAAAATTTTCCCCACCTTATTTTCTTTATTTGCCTGTGCATGTTTCTGTACGCACGCTGTGTGTATGTGTACGCTTAAGTACACGTGTGTCAGTGAAAGAATATGTTTCTGTGTGTGTGTGTCTGTGTGTGTCTGTGTGTGTGTGTGGGGGGGGGGGTACAATTCTATTAAGAGAATCTTGGTCGTGTGTTGATGTGCAAGTATATATATATATATCTTTTGACGGTCGGCACCGAAATACACCTGACTCTGCTACAATTCTCCTGGAATCAGACCCCACTCCCCCAACCCCAACCGAAATCCTCTATTACGGAGAGTACCCAATGATGAGACTGATCGTCGCCGTCTTCGGATGAAGGAGGCTGGCCAAGATTTCTTTGTAACTGACAGGATGCAGTCAGATACGAAAGAAAGACTTCATCAAGAATTGACGAAGCTACTCGTTGGCATAATAGCGTAGAGAATAGCTTAAAATATACGAAATCAGTTCCGTAAAGGATCCAGCTATTTAAGACTAATAAAAATAAACAGCCTGCCTAGGGTAATTACGCACTAGTCTCTTTTATAATGCTTCAGATGAGATATTAAACGTTTACTTCAGCGTTCCTTTTGATTAGGAAATCAATCAACAGTATTCCTTTTCGGTTGTTGAATATTTTTTTGACGCAGTGCAGATTGCTAAGAACGAGTAAATCGGAGAGCCGAGTTCGAATTCCAGTTGAATTTGTTGCATTCACTTACGCGCAAATATAAATCTGTTTCTTCTCCCTCCAACCATGGGTTAAATAGCAAGACACATTGGGATCTATAGCCTTGGGTGGCAACCAGTCAGCCGCAGAAAGTAATGGAAACCTACTGAGGAATAATCTTCTGCCCAGTCAGTCATGTCTCTTTCGAGACCGCCCACGCGTGTATCACTTAACTGACTGAATAGTTGGCAACATAATTAAAACCTGTACTGGACATAAAGTGGGGGATCTGTTTTCTATTGCTATGAAGTAATAAACTGATCCCCCAATAATTATACTTATGTAATGATGTAATACAATCTATTTCTTCTTGCTCCAGATATGAGTTAAATGGCAAGACAAATTGGGTTCTATAGCCTTAGCTAGCAACCACTCTACCGCAGAAAGTAATAGCAACCTGCTGCGGGATAATATTCTGCCCAGTCAGTTATGTCTCCTTCGAGACATGATCGCCTAAAGCGTGTATCACGTATGGCACTTAACTGACTGAATAGTTGAAAGTATAATTAAAGCTTTTACTGGTCATAAAGAGGGGGATCTATTTTCTATTGGCATGAAATAGTAAACTGATCCCCCACTAACTAGTACTTAATAATATAAACCACCACTTCTTCCTACAGCTATGGGTTGAATAGCAGGGTAGATTGGGTTCTATAGCCAAGTTACCGCAGAAAGTACTGGCAACCTACTGCAGGAAAATCTTCTGCTCAGTCAGTCATGTCTCTTTCAAGACATGATCGCTCAAGCCTGTCTCTCGTATGGTACTTAACTGGCTGACTGAATGATTTTACATGCCAACTTTATTTACATTGTTTACACATTGTCTATTTTTCTCATCTTTGTTTTTATTATTACAACGTTTCAACCAGTGTGTTATCCTGCCTTCATTATCTCTTTGTTTAAGGTAATCTGACGGAGCCTATCAATCTTCAGGCTAATTGTTCGTTTTATAGATCGGAGGCTACCCAAGGCTAAAGATCCACATCTGACTTCTATTAAACCCTTAGTTTGGAAAAGAAGAAACGAATTCATACTATTCCCTAGGCTGTTAGTGAGAAAGTGAATATAACTCGACCGGAATACGAACTATGGTGTGTGTTGTGGCCTGTTAGGGCCAGAGAGAAAGACACGAAAAGAAAAAGGTAGGTTGAAGCAGTGTATTAGAATCAGTCAGTCAGTTAAAGTGCCATACATGATACACGCTTTGGGCGATCATGACTCGAAAGAGACATGAGTAACTGGGCAGAAGATTATCCCGCAGTAGGTTGCCATTGCAACGCCAGGCTATATTGCTAGTAAAGAAATATTTCGGCATTCATTGACCGAGTAGCCATTGTTAATTATGTTCTGCTTTTCTTCATTATCTAACCATTTGACTGGGATCAAAGTACACTATCTCTTCTTCTAATAGTAACATTCGCCGTCTCTTTATAAGGACACTTTAAGTAAGGAAACATTGAGAAAGTGCTACACGAATTATGTTTTTCTTTCCTTTCTGTGCAGAGCATATACACGGAAGAGTTTCAATAGAGTTGACCTATTATTTCCTTCACATACTACCGGTGAATTATGCTATGCTACAAAAGTCTATTGTCTGTGCAGAAATTATTTAAAAACACAATATCTTCTACACTTTCAGAATTCGCATGTTGCGAACTAAAGCATATATCGGCCAAAATCTTGATTCAACAGAGTCAAAGATACGATTCTATATGACATGCACTTTAAGGACGTTGGTGATTATGGTTCTCCTCGATTTACTGTCTGAGTAAATTTTGTCATTTCTGCTATCATTTTTAAAGATAGATGTTCTGCTACCCATTTAGACAAGCTCGCTAGGTAGGGTATATCTAACAAAAGTTAAATATTTTTACAAATAATATATTTCGCGGCTGGCTCCGCCGCTCGTCAAACCAAATTCGTACAACCATGAATGTTTCAAATTTATCCAGACGAAGTCAAGTGAAATATATATATACATATTTACGCTCTCACACCCTGATTGAGCACTCTGGAAGAATGGTAGACTTAAAAAAAAAAACAGTAGCTACTCAAGCATCTACGCATCGCTCATTCAGTAATGAATTAGAGCATTCTGGCTATTGGCGTATGATACATCATACGCAAAAGTCTGCTTCCTTCTACTGAGCGCCAATAGCTAAGAGGTAGAATCGCCGACTGACACCAATTCGGTCGGGTTTCAATCCTGGGTTAAAAGCAATCGGATGTCTAACCGTACTGATGAGCTGTGATACAGCGAAACAGATCTGTCTGCGGATGACTATATATAGAAAGAGGTGTGTAATATATGGATTGCGGGTTCGAATGAAAATTTGGAAAGGAGAGATCGAATTTCAGTCGAGTTCATCACATTCTCTTATACGCAATTACGCTTCGAAAGATATGAGCTCATCTCTTTCCTCCTAGCTATAGGTTAAATAGTAGAAGAAAACTGAGGTCTTTTGTTTTATTTGGCAAAAAGCCTATGAGAAGTGAAAATTTAAATTCAAAACTGTTTTCAGTTCTTCCGAAAAGTGTTGCGGGTTTTGTACAAACCGTCAACACTGTAATCAAATCAGATGTCGGAGTAGCCTTGATGTTGTTAGAGTTTTTTTTTTTTTTTAATCGTATAACCCCGAGCAAGGCGGTAACGCCACTGATGTGCAGGGGGCTACGTAATAGTGAAAAGATTGGAAAAGAGAAAGCCGGAAACCACATCCTAAACAGGGAACAAGGGATGAGCCTCTTAACCTGTTCAATAGACGTGGTTGGACGTCGAAAACTGTGGGTGAGTCCATTATATATATTTTTTCATGTGCCGTGTTCTTTCAAGACGTTCGTGATTATGGCTCTCCAAAACGTCCTGTCTTTTATAGTTCTTAGTAAGTTTTGTCTTTTAGAAAATTTGCTTTACCCCTTTTCTGCCGACAATTGTTCCCAATAAATTTCAATTTTCTCTTTCAGGTGTTAAGTATAAGTGTCCTTTTTGTTTCTATTTTCTCAAAAACTTTGTCATTGTTTTCATGTTCGTTCCATGGAATTATCAAAATCCTTCTGTAAACAATATTTCTATTACCTTCAATCTCTTCTTCATGTATAAGAAGATTGTTCATAATTCACAACCATATAGGAGAACAGTCCATTTTCTTTCTGTTGCTTCAACTCTTCTTCAGCTGTAAGGAGATTGTCCAACGTTCCTTGACATATAGGAGGACTGATATTACGTAATGGTTCAGTCCTCTTTTCTTTTTCTCTGTTACTTCAAGTCTTCTTCAACTATAAGGAGATTGTCCAACGTTCCTTGACATATAGGAGGACTGATATTACGTAATGGTTCAGTCCTCTTTTCTTTGTTTCTGTTACTTCAAGTCTTCTTCAACTATAAGGAGATTGTCCACCGTTCCTTGACATATAGTAGGACTGATATTACGTAATGGTTCAGTCCTCTTTTCTTTGTTTCTGTTACTTCAAGTCTTCTTCAACTATAAGGAGATTGTCCAACGTTCCTTGACATATAGGAGGACTGATATTACGTAATGGTTCAGTCCCCTTTTCTTTGTTTCTGTTACTTCAAGTCTTCTTCAACTATAAGGAGATTGTCCAACGTTCCTTGACATATAGGAGGACTGATATTACGTAATGGTTCAGTCCTCTTTTCTTTGTTTCTGTTACTTCAAGTCTTCTTCAACTGTAAGGAGATTGTCCAACGTTCTTTGACATATAAGGAAGACTGATATCACGTAATGGTTCAGTCCTCTTTTCTTTGTTTCTGTTACTTCAAGTCTTCTTCAACTGTAAGGAGATTGTCCAACGTTCCTTGACATATAGGAGGACTGATATTACGTAATGGTTCAGTCCTCTTTTCTTTGTTTCTGTTACTTCAAGTCTTCTTCAACTGTAAGGAGATTGTCCAACGTTCCTTGACATATAGTAGGACTGATATTACGTAATGGTTCAGTCCTCTTTTCTTTTTTTCTGTTACTTCAAGTCTTCTTCAACTATAAGGAGATTGTCCAACGTTCCTTGACATATAGGGGGACTGATATTACGTAATGGTTCAGTCCACTTTTCTTTGTTTCTGTTACTTCAAGTCTTCTTCAAGTATAAGGAGATTGTCCAACGTTCCTTGACATATAGGAGGACTGATATTACGTAATGGTTCAGTCCACTTTTCTTTGTTTCTGTTACTTCAAGTCTTCTTCAACTGTAAGGAGATTGTCCAACGTTCCTTGACATATAGGAGGACTGATATTACGTAATGGTTCAGTCCTCTTTTCTTTGTTTCTGTTACTTCAAGTCTTCTTCAACTATAAGGAGATTGTCCAACGTTCCTTGACATATAGGAGGATTGATATTACGTAATGGTTCAGTCCTCTTTTCTTCGTTTCTGTTACTTTAAGTCTTCTTCAACTATAAGGAGATTGTCCAACGTTCCTTGACATATAGTAGGACTGATATTACGTAATGGTTCAGTCCACTTTTCTTTGTTTCTGTTACTTCAAGTCTTCTTCAACTGTAAGGAGATTGTCCAACGTTCCTTGACATATAGGAGGACTGATATTACGTAATGGTTCAGTCCCCTTTTCTTTGTTTCTGTTACTTCAAGTCTTCTTCAACTGTAAGGAGATTGTCCAACGTTCCTTGACATATAGGAGGACTGGTATTACGTAATGGTTCAGTCCTCTTTTCTTTTTTTTCTGTTACTTCAAGTCTTCTTCAACTATAAGGAGATTGTCCAACGTTCCTTGACATATAGGAGGACTGATATTACGTAATGGTTCAGTCCTCTTTTCTTTGTTTCTGTTACTTCAAGTCTTCTTCAACTGTAAGGAGATTGTCCAACGTTCTTTGACATATAGGAAGACTGATATCACGTAATGGTTCAGTCCTCTTTTCTCTGTTTCTGTTACTTCAAGTCTTCTTCAACTGTAAGGAGATTGTCCAACGTTCTTTGACATATAGGAGGACTGATATCACGTAATGGTTCAGTCCTCTTTTTTCTGTTTCTGTTACTTCAAGTCTTCTCCAACTGTAAGGAGATTGTCCAACGTTCTTTGACTTATAGGATGACTGATATTTCGTAACCGCTGAGTCCTCTTTTCTTTTTTTCTATTGCTTCAAGTCTTCGATAAATATAAGGAGATTGTCCAGCATGCCATATAGGAGGAATGATATTACGCTACTTTTTTTTTTTTTTGTTTCTGTTGCTTCAAGTCTCTTCTCCATCTACGAGGAGATTGTCCAGTATTCACTGCCATAGAGGAAGACTGATATAATGTAACTGTTCAGTAGTTAGTTTTTCCTGTGTTTCTGTTGCTTCAAGTTTTCGGCAAATGTAAGGAGATTGTCCAGCATTACCTGCCATATAAGAGGACTGATATTACATAACCGTTCAGTCCTCCTTTCCTTGTTTCTGGCGCTTGAAGTCTTCCTCAAATGTAAGGAGATTGTCTGGCATTCACTTCCATATAGCAGGATTTATATTACATAACAGTTAATACTCTTTTCATCTTTTCTATTGAAATATTTCTATTTCTTTTGGAAGGCAAATTTTGATATCCCAATGCACCTTCGGTTTTTAATGTATCAACATTTCCCAGATATTTAAATTATTATATTTTACTAGATTTTGGTATCACTAATTCATAATTTGCATGTTGAACTGTTCCTTTTCTTTTTGTCTTCTTGCATTTGATATCAGGCCGGTGCAAAAGTGTTTGCCGGTTTGTAGAAGGGGCATTTTAAATCATTGTAATTTATTGATGCATATTGTTATTATTTAAACATATCACCAGGATTAATTTATAATTTTTTCTTTCAGATTATTAAAGCATCATTCATATTTTTCTGCAATATTCTCACCCATATTCTTTCCTTTTAAAGAGCACAATAGGCATGCTCTACTCTATGAGTTTCACGGAGGTTCTAATGCAAATGCAACGTGTTTTTTGTTGCGAATCTTTGCTTTTACGACACCTTCAGACACCATTTTTGGGTAGGATTGTCACAGGTGATGAGAGGTGCCATCTTGCCCCATCCTACATATTCTCCTGACCTAGCTCCCACGGATTATCACTTATTTCGAGAATTACGAAACCATTTAGATAGTATTAGGTTAATATCAGGAGAGAAGAATAGGACATGAGTTAGATTCATATTTCACATCAAAAACTAAAAACTTTTACAAGCAAGGCATTTCTAAGCTCCTTGACAGATGGAATCAAGTTATAGAGAGCAAAGGTCGTTATTGTTATAAATAAAGATTTTCAAAAACATAGTTTTTCATTTTCAAGATGAAATTTTAAATCGGCAAAAACTTTTGCACCGACCTGATAGTTAGTCCTTTCGTCTCTCTTTCTTTCATTACACTCTGTAGAAGTTCTTCATGATCTGTATACTTCTTTGTTGTTCACATATTCAGTCCATGGTATTTTCCGCATCCTTTTGTCTAACCAAATTTCTGTTAGCACCTTTCTCTTCTTGATCATTGAGAAGTCAGTCAGTTAAGTGCCATACGTGATACACGCTTGGGCGATCATGTCTCGAAAGAGACATGACTGACTGGGCAGAAGATTATCCTGCAGTAGGTTGCCATTGCTTTCTGCGGTAGACTGGTTGCCGATCAAGGCTATAGAACCCAATCTGTCCTCTTATTTGACTCATGGGTAAAGGGAAAAGAAATCTATTATATTATTATGTAGTAATTAGTGGGGGATCGGTTTCCTATTGTTATGAAGTAATAAACTGATCTCCCACTTTATGACCAATATAAGCCTTAATCATTATTCCAACTATTATATTCAGTCAGTCAGTTAAGTGCCATACGTGATACACGCTTGGGCGATCATGTCTCGAAAGAGACTTGACTGACTGGGCAGAAGATTATCCCGCAGTAGGTTGCCATTGCTTTCTGCGGTAGACTGGTGTCCGACCAAGGCTATAGAACCCAATCTGTCCTGTTATTTAACCCATAACTGGAGGGAATAGACGGATTAATACCTTTCCCAAGGGTATTTGCGCTTAAGTGAAAGCAATGAATTCAGCTGGAATTCAAACTCGGCTCCTCGGTTTCTCGTTCCGAGCTGATATCCATTGCGCCACAACGCACATCCATTGTTCAAATTCACTGACATATAGGAGAACCACGTCCTCATTAGCCTTTTCTTTGTCTCTAACGAATTTTTTTCTGTTTCTTAATACTCTGCTTAACTTTTGGAAGGCACTTTTGTTTTTCCAATGTACCTTCGAATTTCAGTGTCGCACAATCCTTTCTCTGTTAAAATACTTCCCAGATATTTACATTTTTGTACTTCGAATTTTCGTCATTCCAATTTGAAATTTGTATTTTTGGTTCACTCTTTTGCTAACAAATATGCATTTTTCTTCTTGCAATTGATACTTAGTCCTTCCTTCGCGCTTTCCTTTAGTACCTTCTGTGGAAGCTTTCTTAGTTTCCTTTTAATGTCTGCTATCGACAATTTTTTCATATTTTATGTTGCTAAAATTGTGGCTAACAATAATTAATCCTAGTAGGAATTCTAATTTTCTCATTGTATAGGTTGAATAAGTCCGGCGAGAAGGCACACCCTTGTCTTACACTTGTTTGAAAAAGAATCGAAAATTTGCTAATTTTAATAAAATATACATAAATGTTTAGTTTGCGGATCCGCACAGGTACTTCATAATTGTGTCCTTGTGCCAGATTTGGTAAATCATAAATAAAGCGAATCGTAGTGCTTAATCTCTGGGTCTAATAATACTGGATTCGATTTTATTTTACTAGAGGAGTCACAACTGTAACCTTGTGACCTATAAATTGAATTCAATTATCATCTAACATTGTAGTGTATTACAAGATCGGCGACGTGATATATTTGTGGTAATATAATCGCTCACATAGGAGTCGGATATAAATTTTAGGTTTCTGCTTTTCATATCAAGTTGAAACGCCCAGTTCTGAAACTTTTGTGTATCGTATTATCATTTTGTTTTCTTTTTCTTTTCTTTTTCAGGGGTCATGGGCATTTTTGAACGTGTTACTTTAAAACCGTGTCTGTAGCGGGTTTCGAGTTCTGTGCTCTCAACGCAAGGTTTCATGTTCACAATAACCACGAACAGGTCGGTCGTATGTAAAGAAGCTCCAGTATTCTTTGAACACACATCCGCAATCACACAATACGTGTTTTGATAAACAGAAAAAGACTCGCAACACATACACACGCACACGCACGCACAATCGTGTAACTAAATACAAACCTCCATTTTCCGTTAAATACTATTTCAAATCATTCCCTGTGATACTTCGACGCCGGCTTTTCCTGAACCTCGTCTGATACAAACCGCAGAACTGAGGAATCGTCTCTTTTGTTCAGTCAGAGAGGCGACAGTGGCGAATTACCTGTACAAGCATTTCACCTGTAATTAGTCATAGGTAGAGCTGAATTTACATGTTTGCTACAAAGAGCGTAACTTGGTCGGGGTGAGAGAGAGGAAGAGTTTAGATTTTTCTGTACACACGACTGACCAAAAGAAACATGGATACTTCACAAACAATTTCCGGACATGGCTGGGAAAAAGCAATTGAGAAAAATGAATAAAAAAAAATGTGTTGTGGAGAGAGAGAAGAGGAGAGAGGGGAGATAGAAAATGAGGAAGAGAGAGAAAATAAATAAGTCTTAGCTTGGGTGGATCTAGAAAGGTAAGTAATTATACCCCTCACCTTCATATAGATGGTTCACCGGTTAGTCATACAGTTAACTGTAATACGTGATATACGCTTAGACGATCATGTCTTGAAAGAGACATGATTGACTGGGTAGAAGAGTTTCCGTTGTAGTTTGCCAATACTTTCTGCGGTAGACTGGTTGCCAACCAAGGATATAGAGCCCAATCTATTATTTTCTATTGTCATCTGCTTTTCTTACCTTCATTCAATCAATCAGTTAAGTGTCATACCTGATACACACTTGAGCGATCGTGTCTCGAAATAGACATGACTGACTGGGTAGAAGATTTTCCGTTGTAGGTTGCCATTAATTTCTGCAGTAGACTGGTTGCCAACCAAGGATATAAAACCCAATCTATTATTTCCTATTTTCATCTGCTTTTCTTACTTTCATTCAGTTAGTCAGTTAAGGGCCATATCTGATACACACTTGAGCGATCGTGTCTCGAAATAGACATGACTGACTGGGTAGAAGATTTTCCTTTGTAGGTTGCCAATACTTTCTGCAGTAGACTGTTGCCAACCAAGGCTATAGAACCCAATCTGTTCTATTATTTGACCCATAGCGGTAGGTAGAAGCGACGGATTAATTCCTTTCCCAGTGATATTTGCACGTTTGTAAATGCAACGAATTCGAAATTGGCTCTCCGATTTCGTGTTCTAAGCTGATATCCAGTGCACCACAAATTCTCACTGGGCGCCGTTCATCTGCAACCTTGTGCTAAACTGGGAACCGATGATTTGGAAGCCTGTCTACCAGGCCGGTTCCTTCATATTTGATTCTTACGTGGTAATCCAGTATCATAAAATTTAAATAGAGTAAATATTTGAATTTTCTAAGCGTAGCTTAGATGCGTCATAAGGCCAGAAATATGGGACACTCAGTGAGGATCGAACTCACTACTTAATTGAAGCTGTTCTTGTGAATTTCTATTCATGTTTTTTTTCAACGAATTAATATCGATATCCCATTTATTTCGATGGTTTAGTAAATAAATTTCTTCTTTTTTCCCCATTTAACCAAACTGAGCCCCAGCAACGCGTGGCCTGGTATATCTAGTATATATATATATATATTTATATGATGAATTCTCTTATCGTGAACGATAAATGGTGTCCCTTGTTTCCTACCTGTGCATGCTTGCTTTTTTAGCTGTGAAGAAAATCTCGTAAGGGGAAGACATTTCATTTGTGTTTTCTCGAGTGCGATACTAGCCCAGCATTGTCACAGGCAACAAAGCCTCACTAGCAGATGAAATTTGTTGGAGCAGGATTTTGATGGCGTCTCTGCTTCAGAGCTTGGCAAAGCTGACCAGTCCACTGCCTTCAAAACCCGTCAAATTAGTGAGACATGTCTTACGCCACTGCTTTTGGAGTTTGGTAGTTGTCCATGCAACACCTTTTTTGGGAGCCTATGCTCATCCATTCTCACACCACGCCAAGCCCACCTAAGTTTTATCTTTGCCAGAATGATCTCAATGCTTACGATGTTGTTACATTCTTTCAGTATTTCATTATTCTTGACCCCGACATCCCATTTTATATCGCATATGACACGAAGACATGTGAAAGGCGCCAAGTTGGTTGATGTGCTTGCTGTATAGGGTTCAGGTCTCAACACTATAGAGAAAGGTAGGCAGAACAATTGATCAATATATGTCGATCTTGACCTTCAGTGACATGTGTTTTGTGTTCCATAACCTATCTTTAAGATCACCGTATGCTGTGCTGGCTTTGGAGAGAAGAGGCTGTTGATCCAAGTTATGTGAACGTTTCAAAATTTTTTAATGCTATATCATCAATGAAGGCGGAATGAATTGTGAGAGATGGATTGCCTGCTATTGGCTGGTTTATAAGCTCAGTCTTATTTATATTGATAGTGAATTGAAACGCTTTCGCTGTTTCCTGCTTAAATATACAAATGTAGCACTGATCTTTTGACACGCAAGCTTTGTGAATTTTTTAGCCTTGTGTAGGAAAAAGGAGGGTGCCACAGCAGTATAAAGATGTTTCTATTGTCCGTTTATTTAAGCACAAATAGAACTGGGTTGTGTGTGACAATCATAGAGAAATATCTCTTCTTTCAGTTGCTGGCAAAATCCTTGCTCGCATTATCCTGAATAGGCTTAATTTGTCCCAGAATCGGCACTGCCGGAAATCCAGTGCGGTTTTTGATCCGGTAGAAGAATTGTGAATATAATCTTTGGCCTCCGGCAGACTCAGCAGAAGACATTGGAACAAAATAAGGAATTATTCGTGTTTGTTTTTATTTATTTATTTTTGTTTTTTTGTTTTTTTATGTTGTTCACAATGGCCTTCCATATTGTATCTCGTACTACTCTTAAGAAGGTTTTGTCAAAACTATGAAGTCCAGAAAAAAAGCTCCGTATTATTCTCCCCTTTCACGAAGGAATGAAAGCTATTGTAAGGTCAGGATGTGAGCAATCAGACGCCTTTTTTTTTGTCTCCAATGGGAAGAAGCAAGGTTGCGTTCTTGCTTCTCTTCTTTTTGCACTTCTCTTTACTTCAATGTTTGAAAAACTTTATCTAAGTGAAGGAGTCCATGTTGAATTCAGAACAAGTAAAGATCTATACGATCAACAACATTTCAAAGCACAATCGAAACTTGGTTTTCAGCTGCTACACGATCTTCTCCCTGCTGCTCTATTAACACAGAGTCAAGAATAAACAATAAACAGCGAAAGTACACACACACACACACACACACACACACACACACACACACACATATATATATATATATATATAAACATGTTACGGAAATTAACAAAGATTAACGAAACTGGTTATAAAAAACCGACAATTTGAAATGATTTAGTTGAATATTATTTTTGATCGATACTCGTATTTAAGTAGATATTCTGTTTATAATTAGACAGTATTATATATTTATTTCTACTGGCCTGATTATTTACAATAATCATCATGTTACGGAAATTAACGAAGATTAACGAAATTGGTTATAAACAGCCGACAATTTGAAATAATGTGTTTAAATATTAATTTTGATCGATACTCGTATTTAAGTAGATATTCTGTTTATAATCAAACAGTATATATATTTATTTCTACCGGCCTGATTATTTACAATAATCATCATGTTACGGAAATTCACGAAGATTAACGAAATTGGTTATAAACAGCCGACAATTTGAAATGATTTGTTTAAATATTAATTTTGATCGATACTCGTATTTAAGTAGATATTCCGTTTATAATCAAACAGAATAATATATTTATTTCTACCGGCCTGATTATTTACGATAAATTTTTGTTACGAAATGTGTGTCATTCGGCAGGATACGAATAACGATCAAAAATAATGTTCAAACAAAACATTTCATTTGTATATATTTGTATATATATATATATATATATATATATATATATATATATATATATATATACACTACCGGTCATAATTATGAGGCCACCCCAGTGTTTTAAAAAAGTCATGTATTTCATACTATTTTTAGTATTTATCGCCAAGTGAATAATTGAAAATTCTGGTGTCGAGTTTTTGTGCTCTCTTCCCCATGCTAGTCTCTTCTTATTATTGGCTGGCCGAAGCAAAGGCTTCCTGGCTGCCTTGTAAAATTTTGCAAAGTAATAATAACAAAAGAACCATTCTATTTTCATTTAGAACTATCCACTTGGCTATAATTACTAAAAAAAGGTATGAAATAAATACTTTTTTAAAAAACTGGGGTGTCCTAATAATTATGGCCGGTAGTATATATATATATATACAGGTGATAAAAAAGGAAACTTATCTTAGTCAATGGGTTTCGTTTTCTGAAGGACTTTATCAAAGCGAATGTAATTTACATTTGCCTTGATAAAGTCACTCAGGTGATGAAATTCGTCGACTAAGGTATGTTTTCCTTTGATGTTTTTCATATTTTTTTATACATATTTCATTATTTAAAAGCAGTTAAATGTCATACAAGATACACGCTTGTGCGATCATGTCTCGAAAGATACATGACTGACTGGGCAGAAAATTATCCCTCAGTTGGTTGGCATTACTTTCTGCGATGGACAGGTTGCCCACCAATGCTATAGAACCCAGTCTATCCTGTTAGTTGACCCATAACTGGAGGAAGGAGGCCAGGTAACACCTTTCCCAAGGGTATTTGCACGTAGATGAACGTAACTCGACTATAGGATTTCTCGTTCCACTGCACCACAACGTACATCTTATTAAAGGCTATTTTTTTCAATCATATCATCCCGAGCATGGTGGTAACGCCACTGATGTGCAGGGGGCTACGTAATAGTGAAAAGATTAGAAAAGAAAACCAGAAACCACATCCTAAACAGGGAACAAGGGATGAGCTTCTTCACCTGTTCAATAAACGTGGGTTGAGTGCAAACCGGGCGATAGTTTAGTCTATCTATTCCAATTGAAAAAAAAAAAAGAAGAAAAGAGTGAAAACATTGGAAAAGAGAAAGCCGGAAACCACATCCTAAACAGGGAACAAGAGATGAGCCTCTTCACCTGTTCAATAAACGTGGGTTGAGTGCAAACCGGGCGATAGTTTAGTCTATCTATTCCAATTGAAAAAAAAAAAGAAGAAAAGAGTGAAAACATTGGAAAAGAGAAAGCCGGAAACCACATCCTAAACAGGGAACAAGAGATGAGCCTCTTCACCTGTTCAATAAACGTGGGTTGAGTGCGAACCGGGCGATAGTTTAGTCTTTCTACTCCAATTGAAAAAAAAAAGAAGAGTGAAAACATTGTAAAAGAAAAAGCCGGAAACCACATCCTAAACAGGGAACAAGGGATGAGCCTCTTCACCTGTTCAATAGACGTGGGTGGAGTGTAAACCGAGCGATAGTTTAGTCTATGCAAATTAAAAGTTTTATCATTAGTAATATTCATTGTACTAATTTCATCACGTTTAATATTAGTATTTTGTTTCACTAAATCTATATGCATAAATTTGAATTATGTATTTGTAAAATATATTTGTTTCATTAATATTTTTCTGCCTTCCTTTCTCTCTGAGAGTATTAGATTCTCCAAGCCCTCCTTCCTCGTTACGTGTCCCAGAAGCCTCGGTTGTCTCTTTCTGATGCTAGGTACAAGTTTCCTTTTCGTTTGCATTCTCTCCAAAACCTTGTCGTTGTTCAGTCTATGATATCCTCAGTATCCTTCTGTAGGTTCTCATTTCTGTTGATTCGAGTTTCTTAATCCTTGATGAGATTGTCCAGAATTCGCTGCCATATTGAAGATAAGACCACACATAACAGTCCAGTATTCTGCTTTGTGGTGCAGTGGATATCGACTCGGAACGACAAATCGGGGAACCGAGTTTGAATTCCTTGCATTCACTTGCGTACAAATACCCTTGTGAAAGGTATCAATCCGTCACTTCCTTCCAGTTATGGGTTAAATAACAGGACAGATTGGGTTCTATAGTTTTGGTTGGCAACCAGTCTACCGCAGAAAGCAATGGCAACCTACTGCGGGATAATCTTCTGGCCAGTCAGTAATGTCTCTTTCAAGACATGATCGCCCAAAGCGTGTATCATGTATGGCCCTTAACTGACTGCCTGCCTCTTTTTGTTGCCAATGAAATCTTCCTGTATCTCAAAACTCTACTTAATCTTTAGAATTCATCATTAGCCATGCTTCGGACCTCAGTATCACACCTTCCATCCTCCGTTAGAACGCTTCCCAGTTATTTAAATTTCTGTTCCTGCTTGATTTCATTATTCCCGACTTGTAGTTGGTATTAGGGACTAATTTTCTTGAGCAAAGACTCACAGATGAAAATTTGGTACAAATTTTTTTCTGTTAAATTGTGACTTACTTATATATCCTCGAAATTCATACACTTCATAGTTTTCGAAGCCACACAATGCTCACCTGAGAAACATGGAGTAACTCAGGTGATGTCCCGCAACAACCGACCTGGATTATTTGAGATCAACGCATGGTCGCCGGACAAAAGTAACCTTATCTAATTTCCAGAACAAAATTTCCACCCCTGGACACAAATTTCAAAGTGCATCTTCTCATATTCTCGCAAGACCAATGGGTCGGCAAACTACATCCTGTTGACGAAATGCAGCCAATGGTGATATTTCATCCAACCTGGAAACCATATTGATTAATCTGTTGTGTCGGCAAACTACGGTCGGCTCGCCGAAAGCAGCCATCGTTAATATTTCATCCAACCTGGAAGCGATATTCAGTATTCTGTTGTGTCTGCAAAATATGGACTGTCGACGAAATGCTGTCATCGTTGAATTTTAATTCAAACTTGAACCCATATTCAGTATTCTGTTCGGTCGGAAAAAGGAAAGACGATTGCCACAAAACAGTTTTGCGATATTTTTTGGTTCGGTAAATGAAGGTCTGTTGGTCAGCTGAAATATATTTCTTTCAACTTAGATACCATATTCGGTATTTCGTTGGATCGGTTGACTAAAGTCTGTTAAAAAAATGCAGACATCGGTGATATTTCCTCAAACGCGGAAACATTCTGTTGGGTCGGCAAACTACGGTCTGTTGAACAAATTCATCTAACGGTGATATTTTATCTAACCTGGAAACCATATGCAGAGTTCTCTTGTGTCGAAAAACAACGGTCTGTTGGCGAGACGTAAGCATCGAATATATTTCATCCAACCTTTATCCTGTATCACGTTGGGTCTGCAAACCACGGTTTATTGGCCAAATTGAACAATTGGCAAAATTTCATCCAACCTGGAAATCATATCCATTATTTTGTTGGGTACAAAACCTATGGTTTGTTGGACAAAATAAGCCCTCTGTAATATTTCTTCCAAACTGGAGACCATATTCAGTGTCCTGTTGGGTCAGTAAACTACAGTCTATTGGCCAAAGGAAGCCATCAGTAATATTTCGTCCAACCTAGAAACCATATTCTGTTAGGCCGGAAGAAATGGTCGTAACATTTTTATTTAAATTTTATGAAAATATTTTGATTGTTGTATATACGTGCATATGGTTTCACCACTTTTCAAGAATTTGTGATCTCTTCATGCTTCTATCATCGCTGAACTTGACATCTGTCTTGGTTGTTAAGAGGTGGAAATATTTCGAAGCATCACAGACATTAGTGGATTTAAGTGTATTTCCAAAAGATATTCAATTTTCGCTCACTTCATTTGAAGCAGCTTCATGATTCTATCGTTCCGGAACTTGAACTCAGCCTTGGTGATAAACTGGTCTATGTACTTTTTACAGACTTTCAGAGAATTTAGAGAATTTAAGTTTTTTCCCATCATGAGAAGTTTTTTAGAGATTGAAATAAGTGGTAATCCGAATATGTATGGTTAATTGTGCTATAGTACATTGCAGACAAACTATAGTATACTCATTTTTAGCCAGGTCGGCAAAGAGACGAAAAATCTGCAGAGATTGGAAGATTGCGAAGTTACGCGAAGTCTGCGAAGAGACTGGGGGTTTGAAAAGAGACGAGATGTCTACATAGATAGTGAATGATTACAAAGAGACGGAAGTGGTGTTAAGAGAAGGGAAAGATGGGAGTTTTGCAAAAAGACGGGAGGCTTAGCGCTGTCCTGATGGAAGACCACTGCCTTTTCTGTTGGACATTTGCCGTCTTAAATCGGTCTGCCATCATTAATTTAACCGGAGTAATTAATAACAATTGGTTAAGTGCTATACGTGATACACGCTTGGGCGATCATGTCTCGAAAGAGACATGACTGACTGGGCAGAAGATTATCCCGCAGTAGGTTGCCATTGCTTTCTGCGGTAGACTGGTTGCCGACCAAGGCTATAGAACCCAATCTGTCCTGTTATTTGACTCATAGGTAAAGGGAAAAGAAATCTATTATATTATTATGTAGTAATTAGTGGGGGATCGGTTTCCTATTGTTATGAAGTAATAAACTGATCCCCCACTTTATGACCAGTATAAGTCTTAATCATTATTCCAACTATTATATTCAGTCAGTCAGTTAAGTACCATACGTGAAACACGCTTGGGCGATCATGTCTCGAAAGAGACATGACTGACTTGGCAGAAGATTATCCCGCAGTAGGTAGACTGGGTGCTAGCCAAGGCTATAGAACCCAATCTGTCCTGTTATTTAAACCAAAACTGGAGGGAAGAGACGGATTAATACCTTCCCCAAGGGTTTTTGTTCGTAAAGGAATGTAAGTAATTTAACTGGAATTCGAACTCAGCTCTCCGAATTGTCGTCCTGAGTAGATATCTACTGCACCACAACACACACAAGCTCACAACAGTCAGTCAGTCAGTTAAGTGCCATACGTGAAACACGCTTGGGCGATCATGTCTTTTTCCAGACATGACTGACTGGGCAGAAGATTATCCTGCAGTAGGTTGCCATTGCTTTCTGCGGTAGACTGGTTGCCGACCAAGGCTATAGAACCCAATCTGTCCTGCTATTTAACCCATAATTGGAGGGAAGAGATGGATTAATACCTTTCCCAAGGGTATTTGTGCGTAAGTGAATGCAATGGATTCAACTGTAATTCGAAATCGGCTCCCCACTTTTTCGTTCCGAGCCGATATCCACTGTACCACAACGCACATCCTATAATATGTAAATTATTTAACCAAACATACTTAAATGAACATATGCTGCCTAAATTTACATATATGTATATACGTATACATACACAGGTATATATATATATATATATATATATATATATATATATATATATATATATGTAGTCATCCACATAATTAAACATCTAAGTTTGATTTTGAGTTTTGTTTAACGGCATATCAATATCTTCAGGTCATTAAATACCAAAAAGTTGGGGTTTTAGGAGGCTTTATAACCCGATTTTTCCGATTATCGATTTTCGATATTTGTCGGGGGTACCTCGAGACAAAACCTAGCTAAGAACACTCGCAGACGCTTATAGTACAACTGTGTAAATTTTCAAGAACATTGGTTCAACCGTTTCGGAGTCTATAGGTAACGGACACACACACACACACACACACACACACACACAGTTCCATTTATAAATAAGTTTAGATTTATTTATTTTAATTTTTATTTTTATCCTCAATAAGAGTAGTTAGGTTTGCCTATCGTCCGGTTTAAGCTCCTCCCTGTTTACTAGAACAAAGTCGACAGCCAGGGCTTCCTAAATAGAATAAATGCTTAAATTCCTGTGACCAAGGCGAGCCTTAAATTAGAAGGACATCGGTTGCTATTGAAAAAATAATTTCCGGCTTTCAAACCAGATATATAGAGGGTGCTCGTCTGCTCACGGACCATACAAACAAGAACATTGGTTCAGCCGTTTCGGCTTCTATAGCTAACGGACACACACACACACACACACACACACACACACACACACACACACACACACACACACACACACACACACACAGTTCCATTTATAAATAAGTTTAGATTTATTTATTTCAATTTTAATTTTTATCCTCAATAAGAGTAGTTAGGTTTGCCTATCGTCCGGTTTAAGCTCCTCCCTGTTTACTAGACCAAAGTCGACAGCCAGGGCTTCCTAAATAGAATAAATGCTTAAATTCCCGTGACCAAGGCGAGCCTTAAAGTAGAAGGACATCGGCTGCTATTGAAAAAATAATTTCCGGCTTTCAAACCAGATATATAGAGGGTGCTCGTCTGCTCACGGACCATACGAACAAGAACATTGGTTCAGCCGTTTCGGCGTCTATAGGTAACGGACACACACACACACACACACACACACACACACACACACACACACACACACGCACACACAGACAAAGTTCCATTTATAAATAAGTTTAGATTTATTTATTTCAATTTTAATTTTTATCCTCAATAAGAGTAGTTAGGTTTGCCTATCGTCCGGTTTAAGCTCCTCCCTGTTTACTAGACCAAAGTCGACAGCCAGGGCTTCCTAAATAGAATAAATGCTTAAATTCCCGTGACCAAGGCGAGCCTTAAAGTAGAAGGACATCGGCTGCTATTGAAAAAATAATTTCCGGCTTTCAAACCAGATATATAGAGGGTGCTCGTCTGCTCACGGACCATTCGACTACTCGAGGCCATGGGCTTGATGATGATGATAATGATGACGATGACGATGATGATGATGATGAAGATGATGCTTATCATGATCGTCATCGTCTTAAAAAAGGAAAATAGATTTTCATGATTTATAATTGTTTTGTTGTAATGTCACATTCTTTCATGGCATAGGCGATTATGTCATGTCTCTCTACAAGTTCCTACTCCGTCATTTGTACAAGGACTACATTTGAATCCATATATATATATATATATTACAAATATAGTTTTAAGCTGTGAATAATCATAAAATTCTGCTAAATATAGAAGAGTATGTTTCCCTTTGCCTTCTCTACGCTTTTGAATTTGAATTCTCGAATAGATGCCATCCAATACTACTATTCAACCACACCTGGGATGGAGAAAAATAAATTCATTCTTTCTCAAAGAGTATTGGCGGGGAGCTAAATGTAACAGACTAGGCGAGGATTTGAACCCAGAACGCTGATTCCATTTTTCGCGCAGATACCCTTTACACTGCCTACACTTCCAATTCTTGTATTACTTACTCTTAATTTATAAAACTAAAATATGCCTCAAACTAGTATATTGTTATTTGTTAACATATTTACCCCACAGAAACGATTTATTAAACACATATAACACTTTTAGAAAGTATTTAGTTTCCCACCTAGAGCCTCTTTCCTGCAGTCTATAGGATACAAATCCTATATAATCGATCAACTAACTAAAAAAAAAAAAAAAAAAAAACACAAAATAAATTGCACATCCGCATAATCGGATTCAAACGACTACAACATTTAGGAAAAACCCAAAGTAAAATTGCACACCCGCAAGAAGGGATTTGGAAAAAACTCAACTAAGAAAAATTCACAAGTCAGTGTGAAAAGCATATTCTGAATCCTGATTGGATTACAAACAGCAAATTTATATATGACGTATTTTCACGCCTAGATATAAAAAGGCCGCTGGAGCCGGTATCATGAGAAGTTTCACTATTTGAATCTTTATTTGTTTTGCCTTCTCTTTCTCTCCACCTGTCGCGACCTACTAAAAAGAGGAAGGAACAAAGACTTTACACTCTGCTACTACATAACCATGAAAACCTGAACTTATGCGACCATTTTTAATACCTACATTTCTCTACGAACAATTTTAACTAAAAAAATGCATGCATTTTCTCAATGAACATTTTTCTTTCCGCAAATATATTATAATGTTCAGATAACAAAATTTAACTTATATTTTCCTTCTTACACTTTTGTCATTCTGTAAATAAATCTTTGCTTTAATATACACACGAAATATTTTATCCTTTCATATTTTAACAACCAACCTTCAACCTTCTGAAAGTTAAATTGTTGGTACTTCAGACGTGTTTGGTACAAGGCCAATTTACCGAGCCAGAGCCCCCTACATGTCACAAAGTGGCAATCCAATGGAAAATCTTTCACTGATTCCATAGCAAATGTTCAGACGAGCTCAGCCTTTTACACTTGCCTTCCTACGTTCAAGTGTTTATTCCTTACGCATTCCTTTGGTAAGAACAGTATTACAGATAGAAATATTCTATGAACCACTAATTTGTGGAACAGACTCCCACGTGAGTACTTCCTCGACCAATCATAACTGTTTCCCGTCTAGAATCATTTGTCATCTGACCTACATATCCTCGTAATCTTCACTTTTTCCTCTGCTAGCATTTATATCACACACCTCGATATGTAACCCTCTATCTTCAGTAGCTCTTGGGCCTTATATTAGAGAAACTTTAGTAAAAATTAAAATAATAATATATCGGTATAATTAATGACACTTCAATTTCTAAAGGTAAGGCGAAATTATGGCAATAAAATAATCACTGTTGTATTTTTACAATAACTATAAATATATATAAATGTGGATGAGGATGTGCGCTGGTGCAGTGGATATCGGTGAGGTGCAACGAGATATCGGAGATCCGAGTTCGAATTCCAGTTGGATTCGTAATATTCACTTGCTAGTAAATAATCTTGGGAAAGGTATTAATCAATCTCGCATCCCTCTAATTATGGGTTGAATAGCAGGACAAATTAGGTTCTATAGCCTTGTTTGGCAACCAGTCTACTGTAGAAAGAAATGCCAACCTACTGCGGGAAAATCTTTTGTCTAGTCAGTCATAGATCGAAAGAAACAGGATCGCCCAACCAATGTATCACATATGGCATTTAACTGACTGACATATATATATATATATACATGTGTGTGTGTGTGTGTGTGTGTGTGTGTGTGTGTGTGTGTGTGTGTGTGTATATATATGTATATATATATATTACAATCATATCGCTCCAAGCAAGGCAGTTTACTGCCACTGGTGCGTAGGAGGTTACACAGGAGGCAAGTTATGAAAAAGAGTGATAGGTTACAGGGGGTGTCAGGAAGTGGGTAAGAGAATGATGAGAATACTGATGAATGTGGAGTGGACGGAGAGCATAAGAAAGAGAGGATGCAAGTTAGTGAGCTAGGAGATGACTATTGACTTTACATTTAAACTTCTGCAGATTGTAGCTGTCGGGGAAGCAAGTAAACGGAAGGGAATTCCACAGGCGAGAAGTGCGAGAGAAGAAGCTTATGGAGTAGAATTTGCGTTTATATTTTATTGGTTTCACAGAAAAAGGGGTGGGACCTAGTTGCTAATCTTGTGGCTCGAGTAAATTTATATATAGGGGATACCAGTGAGCTAATTTCATCGGAGCAGAAGCAGTGAAAGTATTTGTAGAAGAGACACAGGGAAGCCACTTTGCGCCGGTGAAAAAGTGACTGTATCTGAGCTGCCAAGTCGGGATCGATCGCGCGCGCGCACACACACACACACACATTGGGGTTACACATACGTACGTATCCATGGAATTAGAAGTAGGCGGTAAATGACTTGGTGGTCAACATCTTCGCGACTGGTCTGAATACCCCCAACTGATATGACACCAATGCCTCTGTCCTGACTCTTTTTTCGTTTTCCTTATTTTTCTCTTCAGTTAAAGGAAATGCTTATTCCGGCAAAAATTTTTGTACCAAATGGAATGAATATTGTGTGGTCTGATGAATTGAGCTAATTTAGCTTACTTAAATGATTTTTAACCAATTTAAATGACGTGTTTAGTTTTTCTTTATAAATATCATATTGCTCTGGATAGCATCCATTGAGCTCTCTATATAGATATAACGCTTAATATTTTATATTAAGTTGATCATGTTGGATTATCTTCTCCGTTTACGGACTGGTCATCTATACCTCTCTATATATAAATTATTAAGTAAATCATCGAGCTTTATATTCGACCTCAACAGAATGCACTGGACGGCCGTTTCGTCCTATATTTGGGACTCTTCAGCAGTGCGCATCCACTACCAGGAATCGAACCCAGACAGTTTTGGTTATTAAGTTGATTTTGTACCAACTGAACCACGGGACCTGGTGACGAAGAGGTAACGAATTAAGCTCGAAAAAAGTGCGCCGCTCTTCACGAATTCCGTGGTGGGACTAATCCAAGCTCTTTTGCCCATAGGATAGTGCCTCCCCAAGCCAAGACTTCTCCAACCAAGCCGCTAAATCCAGAGCGTGTTTCGTGAGGAGCGGCGCACTTCATCGAGCTTAATTCGTTACCTCTTGGGCCAGTGGTACAGTTGGTACAACATCGTCTTAATAACCAAAACTGTCTGGGTTCGATTCCTGGTAGTGGATGCGCACTGCTGAAGAGTCCCAAATATAGGACGAAGTGGCCGTCCAGTGCTTTCTGCATTCTGTTGAGGTCGAATATAAAGCTCGATGATTTACTTAATAATTGTTCAAATCTTCCTACTACTTCTTGAATTATATATATATATATATATATATATATATATATATATATATATATATATATTGTGTGTATTTTGGCAGCATTTTTTCATTAATGCAGGTTTCATTGAATAATATAGACAAGTTTTGTCTATTAATTTTGTGTAGGATCCGTTCATACCGTCTGATATACTTGATGGTGATGTCGTTAAAAGACAACAAAAAATCACAGTATTTGTTGAATTTTTTATCAGGTCTAAGCTTTCGGCTCACATAAGCCATTATCAAAGAGTAAATAATAACACACAGTAAACATAGAACATTTAAGCTATTAACAATAAAGATAATTGAATTGAAAATATAAGTCCATCCCTACCGTGGCGGATGGCCGAAGACAGTGACAAAATAGTGATGTTGTGGTCCCTGGTCTGATTACAGACATTTGAGTACGTTGTTGGAAATATCGAAATTGATTGTATTCAAACCAGGTTTAAACTGTTTAATGTAGAGTGCTTCGAGGATTTTTAGTTTCTGCTTATTATTTTCTTGTTTGAGTATGTACGTGTTATCAACAAGCGTTTTTCTCAGAAGTGTGCGTTGATAACCGTGTTGTTCTAAATGACGGAATATATTTGAATTTTTATTTAAGTGCAACGTCAGACGCCGTGAGAGCGAATTTGTGGTGTGGCCGATGTAGATATTATTGAGGTTGTTAGAGATACATTCTCTAAATGGACATATGAATTTATATACTACATTGGTCTTTTGCAAATCACTAACGGTGGGGGAAGAGTCGTTGCGGACAAATGAATTAGATGTAGTGGATTTAGTGTAATATATAATGAACTTAATTCTTTTGTTAGAGTCTGTCGGAGAAATATTAGTATTTATGAGTTTTTTTAGGATGTTTTCATCTAGTTGGTAGTTGGAGTGCATCTGGCTACGGTATAAGAGAGTGATATGTTTAGGATTGGTTGGGTTAGTATCATGTGTTGTTTTTTCCATGTTAAGCTTTTTAAGAAAGTAATGTATTTGTTCATCAACTATGTAGTTGGGAAAATTATTATTGATGAGTGTCTGTTTTATGTTTTTTAGTTCACTGTAGAAGATCTGATTTGTAGATGAATTGACTTTTGCACGGTATAATAGATTTTTTATAATGGCTATTTTGTAATAGTGGGGGCATTCACTAATATAATTGAGTGTGGAGGGATTTTTATTAGTAGGTTTTTGATACGGTGAGATAGTAAATTTATTGTTGTCAGTGTTAATTAATATATCAAGAAAAGGAATTTTGTTATCTTTGCTAAGTTCATAAGTAAATTTTAAAACTGAGTTATTTTGAAACTGTTTTTGAAGTTGTAAGATTTCATTAGTATTTTTAATTGATAGTAGGATATCATCAACATATCTTAGATATATTGATGGTTTTGTAAATTTTGCAAAGGTAGTATTTTCAAGGTTAGACATGTAGAAATTACTAAAAATCGGACCAAGCACTGAACCCATGGAGACTCCGTCACGTTGTATATATATAGTGTTGTTTGGATCAACAAAAGGCACTTCAGTAGTACAAGCTAGTAGAATTTTTCTTAGGATGTTGGGATTAATTTTGAGTGGGGGTAATGAATGATTACTGTAAACATTTCTTATAATTATATCAATAGTTTCACTGACGGGTACATTAGTAAAAAGGTTTTCCACATCAAGTGAAGCTATGATTTCATTATTAGGTTTTTCACTCTTGAGGATTTGGATTGCCTCTAGGGTTGACTTTATGCTGTAAAAGACAACAAAAAATCAAATGTCTGTAATCAGACCAGGGACCACAACACCACTATTTTGTCACTGTCTTCGGCCATCCGCCACGGTAGGGATGGACTTATATTTTCAATTCAATTATCTTTATTGTTAATAGCTTAAATGTTCTATGTTTACTGTGTGTTATTATTTACTCTTTGATAATGGCTTATGTGAGCCGAAAGCTTAGACCTGATAAAAAATTTCAACAAATACTGTGATTTTTTGTTGTCTTTTAACGACATCACCATCAAGTATATCAGACGGTATGAACGGATCCTACACAAAATTAATAGACAAAACTTGTCTATATTATTCAATGAAACCTGCATTAATGAAAAAATGCTGCCAAAATACACACAATTTAAATTACATGATCCAGCAGCCCAACACACCATCACCACCTTGAAATATAAATGGAGCCTTGTGAAAAGGCAAATTGAAATAGCGAAAGAAAATCTTGACACATTATACAAGAACAAACATGACCTCTACAACAAACTGAAAGATATAACTACCTCAAACCAACTAGAAGAAATAATACTCAGACTATCCAAAATCACCGCAAAATCTGAAGCTGAACACCGTGCTAAAATTGTCAAAAAACTTAATTCACTATACAATGGCACGATCACTCTTCCCAAAAAATTCGATACATGCATAAATCTTTCCAACCACCAACTAACTAAGCACCAAGAAGAATTACTCAACCTTGGACCTAACTGCCATATATACCGTAAGTATAACCAGCTTACTAAAAAAATTGAAATAGAAACGCTCTATCAAAGCATCACTAAATTACAAGATGAAAAACTTATAACCGTTAAACCCGAACTGAAAGATCTACTTAAGGCTGAGGCAATCAAAGATCGCCATGATAAAAGCAGAAGCTCCTCAAAAATTCTATCGAAACAACTAAAAAGTGCCGCGCACGAACTACGCAACCACCTTCACATAATTGTAAAAAAAGCTGACAAGGCTAACATCTTTGTTGTACTTAACAAATTAGATTACAACACAAAACTCAACCACATACTCCATGACCACACAAAATTTAAAAAAATTAACAAAAACCCGACACACCAACTAAAATCTAAACTTAATAAACTCATTAGTGCCAACAACGCTGATCAGAATTCCTTAAAACTCCCTAAAATTATTGGTGACTATAAACCTGGTTACATATACGGAACCATAAAAACTCATAAACCTAACTATCCTCTCCGCCCTATCATATCCCAAATTCCTACTCCTGTATACCAGTTAACTAAACATATTAACCAGCTTATCACACCCTACCTTCCGAGTAAATACAGCATAAAGTCAACCCTAGAGGCAATCCAAATCCTCAAGAGTGAAAAACCTAATAATGAAATCATAGCTTCACTTGATGTGGAAAACCTTTTTACTAATGTACCCGTCAGTGAAACTATTGATATAATTATAAGAAATGTTTACAGTAATCATTCATTACCCCCACTCAAAATTAATCCCAACATCCTAAGAAAAATTCTACTAGCTTGTACTACTGAAGTGCCTTTTGTTGATCCAAACAACACTATATATATACAACGTGACGGAGTCTCCATGGGTTCAGTGCTTGGTCCGATTTTTAGTAATTTCTACATGTCTAACCTTGAAAATACTACCTTTGCAAAATTTACAAAACCATCAATATATCTAAGATATGTTGATGATATCCTACTATCAATTAAAAATACTAATGAAATCTTACAACTTCAAAAACAGTTTCAAAATAACTCAGTTTTAAAATTTACTTATGAACTTAGCAAAGATAACAAAATTCCTTTTCTTGATATATTAATTAACACTGACAACAATAAATTTACTATCTCACCGTATCAAAAACCTACTAATAAAAATCCCTCCACACTCAATTATATTAGTGAATGCCCCCACTATTACAAAATAGCCATTATAAAAAATCTATTATACCGTGCAAAAGTCAATTCATCTACAAATCAGATCTTCTACAGTGAACTAAAAAACATAAAACAGACACTCATCAATAATAATTTTCCCAACTACATAGTTGATGAACAAATACATTACTTTCTTAAAAAGCTTAACATGGAAAAAACAACACATGATACTAACCCAACCAATCCTAAACATATCACTCTCTTATACCGTAGCCAGATGCACTCCAACTACCAACTAGATGAAAACATCCTAAAAAAACTCATAAATACTAATATTTCTCCGACAGACTCTAACAAAAGAATTAAGTTCATTATATATTACACTAAATCCACTACATCTAATTCATTTGTCCGCAACGACTCTTCCCCCACCGTTAGTGATTTGCAAAAGACCAATGTAGTATATAAATTCATATGTCCATTTAGAGAATGTATCTCTAACAACCTCAATAATATCTACATCGGCCACACCACAAATTCGCTCTCACGGCGTCTGACGTTGCACTTAAATAAAAATTCAAATATATTCCGTCATTTAGAACAACACGGTTATCAACGCACACTTCTGAGAAAAACGCTTGTTGATAACACGTACATACTCAAACAAGAAAATAATAAGCAGAAACTAAAAATCCTCGAAGCACTCTACATTAAACAGTTTAAACCTGGTTTGAATACAATCAATTTCGATATTTCCAACAACGTACTCAAATGTCTGTAATCAGACCAGGGACCACAACATCACTATTTTGTCACTGTCTTCGGCCATCCGCCACGGTAGGGATGGACTTATATTTTCAATTCAATTATCTTTATTGTTAATAGCTTAAATGTTCTATGTTTACTGTGTGTTATTATTTACTCTTTGATAATGGCTTATGTGAGCCGAAAGCTTAGACCTGATAAAAAATTCAACAAATACTGTGATTTTTTGTTGTCTTTTAACGACATCACCATCAAGTGTATCAGACGGTATGAACGGATCCTACACAAAATTAATAGACAAAACTTGTCTATATTATTCAATGAAACCTGCATTAATATATATATATATATATATATATATATATATATATATATATATATATTGTCTTTCGCAGATATGGGGGTGGATTTTTATATATGTACATATATCAGGCTGGTGGAAAAAATGGAGAGATAAAAATGTCCCACACTTCCTATCGCCTATGTAAACGGATTATAGTAGTAGCCATGTCTACTGATCACAAGAGATTCCTGTGACTTGCTTCGCGAATTAGGAGCCCGTCTTCCCGGATTCCCTGTCTTGCCGTAATGTATTCACTTTACAATAAACCTTTCTTCTTTGATCCTCGCATGTGTTCCTGTTCTTTCACTCGAATACCACCTTGACTGTTTGTAACCTCTTTAAAAGTTACAACAAAAACAAAACAAAATTATAATATTGATAATAGCACTAATAATATTTATTGCATATTATTAAACTTTTTGAACAAATGGAGGCCTGATGAGAAAGACTTTGATAATCAGAATTTTCGAACACGCCTATGTTCTTTTTTTACGAGACAAAAAATAAAAACTTAACCCAAAGTAGGTCACTTTTCCAAGGATTTGTTTTTGATTTTCCGAAAATATTATTTTACCGAAGAGATCCGGTGATTTTGGGCTCATTGTAGTGGACATGCAATGAGGAAAGAGGGCTTGAAAAACCTGTTACTAACAGGCCAGAAAGAGGGAAAAAGAGACAGGGGAAAGCAACGGATAACATATTTAGAGGACCTAATCAGGTGGATGGTGGAACGAGGGTTGCATGGTGTAACAGGAGAAGGCGTGATAAGGGATAGGGAGACGTGGAAAGCCATGGTCGTCTACGTCCTGAAGGGACAGAGTACATAGAAAAGAATATATATGCCAACTGTTTATAAGAAATGATAATATGGGTATAAAATGGGGGATCAATTCTATTTTATAATCTATATAAAAACTGATCCCTCATAATGTGGCCATGCTGGTTTCTATACATTTATATTCTAGATTTATGGGTTTTAGCTAGTGGATGACAGAACGGAGGTTGCATGGTGTAACAGGAGAAGGCGTGCTAGAGCCACCAAGGATAGGGAGAGTTGGAGAGCCATGATCGCCTACGTCCTGAAGGGACAGGGCATATACAAGAAGAAGTAGTGGATGTAGTGGGTTTTGTAGAAGGCTTTCTGCATTTTTTTTAATCGTATCACCCCGAGCAAGGCGGTGACGCCACTGATGTGCAGGGGGCTACGTAAAAGATAAAGCCGGAAACCACATCCTAAACAGGGAACAAGGGATGAGCCTCTTAACCTGTTCAATAGACGTGGGTGGAGTGTGAACCGGGCGATAGATGGATCTATCTACTCCAATTAAATATTTTTTAAAGAAAGCCTTTACAAGCCTATAAGAAACATACGTGGACAACCTTATATATAATTTATATACGAGGTGACTTCAATAAATTTCCGGACTTTTTTGTAAAGACATTTAAAATTATTATAGGCTCTTGAAGTTTTATTATCTGATATATGATGAGATGGCAGACCCATTTTTATCACTTCAGGTTGAAAGGAACATCTACAGCAGAACTTGGAACACACCCTACTAAACCCTGTTCTTCAAAGCTGACGTTTTTTTGAAAATGCAGTCTGGGCGAGAGGACACTTCGGAAGAACGACACGCAATAAAGTTCTGTGTTAAACTTGGTAAGAATGCCACAGAAACGTATGGAATGCTTTAGACTGCTTACGGACCTTTCTCCATGGGCCGATCATCGGTTTTGGAGTGGCACAAGAGATTCAAGGAAGGTAGAGAAGTCTGTGAGGGACGATGAAAGGTGTGGGAGGAGTATGGAAGTCAGAACACCAGAGTTGGTAGGGCAAATCTGTAATTTTATTGACGAGGACCGTCGTGTGTCTATAGAGACAATAAATACAAAGTTTGATGTCAGTGTAGGAACTGTACACACAATCATTCATGAGCAACTGAAGCTGTGGAAAATTTGCGCAAAGTTTGTCCCAAGGGTGCTCAGTGAAGATCTAAGGGAAAGACGTCATAACGACAGCAGGAAGATGGTCGAGCTTATTGATTCAGTTACCAAAGTTCTTGAGGCCCTGGTGACCTGTGATGAAAGCTAGATCCACTGCATTTAAAAAAAAAAGTCAGTTGTGACGACCAGGGTTTAGTAGGATGTGTTTCAAGTCCTGCTGCAGCTGTCCTTTTCAACCTGAAATGATAAAAATGGGTCTGTCATCTCTTCAGATGTATAGTAATAACATAATACAATTTCAAAAGCCTACCATAATTTTAAATGCCTCTACAAAAAAAGTCCAGAAACTTATTGAAAGCACCTCGTATCTACGAGCTTACGTCACTGATGCCTCCTCAACAGGTGTTTACTCGTGCAACCAGACTGGCAACTGGGTCCCACCCATTCACAGTCAGGTTAGCCAAATGCAGACGACAATTCTGCTCCTGCAGCTTCTTCTCTCGCACTTCCCGCCTGTGGAACTCGCTCCCGTATTCTTGCTTTCCGGACGGCTACAACCTCCAGAAATTTAAATGCAAAGTCAATACTCATCTACTAACCACTGGACTCTAGCTCTCTCCCCACCCCTGTATAACCTTCCCTTTCTTTCCACCTATCTATCTGTCATCGCACCTGCTTTCTATTGTTCCTTTCTAACTAGTTTGGACTCCTCACTCTTTTGAATTAATCTTTTTACATTTATGTAACCCCCTGCACATCAGTGGCGTTTCCGCCTTGCTCGGGGTGAAATGATTAAAAAAAAATATATATATATATATGCATCATTTGGTTGAATAGCCAATTTGTCTAATGTTCAATGACACTGAGGAACCTAGGATAGTCAGAGGTTAGGAATTAGAAATAAACTTATTGAGAATAGGGCAATTAGATGTATAATATAAAAACACATGAATTTACTTTAAAAATGCATTTAAGACGAGGAAGAAGAAAAAAATATTTGATTGTTATGCATTAAAGTAAGTGTGCTGACAGAATAATTCTATTATACATAACGAAAATGCATTGATTATAGATTTTGTTGCAGAAACATATTGCTAATGATTTAACTACAGAATGGCCGACTAAATTATTTTTACTATAAAATGCATTTCAAATTAGAAGAAAGGGATTGTCAGTGGTTAGGAATTAAAACAAGCATTGCTAATGGAATATAATTATTATGAATGTGATGTCAACTTATTGATAAGGATTTTATTAAAAAATGCATTGCAAATTGCAAATGGGGATTGTCTGTGCTCAGGAATTAATGCAAGTATTGATGATAGAATATGGAGTATTATAAGTTAACTATTAATATAAATTATAAATGCATTTTACTGCAGAATATGTTTCCAATATAAAACGCATTGCAAATGATTTAATATTGTAAATAATTTTACTACGGACATAATAAATGTATATTTCTTATCCTTGCTTCGTCATCACCTCTACCTCGTTATTTTCCCTCACTGTAATTCCAACACAACAGTGGCGGCCCTCTCTTGCTTGCGTTTGAATGATTATAAAAACAAAAAAGATTTTTTTCGTGTTATTGAGTATAATTTTACAGTAGAAAAGTAACTTAAAATAATTTTAAATGCGTTTTGAACTCAAGAAACCAATTTGTGGCAATGCATAGTTAAAAAAGAAGAAAGGGATTGTCATAGATCAGGAAATAATAAAATCTCAGAATAAAAACGTAAGTATTTGTTTTTATATTTAAGAGTTACCGTATTTACAGGCTGAGCTATTTGCGAGAGTCATTCAATAAATCAGGTGAATTTTTCGGTATAAGGACTTCTACGAGGGTCATTCAATAAATAAGGTGAATTTTTCGGTATAAGGACTTCTACGAGGGTCATTCAATAAATAAGGTGTATTTTTCGGTATAAGGACTTCTAGAAGGGTCATTCAATAAATAAGGTGAATTTTTCGGTATAAGGACTTCTACAAAGCACATTCAATAAATATGGTGAATTTTTCGGTATAAGGAATTCTACGAGGGTCATTCAATAAATAAGGTGTATTTTTCGGTATAAGGACTTCTACAAGGGTCATTCAATAAATAAGGTGAATTTTTCGGTATAAGGACTTCTACAAAGCACATTCAATAAATATGGTGAATTTTTCGGTATAAGGACTTCTACGAGGGTCATTCAATAAATAAGGTGTATTTTTCGGTATAAGGACTTCTACAAAGCATATTCAATAAATATGGTGAATTTTTCGGTATAAGGATTTCTACTAGGGTCATTCAACAAATAAAGTGAATTTTTCGGTATAAGGACTTCTACAAGGGTCATTCAATAAATAAGGTGAATTTTTTGGTATAAGGTCTTCTACGAGGGACATTCAATAAATAGGGTGATTTTTTTGGTATAAGGACTTCTACGAGGGTTATTCAATAAATAAGGTGATTTTTTCCGTATAAAGATTTCTAATAAGAGAAGCGTACTTCTTTTTTTAACGTAGTCATCCAGCAGTCTCACCCACTTTTCCCATCTGTGCACAAGCTTCCGTATACCCCCAGCGAGAAACTCTTTGGACTGATGTCTCAGCCAATCGCTCACAGCACTTTTGACTTCGTCGTTAATTTCAAACTTCGTGCCTCTCATGAACGCTTTCAGAGAACCAAACAGGTGAAAGTCTGAAGGGGCAAGATCTGGGCTGTCCGGAGGATGAGGGAGCAGTTCACAGCCCAGCTCGTTGATGGTTTGCACCCTTTGAGCTGCTGTGTGAGCCCTTCGAGTAGACAAGGTCATCATGGACAATTTTGTGTGCTGTCCCAACAGGTAGGCTCAAAGTCCTTGCAATGTCATCCACTGTCACCCTTCTGTCAGACTGAATGAGGTCAGTGACTAATTCGATCACCTCAGGAGACCTCACTTCTGTAGGTTTCCCAGGCCTGTCTTCATCCTCAACACTGCTCCGTCCTTCTTTAAACAATTTAGCCCACTTGTAGATATCTTTTTGGCTGAAACATGTGGCACCATACACAATTGACATTCTCCTATGAATTTCAACTGGTTTGCATCCTTCAGCAATCAAAAACTTGATAACTGATCTCTGTTCAATCCTGGAGCATGCTTCTTGGTCGGCCATCTTTGTTAATCTCCAAAACTCTCAAAGATTTTTTTTTTTCAATCTGCAAAAAAAATAAAATAAAATAAAATAAAATAAAATAAAAACATTAAATCCGTTTGAAAAAGAGGTAAATGAAAAACTTAAAAAAAAAAAGTAAGCTTCTGTCTGTATTAGAAGTCCTTATACCAAAAACTTCATCTTATTGAATGACCCCTCGTAATTTGTCATCGTGCTGTTTAATCTTTGCAGCTTCAAAATAAGTGACTGCAACAAAAACCAAGAAGGATCATCACTCTGTTGGTAATTCCTAAAAGATTCATTCATTTTGCATCTCGCTTTGAAATGGCCTCTTCACATCTCTCTTCAAGACGTTGGCGAGTTAGGCCCTGCACATCTTCCTGTCTCTTTTAGTTCTTAATATATTTTATCTTGTTATTTCTCTCAAGACCTGCTCTACCAATCATTTGTTTAAGCCCATCAAATATGTCACATGCTATTTTCACCGGTCTATCGTTCTCTCTAGCACCCTGTAAGTATCAGATTCTCCAAGCCTGGCTCATTACGTGTTCCATAATCTTCAGCTGTCTCTTCCTGATATTAATTATAAGTGTTCTTCCATTTTTAATTCTCTCCAAAACCTCCATGGTATCCTCAGTATCTTTCTGTAGAAACATATTTCTGTTGCTTTGAGTTTCTCCTTCATCTTTAAGATTGCCCAGAATTCGTATACGAGGGAAATTTACATGCAATAGTTCAGTACTATTTCTTTGTTTCTAACAAAATTTTCCTCTCTGCTTAGCCTTTGGAACGCTTCCTTGGTCATGCCAATGTGCCTTCGGACCTCAGTGTCACACTTTTCGTCATTATTCAGTCAGTTAAAGTGCCATACGTGTTACACACTTTGGGCGATCATGTCTCGAAAGAGACACGACTGACTGGGCAGAAGATTATCCTGCAGTAGGTTGCCATTGCATTCTACGGTAGACTGGTTGCCAGCCAAGGCTATAGAACCCAATCTGCCCTGTAACTTGACTCATAGCTAGAGGGGGGAAAGATGTATTATGTTTTTAAGTGGGGGTCAGTTTATTACTTTATATCAATAGAAAAATGATCCCCCATTTTATTCCCAATAGAAGCCTTAATCATGTTTTCAACTAATATATTCAGTCAGTCAGTCAGTTAAGTCTCATACGTAATACATGCTTTGGGCGATCATATCTCGAAAGAGACACGACTGACTGGGCAGAAGATTATCCCGCAGTAGGTTACCATTGCTTTCTGCGGTAGACTGGTTGTCAGCAAAGGCTATAGAACCCAATCTGTCCTATTATTTAACCCATAACTGGAGGGAAGAGACGTATTATTACCTTTTCTAAGGTTATTTGTGCGTAAGTAATTGCCACGAATTCAACTGGGTCGGTATCCACTGCACCACAAGACACATCCATTCACTTACGCGCAAATACCAGTGGAAAAGGTATTAATCCGTTTCTTCCCCCCAGATATGGGTTAAATAACAGGACACATTTGGTTCTATAACCTTGGCTAGAAACCAGTCTACCATAAAATGTAATAGGATAATCTTCTGCCCAGTCAGTTATGTATCTTTCAAGACATGATCGCCCAAGCGTGTATCACGGATGGCCGTTAAGCGACTGACCGTCATTAGTCAGTCAGTCAGTTAAGTGCCATACATGAAACACGCTTGGGCGATCATGTCTCGAAAGAGACATGACTGGGCAGAAGATTATCCCGCAGTAGGTTGCCATTGCTTTCTGTGGTAGACTGGTTGCCGACCAAGGCTATAGAACCCAATCTGTCCTGTTATTTAACCCATAACTGGAAGGAAGAGACGAATTAATACCTTTCCCAAGGGTATTTGCGCGTAAGTGAATACAATGAAATCAACTAGAATCAGCCTAAAAAAGTTCAATACTAACAAACTGCTTGTCCTGATTCTTAGAACCGACGCGTTTACGTGTTGAGCTGCAACCATACCCCAACCCCCAGTTGTATGAGAGAAATAGTAGTGGAAGTAAATCTGGAGTCAGTGTGTCTGTAGTTGAGATAGCAGGAGTAGTATTAGTAGTAGCAGCTGAGACGGAGGCAGCGGCAGCTGGAGAAGCTTAGAGAACACAGTAGATATTGTGAAACGCACGCACACATTCACAAAAACACACACACACCCGCGTACATATCGCAAGTAAAAGGAAAAGGAAAGTAGAGAAAGAGGAGGACGGATGAAAAAGACAACGAAAGAAAGTAAAAAAGAAAACACAACAATAAGGAATAAAATACACAACAACAAAGAAGCTACGAAAGAAGAAAAGGAAACACGGAAAAAAGAAGAAAAAAAGTGGAGAGCAAGGTGAAGTGAAAGGAGAGATAGGCAAAAAAAGAAGAAAGAGCATCATTGCTTCGTAGTACTCTTTTGTATGTAAGTAGTTTAAACACAAGTCAAAATGCGAAAGCACTCACGCAAGACATGATCATACAAACACACACACACACACACAAAAAAAAAAAAACAGATACACATCTCAACATACTTCTATGTAGTTAGGCAGCAAATGTTCTTTCAGGCAAATATTAAAAAAAACAACAGACATTTTTGTCGATTAATTTTACTGATCGACTGACGAATATAAAATCCTTTCTCGACAAGGAGGAAAATTCCGTCAGAAATTGTCTAAACTTCATATTCTGTGGAAAAGTGCAGGAGATATGATGGAAACGTATAACGTATATACATTATTGTATACTGCATCTAACAATTTCCGTAGATAACAAAATCTGATGAAATTATCGTAAAACGTTCACAACATACGCAGATCTGAAACACTTTCTCTGTGCAGACACACATATACGCGGAAAAAACTATTAGAGAAACACTCTACATTCGTAAACAATGTCTATCTATATTAAAAACACGATGAAACACATAGAGTGACATAAAAACATTAACTTAATATATGAATAGAGTGCGCGCAAAATACCCTCAAACAATAAATATTCTCTCAAACGGAGTTTCATATTTACATAAACGTGAGCATTCTCAGTCACGGTCCTATAATTAAAACACAAAAAAAGAAAGGTGCGCGTAAGTCCTTCGCTAGCGAAAAAAAAAAGTGAGTCTTTTACTTTTTTACTGTCTTTCTTGTTAAATGTACATAGTTTTAAATATCCCACATTGAGAAAGAAAAGATAGCCACACAGAAACACACACGAATTAATTGCTTTTATGTTTTGGGGATTTTCAAGTTTTTATCCTCAAAAGAAGAAAAAATAATTAAAAAAAGCAAAAAAAAAAAATGGCAAGCGATAAAGATAGAAAATAAAGAGGAAAACACGAAGCAAAAAAAAAAAGAAAGAAACAAAAACAAAAGTAAAAAACAGAAAAAATGTGGGGAGAACGAAAGGTGTAAAAATGAAATCATTGTCGGAATTGAAAAAAGAAATAATTATTTTTCTGATAGAACATGGAAACTGGCTAACGTGGTCGGAATAGCACGAGAAATTTTACCATAAACAAAAAATGTGCTTGGACATAGACACAAGGTGAGTGCATATACTATAAATTTAAGTAAAAGAAAAAATAAGCTAAAAACATGACTGTTTATATATTTCTTCTTAACCTCATAGACGCATTCACACACAAACACTGACAATTACACCCAAAATTATGCTACCCCTTATTTTCGATATAACAGAAAAATAATCCTTATTTTTCTTAAGAAACATTTTTTTTTTTTAGTAGCTTTTTTTGATTTCGAGACCCTCATGCCAATGCCGCCAAACAAACTGACGTGCAAATACGCCGTAATTAAGGTTAGTTACGGTCAGATCGATACAGACACTGATATAAAAGTTTTTGCCGATAGTCGATGACAAAAAGGGGAAACCTTTAAAGTGGCTTTTCATCTCTATCGGTGACCTAGATTTTCCCTCCTCCTTTGCTTTCCTCTTCTCCTCCTGCTCTTCATCAAAACGCCTAGGCTGACCGACTAACTAGCTCAGCCACGTGGCTATTGCAAATTTTGTACAATATACATGATATCGCTGACTCACTACTCCTAGTGTCTAAGTAGATTTTTGTCGCGACACTCTTCCGGGAAGGAGGAGGTCGCAATGGTCTTGAAATTTTTCACTAAGATATTATGATCTCCCCTACCACACCACGTTACACCACGCCACACCACACACATTTGGCACGCACATCGACAACTGACGCTCAGGCACAAATTCTCACTGGTTATTTCCGACAGCAAGTGATATTTAAAAGATTATCTATCTATCTATCTATCTATCTATCTATCTATCTAGCCGGTCACCTCGACGTAGTGTGATGGTTAGCAAGCTTGTATTGCTAGCTAGATTAATTACAATTCAGCACTGAGTTCGACACTCACTGGTTGACCCATACTTTCTGCCTTGTGCCACATACATCTAAGCTGCACTTAGAAAATCGATTATCCGATATCTATCTATCTATCTATCTATCTATCTATCTATCTATCTATCTATCTATCTATTTTGTCCACTTATATCTATCTATCTATCTAATCTAATCTAATCTATCTATCTATCTATCTATCTATCTATCTATCTATTTTAGTCCACTTATATCTATCTATCTATCTATCTATCTATCTATCTATCTATCTATCTATTCTCAATCTATCTATCTATCTATCTATCTAATCTCAATCTATCTATCTATCTATCTATCTATCTATTTTCTATCCTACTCTATCTATTTTAGTCCACTTATATCTATCTATCTATCTATCTATCTATCTATCTAATCTCTAATCTATCTATCTATCTATTTTAGTCCATTTATATCTATCTATCTATCTATCTATCTATCTATCTATCTATCTATCTATCTATCTATTTTAGTCCACTTATATCTATCTATCTATCTATCTATCTATCTATCTATCTATCTATCTAATCTAATCTATCTCTCTATCTATCTATCTATCTATCTATCTATCTATCTATCTATCTATCTATCTATCTATCTATCTATCTATCGAAAGATTCATTCATTATTTTCTCTTGAGCGACGAATGTTGATTTTCCAAAGTTTTTCAAAGAAAAACGAACAAGTGTCAATGTTGTCTTTATATATGTATTTTTAAAATTTTGTTACTCTTCTAAATGGTGGATATTTAACCAATCCTACAGTAAACATATTTACAATTTTCGGCTACTGAACGGGTATCTAGACATTGTAAAAATATTTTTTACCAGTGCTATAGTAAGTCGTCTATTATATCTGATAAAAAGTTAATTAAAAGAAATATTTGCTCATATATGCGTGGTGATACTGAAAAAGTTCACTGCCCTAACCAATATTTTGATGTGTGGGCATTGAAACATTGATTTTGAGAAGCGAATCAGTACCCAGTTCCTTTTTTTGAAAGACCCTTTAAAAAAGTAGTAGAATGGTAGACGTGAGGCTTAGTTTTAACTTTTTCTTTTGAGTTTCTAGTAGAAAAATTTATCACACTTATTCACATGCCAACTTTGTTGTCATTTTTTTTTTTTTGTTATTACAATGTTTCGGCTGTTATACCCTCCGGCCTTCATCAGGAATATGTCGATCCGTGTAACCTTTATGGTTATTTTGCTTTTATTGGCAACGCAACAAGAAGGAAGACAAATTTGAAAGAAATTGCTCCTATCTATCTATCTATCTATCTATCTATCTATCTATCTATCTATCTATCTATCTATCTATCTATCTATCTATCTCAGTCTGTAAGACTTCGATTCGAATAATTGAAAGTACTTTTCACAAAAGTGTGTGAACTTGTGAAATTGTAATTTCACAAACGAGTGTATATACACATATACGTACACATGCGGAAAACACATTTTATATACGTGTTTGTGTGTGCGATATGTATTTCGAAAATAGATGTGCGTGTTACATGTATGTACAAAAATACAGACACTATATAATAAGTCCAAAGTTTGAGGGAACCCTAGTCTGAATTTTATAACGAAGTGTTATGCCTCCTTTCGTTTAATTAACTTCTACTAAGCTAGGATTATAGAACTATAACCTGTTTGTGGCATTCAATTCCTAAGAGAGAGTGGGTAAACATTGAATATCCGTCAACCCTAGGATAACCATTATAAGCCAGTTCAGTAGATTAGCCAAAATGAGGTAAAATTTGAAAGGAACTCCTTTCTTCTTCTTCTTCTTCTTCTTCTTCTTCTTCTTATTATTATTATTATTGAAATATGATAAAACCCTTCACGAAGGGAAGGTCCCTCTGGGCCGAAGTGGCCTAAATTAGATTTGAAAAAAAAAAGATATGCAACCTTAAATTTTAAAGCATTTCTTGGAAACAAAGAGCGTTATCCCTAAACTTTTGACCTCTAATATATATTTATATATATTGCCAAGGGATTTGAACAGCTATATACGTAATCGCGTCCCACTGAATTGTTCGCTACTCCATTTCACAACGCCTAGCTCTAGTGTAATATTTTCCTCTTCATTTTTCAGTGTCGGTTTGCGTGTCAGTAAGGAAATATATCATGATTATACGACGCATTTCGAAAATTTAAGAAAATAACACTTACAAAAAAATACGACGTGAACAAAAAAAAAAAAACGAAACAAAAACAAAGAATGATGAGAGCGAAATTAACAGTGTAACCCTGATAAGAGAGTTGCCGGGACCGGATACAGAGTCTCTTATATCCTGGGTTTCTCTTATACCAGGGTTTCTCTGATATCCTGATTTGGTCTATTTTATATACATTACCACAGGCTCTAATTTGGGACCAGAGAAAATTTATCTTATACCTGGTTTCTCTTATATTCGGGTCTCTTATATCCGGGTTATACTGTAATTAAATTTGGTGTTAACTTGTAATGGAGATACAGTGTAATTTAACTTTCTAAATTTACTAAAATAAAGTGTCAGAAATCTTTTGAAATGTTTTTAAAATCGATGAATTTTTGTTTGTTTACAAATTTCTTAAAATTAAGAAAATGGCCGTTTTTAAGAAAATTTAAGAAGTCGAAATTAAATGTGACTTTCAAATCTATATAATTTCTATCTGAAATACACCAGAATTTTTTACTAATGGAAATAATAAATTTAATCATTAAGCCTTTAATTAAATCTAAAATGAAATCTTCAAGAATGCTTTTTCATTTTAAAAATTTCATTTTAAAATTAGGTATCGAAAATATATGCCGAAAAGTGGAGGTACCTACCACACGCATATGTGTGTGATTCTGGTTCGTCTGTGTGAGATTCCGATGATAGTGTATATTCGTTTCCTTGTGTGTTTGCGAGCATGTGTGTGTGTGTGCGCGTGTGTGTGTGCGCGACAACTAGAAATTTTTATTTAGCTGGTTACTCGCATGTTGATTTATATATCTGTAAATATGTAACCCAGAGACAAAGAGAATTTATTTCTCATAAAAGACTTCTTACAATATATATATATATATACATTTCTTTTTAAAAAACCATAAAAACATCCAAGATAGCTAATCACCTAAAATGCACCCATTGCAAATACATATATATAATAATTATGGCCGGTATATATAATATATATACCGGCCATAATTATTAAGCTTAAGCCATACCAGTTTTTCATCATTTTTTAAAACACTAGGGTGGCTTAATAATTATGGCCGGTAGTGTGTATATATATATATATATATATATATATATATATATATATATACTATGTGTATAGTATATATATATATATATATATATGTGTACATATATATATATATATATATATGTACACATATTATATATATATATGTGTATAGTGTAGTATATATATATATATATATATATATATATTGTGTGTGTATAGTGTATATATATATATATATATATATATATATATATATATATTGTCATCCGCAGAGTGATCTGTTCCGCTGTATCACAGCTCATCAGTACGGTTAGACTCCGATTGCTTTTTTACCCAGGATTGAAACCCGACCGAATTGGCGTCAGTCGGCGATTCTACCTCAGGGCTATGGGCGTTCGGTGGAAGTATGCAGACCTTTTAGCGCGTATATTATCATTATACGCGCCCAATATATATATATATATATATATATATATATATATATATATATATATATATATATATATATATATATATTGAAAAGTCAAGTTCTATTTTCTGTATTAGTGTCCAGCCCAGAGTCCTGACTTAACATCGTGCGACATTTTTTTCAGGGTTGGTGAAAGGAACAAGTCTGCTATACGAAACCAAAACTTTGGAAGAACTTGAATGGCGAATACTTTATGTTGTGTCTTCCATGCCACATAAATTCTTGGAGGAATCAGTTGACGCGATTTCTGAGTGACTCGAGAAGCTATTAGCGAAATCTGGTGGTCCATATCGAATTCTGAATGAAACCTCACACTAAACGCTATCCCCTCTCGTCCACTTCTTGGAAAAATTGTAGTTAATAAATAAATTATAAGCATTTTAAAATGGGGAGTTACTTTTCAATCACTCAATATATATATATATATATATATATATATAGTACTGTGCAAAAGTATTAGGACTAGAACTATTTTATCTTTTATGAGGCATGAAAATAAAGTTTAAATTTACCCCTGTCCTAACACTTTTGCACACTAGCAGTAGTGTACAAAAGTATTAGGACAGGGGTGATTTTTCTAAAAACCTCACTGAAATTCAAATACTGGGTAAAAAGCCAAACCTTTGTAAGAATTATTTAACTAAAAAGGAAGAGGAAGGGAGGTTTCGGGATTTGAATTGGCCGTCATAAAACCCTGATCTCATTCCTATTGAACATCTGTGGAATATTTTGGATAAAAAATTGATAAATCTAATGTTACTTCGTAAGACACACTTTGGGAACAAATACAAGCTGCTTGGCAGGAGATATTATTAGATACATTGAAGAAGCTTGTGATCTCAATGCCCGACGGAATGAAGGTTGTGATCAAAGCAAAAGGCTATTATAATAAATATTAAATTTATTTTGTAACAAGTATTTTTTCTTGTTAAAGCATTTGTTGCGTATATATATATATCTCCAAGTGAATAAGGAAGGAAGAAAAAATTAACGTTAACATTAATTTAAAACAGTGCTCAGTATAAAATTGAGCTGTGAATATTTATTATAAATTATTGTTTAGAACATGTACAAATTATTATCGACTACAAAGTGTACCTTTTGTTTCGACATTGAACAGACAATGTCTCATCATGTAGTGTTAAAAGAAAATGGAAAATTTTTTACCTTATTTTTTTTAATTAATTTTTTTTTTAATTGTATCACCGCGAGCAAGGCAGTAACGCCACTGATGTGCAGGGGGCTACGTAATAGTGAGAAGATTGGAAAATAGAAAGCCGGAAACCACATCCTAAACAGGGAACAAGGGATGAGCCTCTTAACCTGTTCAATAGACGTGGGTGGAGTGTGAACCGGGCGATAGATAGATCTATCTACTCCAATTGAAAAAAAAAAGAAACCAAAGTGAGAAGATTGGAAAAGAGAAAGCCGGAAACCACATCCTAAACAGGGAACAAGGGGTGAGCCTCTTAACCTGTTCAATAGACGTGTGGGGTGGGGTGTGAACCGGGATTGGCGAATTATGTGTGAGAGGTAGGTGGGGTGTAAAATGGGAAATTAGAGTTGTAAGTTAGAAATTGAACGAAAAGAGGGGAGAGCTAGGGAATAGAGGTGATTAATGGACGTGTTGACAATTTTATAGACATTTTATAGATAATTTTATGGAAAATTTTAGAGATAATTTCACATTTTACACCCCACCTACCCCTCACTCATAATTCGCCAATATAAGGTAAAGACTCTTTCATTTTCTTTTCACACTACCCGATAAAAAATTGTACTTTCAGTGTCGAAACAAAATGTGCACTTTGTAGTAGATGATACTTTGTACATGTTCTAAACTATAATTTATTATATATATTGGAGTAGATAGAATAAACTATCGCCCGGTTCACACTCCACCCACATCTATTGAACAGGTGAAGAGGCTCATCCCTTGTTTCCTGTTTAGGATGCGGTTTCCGGTTTTCTCTTTTCCAATCTTTTTACTCTCTTTTATTTTTTTTCAATTGGAGTAGATAGACTAAACTATCGCCCGGTTCACACTCCACCCACGTCTATTGACAGGTGAAGAGGCTCATCCCTTGTTCCCTGTTTAGGATGTGGTTTCCGGCTTTCTCTTTTCCATTCTTTTTACCCTTACGTAGCGCCCTGCGCATCAGTGGCATAATCGCCTTGCTTGGGGTGATATGATTAAAAAAAAAAATATATATATATATTTAATTTGTAAACGAGTTATTACGCTATCTAGGTTTCTACCATGTGGTGTCTTCAGGCGATTAATTTATACGGTATTTGCAATAAGTTCTTCAATATGAATGTATAGAACACTTTTTAATACATCTGTGCACTGATCTAATTTTATTTTGACCAAAAACTAAGTAATTAAACAATATATGAAAAAATGTTTGTAGGTAAAAGTTTGAATACAACTTTAAAAACAAAGAATTTATTAACAGTCTCAAGAGTTATTTAGTCCGACATTTCATCATGATAAAATCGTTGGAACCACAAATCAAACGAAAGAGAAGCAACGAAAATGAAGAGCCAAAAAAAGCAGGGGAACGCTAATATATATATATATATATATATATATATATATATATATATATATACTAAACTTTTTTATAAATGGAACTTTGTGTGTGTGTGTCCGTTACTATAGACTCCAAAACGGCTGAACCGATTTTCTTGAAAATTTACACAGTTGTACTATGAGCGTCTGCGAGTGTTCTTAGCTAGGTTTTGTATCGAGGTACCCCCGATAAATATCAAAAATCGATAAGCGAAAAAAATCGGGTTATAGAAGGAGAGGTCCGATTTTAATCAAATTTGATACACTCATAGACAAAGACATAAGAAAAGATATTCACAAGTTTCAAGGTTTCAGTTCTTACAATAATGCAGAAAATCAATAATATATATATATATAAAAGGCAAGATGTTTGTGTGTGTGTGTCTGTTTATCTGCCTGTATGTCTGTATTTTTTTTCAGCCCTTTTATTTTATTTTTTGCTTCGCGTTTGGCTCTAAGTAGGTATAATTGTAGTTCTTAGTCTCAGCCATGATACCATTTATTCAGAGGACTTATTTAGCCTTTAAAATTCATTTTACGACGAAAAGAGTTTATTTGATATCGATATCAGGAAATCAAAATTTGACTTACATCCATTCATTTTTCTTTCAGTCTACGGTTTCGCTTTAACTGGTAACAACTATTGCTTTTTAGTCTTTCGTGCCAATGTCCAAAGAATCTGAGCTCTAGGACCATGGATTAGTTTGAAAGCTTTCATTGCACCCGAGCAACGCCGGGTTATACTACTAGTATATATATATATATATATATATATATATATATATATATGTATTATGTGCGATTGGTAAATTGTCGCAATAATTTTATTATTTCAAATATTCTTTTGGCTGAGTCTGAGCTCCAGGACCATGGATTAGTTTTAAACCAACGCCGGGCTATACTGCTAGTCAATATATAAACAAATATTTGGAGGTAAAAATTTGAATACAACTTTAAAAACAAAGAATTTCTAAACAGTCTCAAGAACTCTTTAGTCCAACATTTCATCAGGATGAAATCGTTGGAATCACAAATCAAACGAAAGAAAAACAATGAAAATGAAGAGGAAAAAAAAAAGTGGGGAAAATGCCTAAATAAGAATATATATATATATATATATATAACGAGGGAAGAAGAAATCGCGTGTAAATATTTATCGAGGGACAGTTAAAATAAAATAAAATAAAATAAAATAAAATATCCCCTAACAAATAAAGAGATTTAACAAAATCCTTATGTCGGCAAAGAGAAGGCTTTCGTAAGGTTATACAGACTGATTCCAAAATCTTTTTTTTTTCCTCTTCATTTTCGTTGCTTTTCTTTCGATAATTCCAACTATTTTCTCCTGATGAGATGCTGGACAAAAGAGCTCTGAAGAGTGTTAATAA
>JBBBDQ010001390.1:952500-977500 GCA_037127315.1 Ascarosepion bandense | reverse complement strand
TTAACTGGAGAGAAGAGACGGATTAATACCTTTCCAAAGGGTATTTGCGGGTAAGTGAATGCAAGGAATTCAACTGGAATTCGAACTCGGCTCCCCGATTTCTAGTTCCGAGCCGATATTCAATGCACCACAACGCACATATGTGGACATAAAAATCAACATTGCTTGTTGACGTATTTTACGCTTTAGTGCGAAATTCCGACCAAGTGCCGGGAAACACTTTGCTATATTTATGGGACCACAGTGATCAATATTGAAGATTAAACGTTCGTAGACAGTGTAGACATAGGAATTAACACTGTGTCATGACTGTCAAGTTCAAGCCTCAGTCCATCATCAGATATTCATGTCGTGTGCGTTTGTGAAAATGTTAACATTAGATTCCAAATTAGAATTTACGGAAATAAGTGGACTAATGTTTAGCTCAATCAAGGGGATGAATCTACGAACCTAGTTTAAATTCCGACTAATGCTATCGGGAAAGGCATGAACCGACCTTTTCTATTTCTTCGAAGTTATATCTATGGGAAAAGTCTGATCAATATCGAATATTGAGCGTTTGTAGACACGGTATAATAACTGTCAATTTCCTACCTCAAGAGATCACCTGGAGCACGTGTGTGTGTGTGTGTGTGTGTGTGTGTGTGTGTGTGTGTGTGTGTGTGTGTGTGTGAACACACATCCTGGATTTCGAAGTAGAATAACTACAAAAATAGTGAGTGGAGAAACATTTTAATAACAAGATCAAGTTCAAATCTGTGCTAATACTATTAAAAAAAGCAGGAATTTCTTCTCTTCTCTTTCCCCCAAACTGTGGGTAAAATAACAGTGCAGACTATGTTCTGTTGCCTTACTGAAAAACCTGTCACGGGGAGGACAGTTCTAGCTTGAGAAGAGTGGAAGAACAAAACTGGACACCGTTTCACAATTTGACTAGAATAATTATAATAATACTGAGTTTACAGATAGTAAAAAGGAAGAAAGTCGTGAGGAGCCATGATCGCTTAGCTTCTGAAATGACATAACACATGAGGAAAGGTTTTAAAAAGGAAGCTTATTCTTTTAATATTTCTAAGATGTGGTAGTATTTACACTATTTACACAGTTCGGACTATTGTCTTCATCATTATTCCTATGCTTACGGCGTTTCGGCCATTCTACGCTCCGGCTTTCTTCAGGTGCTAGGACTTTTAAGCCGAAGTCTTTATTTCGATCACTGGGGTATATAATTCTCATTCCATGCACGATGCAACTTCCCAGTATGATGCAGTTATCTCCCTTTAACTCAACTCTCTGAGTTATTTATTCTCCACTGCTGTAGCCAGTTATTTTTGCAGAAAGCTTATTCTGAGAAATTTGTCCTTCAGGAAATAGAATTCGATTAAGAAGAGAATAAAGAAAGTAGTCGATGTATTTCTTTGTGCCATCATCGTTATCAATACACACATGTCATATTCTATCTTTACAAGAATCAGATTTTGTAAATGTAAATTCTACTCCATTAGCTTCTTTTCTCGCACTTCCAGCCTGTGGAATTCCCTTCCATGTACTTGCTTCCCCGACAGCTCTCCAAGAATTTGAAAGTAAAGCCATCTCCTATCTCACTAACCTGCATCCTCTCTCTCTCTCTCTCTCTCTCTCTCTTGCTTCTTTATCCGTCCACTCCACTCTCATCAGTATTCTCATCCTTCTCTTACCCACTTCCTAACACTCCCTATAACCTGTCACTCTTTCTCATATAACTTTCTTTCATGTTCCTGTCTCCATCCACTCCACTCTCATCAGTATTCTCATCCTTCTCTTACCCACTTCCCACCACCCAACTGCCACTCTTTCTCTCATAACTTCTCTCATGCTCCTTCTCCATCCACTCCACTCTCATCAGTATTCTCATCCTTCTCTTACCCACTTATAACCTGTCACTCTTTCATAACTTTCTTTCATGTTCCTGTCTCCATCCACTCAATTCCCACTGTATTCTCATCCTTCTCTTACCCACTTCCTAACACTCCCTATAACCTGTCACTCTTTCAACTTCTTTCATGCTCCTGTCTCCATCCACTCCACTCTCATCAGTATTCTCATCCTTCTCTTACCCACTTCCTAACACTCCCTATAACCTGTCACTCTTTCTCATAACTTTCTCTCTCATGCCCTTTCTCCATCCACTCCACCCTCATCAGCATTCTCATCCTTCTCTTACCCACTTCCTAACACTCCCTATAACCTGTCACTCTTCATAACTTTCTTCATGCTCCTGTCTCCATCCTACCCACTCACTGGTATTCTCATCCTCTTTTACCCACTTCCTAACACCCCTATAACCTGTCACTCTTTCCCCTTACATAACTTTCTTCCATGCTCCAGTCTCCATCCACTCCACTCTCATCAGTATTCTCATCCTTCTCTCTACCCACTTCCTAACACTCCCTATAACCTGTCACTTCTTTCATAACTTTCTTTCATGCTCCTGTCTCCATCCACTCCACTCTCATCAGTATTCTCATCCTTCTCTTACCCACTTCCTAACACTCCCTATAACCTGTCACTCTTTCTCATATAACTTTCTTCATGCTCCTGTCTCCATCCACTCCACTCTCATCAGTATTCTCATCCTTCTCTTACCCACTTCCTAACACTCCCTATAACCCGTCACTCTTTCTCATAACTTTTCTTTCATGCTCCTGTCTCCATCCACCTACCTCCACGTGTTCTCATCCTTCTCCTACCCACTTCCTAACACTCCCTATAACCCGTCACTCTTTCTCATAACTTTCTCTTTCATGCTCCTGTCTCCATCCACTCCACTCTCATCAGTATTCTCATCCTTCTACTCCACTTCCTAACACTCCCTATAACCTGTCACTCTTTCTCTCTCATAACTTTCTTTCATGCTCCTGTCTCCATCCACCCACTCTCATCAGTATTCTCTACTCTTCTCTTACCCACTTCCTAACACTCCCTATAACCTGTCACTCTTTCTCATAACTTCTTTCATGCTCCTGTCTCCATCCATTCCACTCTCATCAGTATTCTCATCCTTCTCTTACCCACTTCCTAACACTCCCTACATAATCCTGTCACTCTTCATAACTTTCTTTCATGCTCCTGTCTCCATCCACTCCACTCTCATCAGTATTCTCATCCTTCTCTTACCCACTTCCTAACACTCCTTATAACCTGTCACTCTTCTCATAACTTTCTTCATGTTCCCTGTCTCCATCCACTCCACTCTCATCAGTATTCTCATCCCTCTCTTACCCACTTCCTAACACTCCCTATAACCTGTCACTCTTTCTCATAACTTCCTTCATGCTCCTGTCTCCATCCACTCCAATTCTTCACCAGTATTCTCATCCTTCTACCCACTTCCTAACACTCCCTATAACCTGTCACTCTTTCTCACAACTTTCTCTCATGCTCCTTTCTCCATCCACTCCACTCTCATCAGTATTCTCATCCTTCTTTACCCACTTCCTAACACTCCCTATAACCTGTCACCTTTCTCAGAACATTCTTTCATGCTCCTGTCTCCATCCACTCCACTCTCATCAGTATTCTCATCCTTCTCTTACCCACTTCCTACCCCTATAACCTGTCACTCTTTCTCATAACTTTCTTCCATGCTCCAGTCTCCATCCACTCCACTCTCATCAGTATTCTCATCCTTCTCTTACCCACTTCCTAACACTCCCTATAACCTGTCACTCTTTCTCATAACTTTCTTTCATACCTGTCTCCATCCACTCCACTCTCATCAGTATTCTCATCCTTCTCTTACTCCACTTCCTAACACTCATAACCTGTCACTCTTTCATAACTTTCTTCATGCTCCAGTCTCCATCCACTCCACTCTCATCAGTATTCTCATCCTTCTCTTACCCACTTCCTAACACTCTATAACCTGTCACTCTTTTCTCATAACTTTCTTTCATGCTCCTGTTCCATCCACTCCACTCTCTCACTGTATTCCCCATCCTTCTCTTACCCACTTCCTAACACTCCCTATAACCTGTCACTCTTTCTCATAACTTTCTTTCATGCTCCTGTCTCCATCCACTCCACTCTCATCAGTATTCCCTCATCCTTCTCTTACCCACTTCCTAACACTCCCCATAACCTGTCACTCTTTCTCATAACTTTCTTTCATGCTCCTGTCTCCATCCACTCCACTCCCCATCAGCATTCTCATCCTTCTCTTACCCACTTCCCAACACTCCTCATAACCTGTCACTTTTCTCATAACTTTCCATGCTCCTGTCTCCATCCACTCCACTCTCATCAGTATTCTCATCCTTCTCTTACCCACTTCCTAACACTCCCTATAACCTGTCACTCTTTCTCATAACTTTCTTCATGCTCCTGTCTCCATCCACTCCACTCTCACCAGTATTCTCATCCTTCTCTTACCCACTTCCTAACACTCCCTATAACCTGTCACTCTTTCTCCTAACTTTCTTCCATGCTCCTGTCTCCATCCACTCCACTCTCATCAGTATTCTCATCCTTCTTACCCACTTCCTAACACTCCCTATAACCTGTCACTCTTCTCATAACTTCTTCCATGCTCCTGTCTCCATCCACTCCACTCTCATCAGTATACTCATCCTTCTCTTACCCACTTCCCAATACCCTACAACCTGTCACTCTTCTCATAACTTTCTTCCATGCTCCTGTCTCCATCCACTCCACTCCTCATCAGTATTCTCATCCTTCTCTTACCCACTTCCTAACACTCCCTATAACCTGTCACTTTTTCATGAAACTTCTTCCATGCTCCTGTCTCCATCCACTCCACTCTCATCAGTATTCTCCATCCTTCTCTTACCCACTTCCTAACACTCCCTATAACCTGTCACTCTTTCTCATAACTTTCTTCCATGTCTCTGTCTCCATCCACTCCACTCTCATCAGTATTCTCATCCTTCTCTCTTTACCCACTTCCTAACACTCCCTATAACCTGTCACTCTTTCTCATAACTTTCTTCCATGCTCCTGTCTCCATCCACTCCACTTCATCAGTATTCTCATCCTTCTTCAGCCCACTTCCCAACACTTATAACCTGTCACTCTTTCTCATAACTTTCTTTCATGCTCCTGTCTCCATCCACTCCACTTTCATCAGTATTCTCATCCTTCTCTTACCTAATTTCCCAACACTCCCTATAACCTGTCACTCTTTCTCTCATAACTTTCTCTCATGCTCCTTTCTCCATCCACTCCACTCTCATCAGTATTCTCATCCTTCTCTTACCCACTTCCTAACACTCCCTATAACCTGTCACTCTTTCTCATAACTTTCTTTCATGCTCCTGTCTCCATCCACTCCACTCTCATCAGTATTCTCATCCTTCTCTTACCCACTTCCTAACACTCCCTATAACCTGTCACTCTTTCTCATAACCTTTCCTCTTATGTAAAATGCCTTGCTTGGGGCGATATGATTATTAAAAAAAATCTCTACTATAATGTGGATATAAAGAGGGGGGATCTATTCTACATTACAATCAATATTTAAATTGATCCCTCTCTTTATGGCCACATTCATCTTTCTCATCCCCACTTCCTGACACCCCTATATAACCTGTTACTTTTTCTCATAACTTTCCTTCTATGTAACCCCCTGCAAAACAGTAAAATGCCTTGCTTGGGGCAATATGATTATAAAAAAAAAAGTATGGACCAAAAATGTCATATTGCTGCCATATCTGGGCTGGAGCTGTCCAGTCTTCTTCCAATCACAAGAGAGTTCAAAAGTAGGCAAGTAATTAGTTTCCCCTTGGAAACTCTCTCCCACCTCTCCAGCCTCTCGTCACATTATTGCTATATTCCAAAGAAAATGTTCTGACGAGCTATTTTATTATAAAAAAAAAGAATATTTATAAAAGTTTTGTTAGTAATTTTGAATTTTCAAGTCCACTAACTGTTATCGCTCTTTCTAGCACTGATGGGAGGTTCCTTTCAAGTTTTTAAGATAGAATAGAAAGTTAACATCTTGATTATATCACTAGTAGCAGTATAGCCCGACGTTGCTCGGGTGTAATGAAAGCTTTAAAACTAATCCATGGTCCTGGAGCTCAGACTCTTTGGATGTTGGCACGAAAGAGTAAAAAGCAATAGCTGTTTCCAGTTAAAGCGAAACCGTAGACTGAAAGAAAAAGGAATGGATGTAAGTCAAATTTTGATTTCCTGGTATCAATATCAAATAAGCTTTTTTCGTCGTTAGCTGAATTTTGAAGGCTAAATAAGTCCTCTGAGTAAATGGTATCATGGCTGAGACTAAGAACTACAATTATACCTACTTAGAGCCAAACCCGAAGCAAAAACTAAAAACAAATGGCTGAAAAAAATAAGGACATACAGGCAGATAAACAGACACACACACACAAACATCTTGCCTTATATATATATATATATATATATATATTCGATTTTCTGCACTATTGTAAGAAATGCAACCTTGAAACTTCTGAATATCGTTCCTTATGTCTTTGTCTATGAGTGCATCAAATTTGATTAAAATCGAACCACTCCTTTTATAACCCGATTTTTTCGATTATCGATTTTCGATATTTATCGGAGGTACCTCGACACAAAACCTAGCTAAGAACACTCGCAGACGCTTATAGTACAACTGTGTAAATTTTCAATAAAATCGGTTCAGCCGTTTCGGAGTTTATAGGTAACGCACTTACACACATGTACTATCCATTTTATTTGTTACTGCTGTTGGAATTATTCAAGCAATATGTTGGCTTTTTCTATTTCGTAAAGCTTTTCAGTCTACAGAGTCTGATTTTCTTTAAAACATTAAGAGTTCTTCTATGTGCCCTGTTCTTTCAGGACGTAGGCGACTATAGCTTTCCACGTCTCCCTATCTCTGGTAGCTCTTAGTACACTTTCTCCTGTTACACCACGCAACCTCCGTTCTGTCATCCACTAACTCAAGCCCATAAATCTAGAATACAATTGTATAGAAACTAGCATGACCACAAAATGAGGGATCAGTTTATGTATTGATTATAATATCGAATTGATCCCCCATTTTATACCCACACAATTTCTTATAAACAGTTGGCATATATAGTCTTCTTTTATGTGCCCTGTTCTTTCAGGACGTAGGCGATCATGGTTTTCCACATTTCCCTATGCCAGGTGGCTCTTCGCACACTTTCTTTTGTTACACCACGCGACCCTCGTTCGGTCATCATCTTGATCAGGTCCTTTAAATATCTTATCCGCTGCTTTCCCCTCTCTCTTTCTTCCGTTTATCTGGCCCTCCTTACTCATTGCATGTCCCAGGAACTTTAGTTGTCCCTTCCTGATGCTCAGTATTAATTTCCTTCTCGTTTCCAGCCTTTCCAAAACTTCATCATTGCTCACATGTTCGGTCCATGACATCCGCAGCATCCTTCTGTAGAACCACATTTCAGCTGCTTCAAGTTTTTCCTTCATCTTCGATGATATTGTCCAGCATTCAATGTCATTAAAAGCTAAAGCATTCATTTGCTTGAAAACATTCGTAATCATTAATCTGAGGAAACGGTTAAAAATTCAATCCTTTATGAACGTGTTTGACACAATACAGGACATTTCAGCTGAATTCCTTGCATTCACTTACGCGCAAATACCCTTGGGAAAGGTATTAATCCGTCTCTTCCTTCCAGTTATGGGTTAAATAACAGGACAGATTGGGTTCTATAGCCTTGGTCGGCAACCAGTCTACCGCAGAAAGCATTGGCAACCTACTGTGGGATAATCTTCTGCCCAGTCAGTCATGTCTCTTTCGAGACATGATCGCCCAAGCGTGTATCACGTATGGAACTTAACTGACTGACATTTTGCTGATGACCAAGCATTCAGTTTACTTGTAATTTATGTGTAGTCCTTTCTTCTCGCGTTTACTTGTTAAAAATAAAATAAAATTAAAAAAAAACCACTTACGATCGATTTTGTATGAAAAAGAGAGTGTAAAAAAACATCGAAACACCACATAAAATTGCAGGTTTTGCAGTGTACAACGTTTTTTGTTTTATATTTACTTGAGAAATTGCCAAATCTGCTGCTATGAAAGTGGGCTCCCTGTGCAGGGCCCGGAAATTTTTCCCACCTGAATCTATTCTGCACATATACAAATCTACCATCCGCCCGTGTATTGAATATTGCTGCCATATCTGGTCGGGTGCCCCTGCTGCTCTCCTTGGGCTTCTTGACAAAATACAAAGGAGGATCTGTCACGTGGTTGATACTGACTTGGCAGACCGGCTGCAGCCGCTCTCTCACCGGCGTGATGTGGCTTCCCTGTGCCTCTTCTACAAGTACTTTCATGGCTTCTGCTCCGATGAGCTTAGATCACTGGTGCCGCCTAAGCAGGAATTTACACGAGATACTAGATTAGCAACTAGGTCCCACCCTTTTACAGTTAAACAAATAAGATGTAACCGTAAATTCTACTCCAACAGCTTCTTTTCTCGCGCTTCCCGCCTGTGGAACTCCCTTCCACAAGTTTGCTTTTCCCGACAGCTACAATCTCTACGTGTTTAAATGTAGGGTCAATAGACACCTCCTATCACACTAACTCCCAACTATTCTCACAACACTCTCATCTACCCAACCCTCATTCTCGGTATCCTTACCCGCCTATCACCCACCCTCTGTCATTTCCTATATTTAATCAGCCTTTCTCCACTCTACGTAGCCCCCTGCGCAGTAGTGGCAGTGACATGCCTTGCTCGGGGTGAAACGCTTATAAAAAAAAAAAAAAAAAAAAAAAATTAATAAATCAAAGGAAATAATCGAACATAGAACTAAGGATGTGAGTTTAATTCGGAATTAAGAAAGGAGACGTCTAGTAAGACTTTCGGTTCCTCTGTGCAAATGCGTAGGGATTTTTATGTACAAAACTGCTACAGTAAACGCACTGCTTTGCTGCAATTATGAAATCAGAAGGCTAAATGAAGCACAAAGCGAGGTAGCATAGATATTAGACGCTAGAAAAGAGAGGTAGACATGTTTCTTACACTGACGTCAAAAAATACCCAGTACTTACACTACCAGCCATAATTATTAGGCCACCCCAGTGTTTTAAAAGAAATGATGAATTTCATACCATTTTTTAGTAATTATTGCCAAGTGAATAATTCTACATGAAAATAAAATGGTTTTTTTGTTAATATTGCACAATAACATGTGCATCAAATGAATTGATAAATATTTAATAATTACCTATATTGTAGTTTCATCAATGAAAGAATGAAGAAAATTTAGGCTAATTCGGATGAGTTCATCTTTGCTTCTTTGCCTTGTAAAATTTTGCAAAGTAATAATAACAAAAGAACCATTCTATTCTAATTTAGAATTATCCACTTAATAATAAATACTAAAAAGAATATGAGATACATTTTTTTTTTTTTAAACTGGAGTGGCCTAATAAGTATGGCCGGTAGTGTATATGCGTGGATACGCATGGAACCACACACACACACACACACACACACACACACACACACACACACACACACACACACACACGTCGGGTGAGGTAAAAGTCACGCACCATAGGGATTGATCGATAGATCGAAAAATTCCTGTTGAGTGGGTACCGAGGTAACCAGACCTCACATTCTTGGATTTTTTTTCTATGTGGCTATTTGAAATCAGCTATCAGACGCGCCTAAGAATTATTGAGGAACTTAAAGACAAGAATGTAATATCTTACTAATATGACTGCAGGAAAATGGCAGTGTTAATGAATCAGACAGGCACAAAATTGAAATGACTTTCGAAAAAGAAGGACGACATTTTGAACGGCACATGTAAAAATCAAATAGTAATTAATAGATTCTTGCGTAATCATTAACTTTTGTCTCAACACACACACACACACACAAACACACACACACAAACACACACACACACACACACACACATATATATATATATTATTATTATTACTTATACATTAGAACATGTACAAACTACAAACTACTACAAAATTGTACATTTTGTTCCGACATTGAAAGAACAATGTCTCATCAGGTAGTTAGTAATGATAGTAAATGTCGAAACAAAATGTACAATTTTGTAGTAGTTTGTAGTTTGTACATGTACTTATACATGTGTATAAGTAATAATGAATATTAATTGCTCTATTTTTATATTGAGCGCTGTTTTAAATTAACGTTTTGAACGTTGGAATTATTTTGTTCGTTCCTTATTCATTTGCAAATATATATATATATATATATATATATATATATATATATATATGAGTGTGTGTGTGATTTTATTATGTGGATCAGAATCCAACAATGAATGATAGAATGAAGAAAAATCAAGGTGGGAAACGTGTCTTAATCGAACTTATTTCACTTTTATCAAAGCTTCATTTAATCATAAACTAGATCTCTAAAAAAGCTTAAATAAAAGTGAAACATTATTTCGAAACACGTTTCCATCTTGTTTTTTATTTGTTCTATTATTTCTATAATAGAACAAATAATATATATATATATTTGTGTGTGTGTGTGTGTGTGTGTGTGTGTGTGTGTGTGTGTGTGGAAACTGATGCCAAAACCAAGTTGCCCAGCATTAGTGTTAAATATTTAATCATTTCCTTAATAAAAGGATGGGTCGAAGAGTTCCAGATGAGTGGACGCCGAATGTCACCAGAAATCACACCCTTGGAATTTATTTCCCTGGGGACATTTGAAAGCAGATACTTAAAACATACGCCCAAGAAATCCTGAGAAACTTAAAGAAAGAATTAAATATGAATGCAATAAAACGACAAAAGAAAATCTCCTCCGACATGTTAATGAATCAGGCAAACACAGAATTGAAATGTGTTTCGAAAAAGAAGGAGGACATTTTGAACGGCACATGTAACAATTAAATAAATAGTAAATAAACGTACTATGTGAAGTTATACTTTTAATAAATTATCCCTATAGTACTCGACTTTTGCCTCATTCTATATATAGATATATATAATAGCGCACTTAGGATACAATCCAGGTAAATTCCGATAGAGGCGAACTCAAGAGAACTCAATGTTATATTCATTTATTGAATTTAACAAAGTAATATAATTTATAAAAGATTTTAGATTATTACAATGGGTATAGAGCGAGAAGCAGAATCAGGCCAGAGATAGGGCAGGAACAGTGCGGGTTCGTCAAAGACACTGGAACAAGGAACACCATATTCATGATTAGGATGCTCTCTGAAAGGGCATTACAAATGAAGAAAGACTTGTACCTATGCTTCATTGATTACGCGAAAGCATTCGACAAAATACGACACAAAGAATTGATGGAAATGATAGGCAACCTCGACATTTTCGGCAAAGATATAAGAATAATCAAGAATCTCTACTGGCAGCAAACGACCTGCATACGGACAGGTAACGACCTCAGTAGATACACAAAGATAGAAAAAGGCGTAAGACAAGGATGTGTCTTTTCACCGGATTTGTTCAACCTATACAGCGAGAATATTTTGAGGACCCTAGATGACACACCAGGATTTATTATTGGAGGCCACAACCTGAACAACATAAGATACGCGGACGATACAGTACTGATTGCGGACACGGAAAGGAAACTGCAAGATCTCATACAGAAAGTAGCAGTGGAGAGTGACAAGAAGGGACTACAAATAAACTTTAAGAAAACTGAGTGCATGGTCATCAGCAAAAGATACAACCCAAAATGCCAAATACAGGTGGGGGATAACAGAATCAAACAAGTCCAAGAATTTAAGTACCTAGGAAGTGTTCTAACAGGAGATGGAAAGTGCGACACGGAGATCCGAAGGCGAATTGGCATGGCAAAGGACGCGTTCCAGAAGATGAGCAAAATACTAACACACAGGAAGATCTCAATAGAAATGAAGAAAAGAGTGCTAGACTGCTACGTGATGTCAGTTCTTCAGTACGGCTGTGAATGCTGGACAATATCATCGAAAATGAGGACAAAACTGGAAGCGGCCGAAATGTGGTTCTACAGAAGGATGCTACGGATATCGTGGACTGAGCATACAAGCAACGACGAAGTGTTAGAAAGAATGGCAACAAAAAGGAAATTGATGCTGAGCATCAGGAAGAGACAACTGAAGTTCCTGGGACATGCAATGAGGAAGGAGAGCCTGGAGAACCTGATACTGACTGGTCAGATAGAAGGAAGGAGAGACAGAGGAAGGCAGCGGATAACATATCTGCAGAGTCTGATCAGGTGGATGACGGAACGGGGCTTGCCAGGAGCAACAGGAGCAAACATACTAAGAGCCACAAGGGATAGGGAGACGTGGAGATCCATGATCGCCTACGTCCTGAAGGGACAGGGCACATAGAAGAAGAAGAAGAATACATATTTCACCGCGTCATGATGTTATTATTGCGGCTCGTCAAACTCAAATGGTACAACAGTTGGTCCTCGCAGTGTACTTTTAATTAATAATTATATGATTATATTATGCTCTACAATATTTAGTGTATTAACCACTTTTTATAAAGAAGTGAATGCCAGGGAACTCAAAATCGTAAAACCTTGACTCCACTTTACCTGCGTTCATATTATCTGTGAGATAAAAGCAAATCAACAAAAATATCGTGGAAAATGTGAAAAAAACATCAATCTACAAGAATCAATACTAAAAATTGTAAACTCTGCCTTTAGAAAATATCTATAATTGCTTCCCCAAACCAAAACAAATTACTAAATAAACGATCAGAACACTCATCTCAAAATGCAGACGCAAAAAGAAAATTTTGACTCAATTCAGTGCCATACGTGAAACACGCTTGGGCGATCATGTCTCGAAGGAGACAAGACTGACTGGGCAGAAGATTATCCCGCAGTAGGTTGCCATTGCTTTCTGCGGTAGACTGGTTGCCAACCAAGGCTATAGAACCCAATCTGTCCTGTTATTTGACTCATAGCTAGAAGAAGAAGAGCTGTATTATATTATAATGTAGTAATTAGTGGGGGATCAGTTTATTACTTCATAATAAAATAAGACTGATCCCCCACTTTATACCCAGTAGAAGTTTTAATTATATTTCTATTACATTCAGTCAGTCAGTTAAGTGCCATGCGCGATACACGCTTGGGCGATCATGTCTCTTTCGAGACATGACTTACTGGGCAGAAGATTATCCTGCAGTAGGTTGCCATTGCTTTCTGCGGTAGACTGGTTGCCAGCCAAGGCTATAGAACCCAATCTGTCCTGTTATTTAACCCATAACTGGAGGGAAGAGACGGATTAATACCTTTCCCAAGGGTATTTGCACGTAAGTGAATGCAAGGAATTCAACTGGAATTCAAACTCGGCTCCCCGATTTCTCGTTCCGAGCCGATATCCACTGCACCACCCACGCACATTCACGATTGACTAGGTTGCTTAAAAATTGAAAACTGAACGCGAACAAAAATAAATTGAAATAAATAAATAAAATAAAATAAATAAAAACCAAGTGAATTAAAATGATTTAACAAAATAAATAAGTAATAAACTAAGTAAATAATAAATAAATTAACTAACGACGCCTACTAAAATAATCGACTGATTATTACAATAGATTCTCACAATATCACAATGCATCACTGACTTGCGTTATACAAAAAGTCAAGCAAAAACACAACGCAAGTGGCCGAGTCATTTAGTTTAGCATGAAACAGACTGTAACCTCTAGGTGTTGACTTCAATGTCCACTCTAAAATTTACATACGCTTTGTCTCTGACGATAAGTACTTTAACCCGTAAATAGTGCATAGAGTAATATATATATAAAATCAGTTATTGCAAATCGCCTGAAGACACCACATGGTAGAAACCTAGGTCGCGTAATAACTCGTTCACAAATGAAGAATATATATATATATATATATGTGTGTGTGTGTGTGAGAGAGAGAGAGAGAGAGAGAGAGAGAGAGTGGGAATATATATATATCATATATATGAGAGAATATATATTATATATAGGAGAGAATATATATATATATTGTCATCAGCAGACAGATCTGTTTCGCTGTATCACAGCTCATCAGTACGGTTAGACTCCGATTGCTACACAACCCAGGCTCGAAACCTTTTTTTCTTTTTGTATTTTTTCCAATTTTCTTTTTTTTTTCTTTATTTTATTTCAATTGGAGTAGATAGACTAAACTATCGCCCGGTTCACACTCCACCCATGTCTATTGAACAGGTGTTGAGGCTCATCCCTTGTTCCCTGTTTAGGATGTGGTTTCCGGCTTTCTCTTTTCCAATCTTACTCTTACGTAGCCCCCTGCACATCAGTGACGTTACCGCCTTGGTCGGGGTGATATGATTAAAAAAAAAACGTGTTGGGAAGTGCGAGAAAAGAAGCTGATGAAGTAGAATTTGTGTTTACAATTGATCGGTTTCACAGACAAAAAGGTGGGACCTAGTTGCTAATCTTGTGGCTCGAGTAAATTCATATATAGGGGGAACCAGTGAGCTAAGTTCATCGGAGCAGAAAGTAAAAGTATTCGTAGAAGAGACACAGGGAAGCCACATTGCGCCGGTGTGAAAGTGACTGTATCTGAGCTGCCAAGTAGAGATGTATCAAATTACAGATTCTCCGTTAGATTTGTCAAGGACCTCTAGTTGGATAGTAGGAGCACCCGACCAGATATGGCAGCAGTATTCCATGCGAGAATAAAAAGCTGCTGGAGTAAAATTTGCGTTTACAATTTATCGGTTTCACAGTAAAGAGGTTGGGACCTAATTGCTAATCTTGTCGCTAGAGTAAATGCCCAAAGTTCATATTTTGTTATTTTTATTCACGTACTTTCGACTTTTGCTGTTATTATCATGAACTGATGTCGTATCTGTGTGGGAGTTACAATTTTATTGTCTGCATCCTGGTAGTCTTTGGTAAGCTGGACGATTGAAATGGTCTTTTGTAGCGTCACGTGAAACGGTTACTGGGAACGAGGACGAAGCAAACTCGAATATATATCGAGGGTGCGATGCATGAATTGTCGTCTGAATGAGGCCCAAATAAAAGTAACACTGACATCTCGTTTTACCAGATATACAAAAATATCTTGAAATAGGAAAGAGGAAATTTATTCAATAAAAAAGCCAATGGTTTTATTTACAGCCTCCATACAATTCGAAATCTCTTGAATTTCGTTTAGAAGGTTTCCTTGTTCAAGTTAGTGAATACTGCCATAATCTTCGGTTTCATTTCATCTTCAGTGTTACAGGAAGCTTTCTTGGTCTTTCGGCCAACTAAAAATATATGATGGCTTCAAATTTCCTATTTTATCATATATATAAACGCATAAATGTAATTTGTAAGACAGGAGTTATTTACAAGGCAGAAGTACAAGATACAGATGGACAGAGAAATATATATATACGATGTACTAAAGGAAATTTTAAAACACGTTCGTATAATCACACTTCTATATTCAAGCTGGAGAGTATTAAAAATTGTATCAAACTAACCAATCGCGTATAGAAAGAAAAGAAAAAAAATGGAAAAAAACTCATGTAACTTGGAGAATATTAAAAAGAACAGACCTTGCAAAGGTACTGATGTTTGCAGTTTGTAGCAAGAAAATAAGTTACTCATAGTATTATTTCTAGAACAAGAAATTTTGCTAAGTGAAAGGCCCGAAGTAATTTCTGGCTGCAAACACGTCAGAAAATACATTTTAGGATCATTCAAAATCCGGATGAAAATGTTTACAATTCTTGACGAGCTCCTCCTTTATTTCAAACTTTTAGTTATGCATTCTGGAAGTTTCTGTTTTGCGTTCGAAAAACCGTCGTGAAATCAGTAAATATAAAACGCCTGAAAATACCGGAAGGTTGAAACCAAGTTTGCGTAATCGGCTGAGTTTTGAATATTTATATATACATTGTACATAACACGTTAAAAGTCTGCCTTCTACCGAGCGTCCATAGCTCAGAGGTAGAATCGCCGAGTCGGTCGGGTTGCAATCCTGGCTAAAAGCATCGGATGTCTAACCGTACTGATGAGCAGCAATACAGCAAAACAGATCTGTCTACGGATGACTATATATATATACACGAAAACAATTATTTTACCCCGCTCCCAACCTAATAAACGCGATATAGTGTAAGGTGACATCAGTTTACATGTTGGTTCCAATTAGAAATATCTTCAGGTTGGGTAAAGCCAGTTTAGTCTTTTTTTTTTTTTTTTTTTTAATCATATCACTCCGAGCAAGACGGTAACGCCACTGATGTGCAGGGGGCTGCATAAAAGTGAAAAGATTGGAAAAAAGAAAGCCGGAAAACATATCCTAAACAGGGAACAAGAGATGAGCCTCTAAACCTGTTCAATAGACATGGGTGGAGTGTGAACCGGGCGATAGTTTAGTCTATCTACTCCAATTGAAAAAAATAAAAAATAAATAAAAAAGAAAACAGTGAAAAGATTGGAAAAAAGAAAGCCGGAAACCACATTTTAAACAGGGAACAAGGGATGAGTCTCTACACCTGTTCAATAGACGTAGGTGGAGTGTGAACCGAGCGATAGTTTAGTCTATCTACTACAATTAATCTTAAGTATCTAGATATGACTCCCATCCCGACTTAGCTGCCTAATCATTCAAAAACACAAAAGTGATTTCAACTCCCGCCTGTGGCTCGAGGCGACATGCCCAACGGCTTTTGCACAAGCAATTGTCAAGTATGGCACTGAACGTCATATATCTTGTTTCCCACATAAATTCACAACATAAAACATGCAAATGTTAACACCTCCAATCAACTATTGTTAGAATATATAAGAGCCATATCTGGCAGGGCATCAAATCATAAATTATTATTTATTTATTATGATTTACTTGTATTTACGTTGTATAATCATTTCCTTCCGTGTCCCAATCAGAGACCTAAGATGAACCAAAAACTACATAAGATCAAACACATTTTTTTAAATAATCGTGTCGCCCCAAGCAAGGCATTTTACTGCCATTGTTTTGCAGGGGTTACATAGGAGGAAAGTTATGAGAAAGAGTGACAGGTTATATAGAGGGTGTCAGGAAGTGGGAAAGAGAAAGATTAATGTGGTCATAAAGTGGGGGATCAATTTATATATGGATTGTAATGTAGGACTGATCCTCCATTTTATATCCACATTATAATAGTATAGCATTTTTTTTTTTTGTTTATAATTATATCGCCCCAAGCAAGGCATTTTATTGCCACTGTTTTGCAGGGGTTACATAGGAGGAAAGTTATGAGAAAGAGTGACAGGTTATAGGGGGTGTCAGGAAGTGGGTAAGAGAAGGATGAGAATACTGATGAGAGTAGAGTGGACGGAGAAAGGAGCATGAGAGAGAGGAAGCAAGTTAGTGAGATAGTAGATGAGTTTACATTTGAATTCTTGAAGATTGTAGCTGTCGGGGAAGCAAGTAAACGGAAGGGAGTTCCACAGGCGGGAAGTACGAGAGAAAAAACTGCTGGAGTAGAATTTGCGTTTACATTTTATTGGTTTCACAGTAAAAGGGTGGGACCTAGTTGCTAATCTTGTGGCTCGAGCAAATTCATGTATGGGGGGCAGCACCAGTGAGCTAAGTTCATCTGAGCAGAAACCATGAAAGTATTTGTAGAAGAGACTCAGGGAAGCCACAGATAAAGCATTACGTAAAGTGTGAGCAGTGATTTTGAGAAGATTTTTTTTTTGTATTTCATTAAAGCATAGATTTTCGGGGATCTCTTCAATCAGTCCATCAGAATATTTTCCAATCAAACCGAGGCTTCCAGCCAAAACTGAAATTATGGATGTCCTCATGTGCCCACATTTTGTGATTTTTAACTTCAAGATCCTTGTGTTTTGATTATTATTTTAAGATCTTCAATGATACATTAAAGCCTGTAAGGACTGCTATGTCAAAAGAAAAAATCACATTCTGTTTTTTTTGTTTTTTGTTTTTTTTTGTAGGCGTGTCTTTGATCATAAGATCAGGGCTGTTAACTTTGTTTGATTGTTCTTTTCGTGCTTTGTAAATTCATGCAAAATTTTAAAGATCCTCTGTCTGTTAATGGGGATCAGTGATGGTTGTACTAATCTATTGTCCTTCTTTTTCTCCTTCTTCTTATTTTTCTTATTTTTCTTTTTCTTCTTCTTGTTCTTATCATTATCATAGAAAATGATTAACGCAATCTTCGAATCTTTTGCAATAAAACACTTGGACAATATTTCGAATGTGCACTACCGGCCATAATTATTAGGCCACCCCAGTTTTTTCAAAGAAATGATGTATTTCATACTTTTCTTTAGAATTTATTGCAAAATGAAAATAGAATGGCTCTTTTGTTATTATCACTTTGCAAAATTTTACAAGGCAAGGAAGCAAAAATGAACTCGTCCGAATCACCCTAAATTTTCTTCATTCTTTCATTGATGAAACTGCAATATAGGTAATTATTAAATATTTATAAATTCATTTAATGCACATGTTATTGTGCAGTATTAACAAAAGAACCATTCTATTTTCATTTACAGTTATTCACTTAGCAACAAGTATTTAGAAATAGTATGAAATACATCAATTTTAAACCCTGGGGTGGCCTAATAATTGTCGCCGGTAGTGTGTGTATGACACTGGGCCATGTATTACTGCCGCATCTCAGATATATATATACATAGACAAATATATAAAAATCATGTAATTGCGGTGATACACGATAAACAGGTAATATATTCTTGTGGGTTAAATTTCATGAAAAAAATAATCAGAGTTCGCACGACTGATAAAGTCGACATATACACAAGTTAAACCGTATTCAGAGTTTTTTCTTATCTTCAATTTTAAAGTCTAAGCGATCCTTTGCACTCGAGGCTGCCATGTGAGAGTGCTGGGTTTATTTTCTGGTTAGAATCCTCTTATATATGAGCAGTCGAGCAGGTCGATTTTGGAGCCGTGATATAGCATTGAGGATGTGCGTTGTAGTGCAATGGATATCGGCTTCCAACGAGAAATCGGTGAGCCGAGTTCGAATTCCAGTTGAATTCATTGCATTCCCTTACGCACAAATACATTTGGGAAAAGTATTAATCCATCTCTTCCTTCCAGTTATGAGTTAAATAACAGGACAGATTGGGTTCGATAGCCTTGGATGGCAACCAGTTTATCACAGAATCTAATGGCAACCTACTGCGGGATAATGTTCTGCCCAGTCAGTCATGTCTCTTTCGAGACATGATCGCCCAAGCGTGTGTCACGTATGGCACTTAACTGGCTGATATAGCAATGAATTTTAAAATTGAGGTTTGACATGATAAATAATGACACGAAATATTTTTTCCCCAAATCGTTACTGTTTGTTTTGAGGAAGCGAATTTAAAGATTAAGTTTAGATGTCAGTGGCGTCTAAATGTGGGGAGCTGATAGGGCATTGACCTCGAGCGGACCTCCCCGGGGGGCGGCACTTCCGATAGAGTACATTATTTTTGTTTTTATTTAACAAATACATCTAAAATTAGATATTAAAAATAGATAAAATCGTTTTTAATTTTAGTTTTAAAATGTTTATATTTGGCTGCTATTAATATATCCAAACCTGGGAAGAAAATTTTAAATAGGGCTTCAATGACGCCAGCATGTTTTAAAAAAATGTTTCCAAAAAGCGCTGTCTTGCGGTGGCGATGGACCTCACTTACGCACGGTGATCAATTTAGGCTGCTTATTAAGTATCTTCTACGTGCCTTCTCCTTTCAGGACGTAGACGATCATGGCACTCCACGTCTCCCTAACCCTGGTGACTCTTAGCACGTTTTCTCCTATTACACCATGCAACCTCCGTTCTGTCATCCACTAGCTTAAGCCCATAAATGTATAGAAACTAGCATGGCCACAAATGAGGGATCAGTTTATGTATTGATTATAATATAGAATTGATCCCCCATTTTATACCCACATTATAATTTCTTATAAACAGTTGGCAAATATATTTTCTTCTATGTGCCCTGTCCTTTCAAGACGTAGGCGATCATGGCCTTCCACGTCACCCTATCCCTGGTGGCTCTTAGTATGCTTTCTCCTGTAACACTACGCAACTCCCGTTCTGTCATCCACCTGCTCAGACCCTTCAAATATATTATCCACTTTTTTCCCCGTCTACTTTTCCCTCTGTCTGGCCTGTTAGTATTAGGTTCACCAAGCCCGCTTTCCTTATTGCATGTCCCAGGAACTTTAGTTGTCTATTCCTGACGCTCAATATTAATTTCCTTTTCGTTTCCATCCTTTCCAACACTTCATCATTGCTCACATGCTCGGTCAATGATATTCGCAGCATCCTTCTGTAAAACTACATTTCAGTTGCTTCAAGTTTTTCCTTCATCTTTGATGATATTGTCTAGCATTCACTGCCATATTGAAGAACCGATATCACATAGCAATCCAGTACTCTCTTATTTGTTTCTAGCAAAATCGTTTCTTAATACTTTACTCAACTTTTGGAATACTTCCTTCGCCACGCAAATTCGCTTTCGGTTCTCTGTGTCGCACTTTCCGTCTTCCAAGATATTTAAATTTTTGTACCTGCTTGATTTTAATATCCCCGGCCTGTATTTGGCATATTGAGCTGCCTTTTTATTGATGACCATGCATTCGGTTTTTTTCGCAGTTTATGTGTAGTCTTTTCTTGTCACTCTCTTCAGCTACCTTCTGTAGGAGGTCTTGTAGTTTCCTGTTTCTGAATACTTTACTCAGCTTCTGGAACGTGTCTTTTGCCATGCCAATTCACCTTCGGATCTCTGTGTCGTATTTTTCATCTTCTGTTAAAACACTTCCAAGGTATTTAAATATTTATACCTGCTTGATTTTAGTATCCCCCACCTGTATTTGGCATTCTGTTTTCTTGCAGTTTGTTTGTAGTCCTTCTGTAGGAGGTCTTGTAGTTTTCTTTCCGTTTCTGCAATCAGCACGGTATCATCTGCAGACCTTATGTTGTTCAAATTGTGGCCTCCGATGACATATCCTGGCATAACATCTAGGGTCCTCAAAATAGTCTCGCTGTACAAGTTGAATAGATCCGGTGAAAAGACACATCCTTGTCTTACGCCCTTTTCTATATTTGTAAATTTGCTGAATTCGTTACCTGTCCGTTTGCTGCCAGTAGAGATTATTGATTACTCTTATGTCTTCCCCAAATATGTCGAGGCTGCTGAGCATCTCCATCAATCCTTTGTGGGGTATTTTGTCGAGCACTTTTGCATAATCAATAAAACATATGTAAAAGCCCTTCTTCAGTTGTATTGCTCTTTCGGAGAGCATCCTATTCATAAATATGGCGTTCGTTGTTCAGGTGTCATTGACGAATCCGCACTGTTCTTGTTCTATCTCTGATTTTAAAACGTAGACAATCACTGATTTAAAGTTTTAAATCTATCACCGCTTTTTAAAAATGTATTTTCAAATAATTGATTGACTGATTCATTTTCTACAGCTTATCAACCCTTTGCAGGTTATTTAAAGCCAGAAAATATTTATATATTGTAAGATTTTTTTTGTTTCGGACATAAAAATGATTTAGTGATTTAGTCTTACTAATTAATCCGTAACTGGGGGAAGAGGTGGATTTATGGCTTTTCTAAGGGTATTTACGCGTGGATATAACGAACCCAAAAGAAACTAGAACTTTGCTCCCCGATTATAAATTCCGAGTCATTATTTCTAACACCACCCGCACATCTAAGACTTGGTATTCTGAAGCGGTTACCAATGAAGGTACTGACTAGGCTCGACGTTACTTCACTTCGTTAATCGTACGGGAACCGGTGTTACAACGTGATGTGGTCGTACGTATTCAAGTAATTGTTAGTTTCATTATTGCTGGGATGTTAAATACTTGAAATAAAGACAGAAATAAAATGCAATAATATTTAATTTTATAAACTAAGCGATAAACTAAGCGATGAGCCTGAATAGTTAGAAAATCACTGATAGTGTTTAAATTATAAAACAACAACTTCGCTTTAATCTTTTTTAACAACAAATCTTTGCTTGTCTGTATTGACAACAAATACATTTTATATAAGTGAGTGAGTGAGTGAGTGAGTGAGTGAGTGAGTGAGTGAGTGAGTGAGTTTTGTTTACTGTTCTTGACCTATCTCTGGCCTGATTCTGCTTTTCGTTTTATTCATCAGGATTCGGACGATGAGTTATGTCTAGAAATAAACATCACTGACTGGCCTTAAGATATTTCCGCAGTAGGTTACCATTACTTTCTGCGGTAGACTGGTGGCCAACCAAGGCTATAGAACCCAACCTGTCCTGCTATTCAACCAATAACTGTAGGAAGAAGATATGGATTATATTAAGTACTAATTAGCGGGGGATCAGTTTACTACTTCATGCCAATAGACAACCGATCCCCCACTTAACGAACAGTAGAAGCTTTAATTATGCTATAAACTATGCAGTCAGTTAAGTGCCACACGTGATACACACTTTGGGCGATCATGTATCGAAAGAAACATGACTGAGTTTGCAGATTATCCAGCAGTAGGTTACCATTAATTTTTGCGGTAGACTGGTTGCCAGCCGAGGCTATAGAATCCAATCTGTCCTATTGTTTAACCCATAACTGCAGGGAAGAGACTGACTAATACCGTTCCCAAGTGAATGCAAGTAATTCACCTGGAATTCGAACTTGGCTCCTCGATTTGTCGTTCCGAGTCGATATCCACTGTACCACCACGCACATCCAACGCACACCGCCACGCACATAATCTATCTCAATCTGTTCATATCTATCTATCTATAAATCTCAGTCTGTTCAAATCTATCTATCTATCTATCTATCTATCTATCTATCTATCTATCTATCTATCTATTTCGGTTTCTTTCTATCTATCTATCTATCTATCTATCTATCTATCTATCTATCTATCTATCTATCTATCTATCTCTGTCTGTTCATATCTGTCTATCTAAATCTCAGTCTGTTCAAATCTATCTATCTATCTATCTATCTATCTATCTATCTATCTATCTATCTATTTATCTATCTTATTCTGTTAATATCTATCTATCTATCTATCTATCTATCTATCTATCTATCTATCTATCTATCTCTGTCTGTTCATATCTGTCTATCTATAAATCTCAGTCTGTTCAAATCTATCTATCTATCTATCTATCTATCTATCTATCTATCTATCTATCTATCTATCTGTCTGTCTATCTGTCTATCTATAAATCTCTGTCTGTCTTAAATCTATCTATCTATCTATCTATCTATCTATCTATCTATCTATCTATCTCTCTGTCTGTCTATATCTGTCTATCTATAAATCTCAGTCTGTCTAAATCTATCTATCTATCTATCTATCTATCTATCTATCTATCTATCTATCTATCTATCTCTGTCTGTCTATATCTGTCTATCTATAAATCTCAGTCTGTTCACCTATCTATCTATCTATCTATCTATCTATCTATCTATCTGTCTGTCTATATCTGTCTATCTATAAATCTCAGTCTGTTCAAATCTATCTATCTATCTATCTATCTATCTATCTATCTATCTATCTATCTATCTATCTATCTATCTATCTATCTATCTATCTATATCTATCTATCTAACTCCTTGTATCTATCTATCTATCTATCTATCTATCTATCTATCTATCTATCTATCTATCTATCTATCTATCTATCTATCTCCGTCTGTCTGTCTGTCTATCTATGTATCCTTCAGTCTGTCCACCCATCTATCTATCTATCTATCCATCTATCTATCCATCTATCTACCTAATCTATCTATCATCTATCTATCCATTCATCCATCTATCTATCTATCTATCTATCTTAATATCTATCTATCTATCTATCTATCTATCTTATTCTGTTAATATCTATCTATCTATCTATCTATCTATCTATCTATCTATCTATCTATCTATCTATCTATCTATCTTATTCTGTTACATCTATCTATCTATCTATCTATCTATCTATCTATCTATCTATCTATCTATCTATCTCCGTCTGTCTGTATCTGTCTATCTATAACCAGTCTGTTCAAATCTATCTATCTATCTATCTATCTATCTATCTATCTATCTATCTATCTATCTATCTATTTATCTATCTTATTCTGTTAATATCTATCTATCTATCTATCTATCTATCTATCTATCTATCTATCTATCTATCTATCTCCGTCTGTTCATATCTGTCTATCTATAAATCTCTATATATATATATCTATCTATCTATCTATCTATCTATCTATCTATCTCAGTCAGTTCATTATCTATCTATCTATCTATCTATTTTCCTTTCTTTCAAATCTGTTCATTTTTAACTTGTATCTGTTACTTTTATCATCATCATCATCATTGTCCTTCTTTCTCTACACATTATTATTATTATTCACAATCATTATCATTATCGTGATATTTTTCCTTCTATCTTCTCAACAGATATTTAGCATTATTTTTAACAGTCATCATCATCATCATCAACATCAACATCATTTTTCTTTTCACACATCCTTATAATTATCATTATTAACAATCACCATCATTATCATCATAATTATCCTCATCCTTATCACCATTCTTCTTCCTCTTACACATATTTATTATTATCATTTTTATTATTATTATTATTTTTAACAATCATCATCATCATCATCATCGTGCTCTTCTTTCTTATACTTTCTCAACACACATTTATCATTGTTATTAAGAGTCATCATCATCACCATCATCACCATTCTTCTTTTCACACATGCTTATTTTTATTATTATTATTATTATTATTAACAATCACCATCGTTGTCATCATAATTATCCTCATCATTATCACGATTCTTCCTCCTCTACAAATCTTCATTATTATTATTAACAATCATCATCATCATCATCATCTTCATCATCATCATCTTTCTTCTTCTTCTTCTTCTTCTTCTACAGATCATTTTATCGGTTAAATCTGAAAAGCAACACCCGCCTCCTTTATTTTTAAGCGCCGTGGTTTTT
>JBBBDQ010001390.1:882500-947500 GCA_037127315.1 Ascarosepion bandense | reverse complement strand
TACTGTAAGAATTTTCCCATGCGAAACCTGCCGGTCGATACTTTATTCCATCTTAAGCTTTTGTTAGAAATAGTGTTAGTCAAAGCCACGAAAAGGCCTCACGTATGAGCCTCCTGGTGATGGCCGACTTTCATTACTTTTGGGAAATCGATTACCCGATTAGCGTATGATCCTTGATATTGCGACCTGATGTTTGCTTAGATGTAAAAAACCATCGCTCCTTGTCTTGGAACTGGTGAGGACATTTCGAGATCATGTGATGGACTAATCTCTCATTTTCCGTCGGTCCTGTGCATGACAGTAAACTGCATCCAACAGCAAGGCCTCTGATTGGGAGGAGCATGGGACCACCTCTTAATTGTTATTGTTTTCAGGTCCACCCTGACCCCAGAGCGGTAGCACCTGTTAGGGTCCCAGCTATGGGCAAATAGTTAACCTCCAGATTGGGTTCAAAATACTATGAAATTATAAAAATAGACTTTTACACAAATAGACTTTTATAGAAAAATATGCATTTTTGAAGGAAAAAAATATTCTCAGCAAAATATTTTTGAATACAAAACTAGAAGACTTTTTCAGTTATTTCAAATATAAAAGAATAAAAACAAAAAAATTTAATCAAAATCTGACTAAATCAGCCTTCTTATTATAACCGAATATTAACAAAAAATACCAAAAACCCTATCTTTTTGGCATTAAATAACACGCAGAGGTTGATATGCCGTTAAACAAATCTCAAACTCAAATTCTCACTATAACCGAACATTAAAAAAAGTATCTTAAACCCCCACATTTTGGCATTAAATAACCCACAGAGGTGTTGATATGCCGTTAAAAAAAAACTCAAACTCAAAATTGTTTTTGGTGTTGCTTTGTAGTACAGTGGATATCAGCTCGGAACGAGAAACTGGGGAGCCGAGTTCGAATTCCAGTTGAATCCATTGTATTCACTTACGCCCAAATACCCTTGGGAAAGGTATTAATCCGTCACTTCCTTCCAGTTATGGGTTAAATAGCAGGACAGACTGGGTTCTATAGCCTTGGTCGGTAACCTGTCTACCGCAGAAAGCAATGGCAACCTACTGCGGGATAATCTTCTGCCCAGTCAGTCATGTCTCTTTCGAGACATGATCGCCCAAGCGTGTATCACGTATGGCACTTAACTGACTGACTGTTGTTCATGCTCTGCTTCTTGCTCTTTTTCTTCTTCGTTCTCTTGTTGCTGTTCTTCATGTTGTTGTTAATCAACTTTTAATTTCTTGCAACAAATTCTTCCTCTTTTTCTTTTTTCACGGCTTAGTCCGTCTATTGACTTCTTCTTCTTCTTTTTCTTCTTCTTCTTTCTTTTATTCTTGTTCTACTACTCTTTCATTGTTCTTTCATTTTTCATTCTTTTTCATTTTCTTTCTTTTGTTCAGCTTTCGTTTCTATTTTGAGTTTGACACCATGCATTCTTTCTTCTTCTTCTTCTTCTTCTTCTTCTTCTTCTTCTTCTTCTTCTTCCTCCTCCTCCTCCTCCTTCTCCTCCTCCTTATCTTCCTCCTCTTCCTTCTTCTTCTTCCTCTTAACAATTTCCTATGCTTTGTACCACTTAGCAATGATTGTCTTTTTACTCCCTCTCCCCTTCTCAGTTCTGTCATCCATCTTCCACTATTCATCACACAGGCTATTCTCTCTCTCTCTCTTCTTCTTCTTCTTCTTCTTCCTCCTCCTCTTCTTCTTCTTCCTTTTCCTCCTCCTTCTCTTCCTCCTCCTCCTCCTTCTTCTTCTTCTTCACAATTTCCTATGCTTTGTACCACTTAGCAATGATTGTCTTTTTACTCCCTCTCCCCTTCTCAGTTCTGTCATCCATCTTCCGCTGTTCATCACACAGGCTCCTCTCTCTCTCTCTCTCTCTCTCTCTGTCTTTCTTGCTTTTATAATCTCCTACATTGTCAATGCACTTAGTCCAGTAGAGAATACTGATACAATAGATCAAACATATAAACGTATAAAGGGATTTGACGTCTAATCTTTCCATGACATTATCCGTCATATTTAACCATCGTAGTCGGAATTTCTTCCTGATCATTCCAAGAAGTGGTGAATTTTTTCCTCTCTTCCCCGTCGTAATCAAAATAAAACAAATACCAAACTAAAAATTTATAGATTTTATGGTCTAGCAAAACTCACAAAGACGGCATTCCAGTCCAAAGTATCACATCTGAATTTATTGGTCCTCCCGTTGGTAATTGTAGCATTATAAAACATCTCCCTTATAGCTATTTTTGAGGAAAGTATATTTTTTAAATAATTTCACTTCAAAGGGAGTAAAAAGACAATGCCACTAAGACTAGAATAGAATTGTCGTCTGCATTTAGTTGATCTAACTGTGAATGGGTGAGACCCAGTTGCCAGTCAGTTTGCACAAGTAAACACCTGTTGCAGAGGCACTAGTGACTTAAGTTCGTTGGAGCAGAAGCCATGAAACCCGACCGAATTGGCGTCAGTCGGCGATACTACCCCTAGGCCACGAGCGTCCAGTAGAAGAAGACAGGCTTTTTAGCGCGTATAAACACACCCAGTAACTAGAGTGATCCAATTCATTATCGAATGAGCGATGCGTAAATGCCGGAGTAGCTACTGTTTTCAAAGCCTCCCACCCTTCGAGAGTGCTCAATCAGGGTGTGAGAGCGTAAATACTATAGTCATCCGCAGACAGATCTGTTTCGCTGTATTACAGCTCATCAGTACGGCTTAGACTCCGGTCGCTTCCTAACCCAGTATTGAAACCCGACCGAATTGGCGTCAGTCGGCGATTCTACCCCTAGGCCACGAGCGTCCGGCAGAAGAAGGAAGGCTTTTTAGCGCGTATAAACACGCTCAATAGTTAGAGTGCTCCAATTCATTATTGAATGAGCGATTGCTTAATTACTTAGTTTTTGGTCATAATAAAATTAGACCAGTGCATATTTGTATTAAAAAGAGTTCAATACTTATATATTGCAGAACTTTTTAATATTTTTTATTAGTAAACGAGTTTATATATATATATAAAGAGAGAGATAACTTTATGGGTGGATATCCAGAAACAATGAGTAAGGTCTTGAAATTTTGAATGGGAGAGAAAAACGTTAAAATGGTGAAATATTAAAATTCTTTTTAGCAAGACAGAGCAGAAGATCTCTGAAGAATTAGATGCGAGGATCAAAACAGATTCTTATTGTGAAGAACGAGAGAATGTTTGACGCCCATATCTTCCAACTCTGGTCAACAGACTGAGTGCCATTCATTCGTATGAGTAAAAAAACGTACACTCAATAAAATAAACAGACAAAAAGATCAAATCTTTAATTGGGGAGGATTTTACTTTCGTGTTTCATGTCACTGGATGTTAACAATTTCAAATGTTATTGGATTTGTATCAGTTGAATAATTTTACTGTTAAAACTTTTGAAATATAACTTACTTTTATTTAATTAAAATTAATTAAATTATATTTTAATTAATCAAAATTAATTAATTTAACTTAAATTTTACTAATTAAAATTTAATCTACTAGTTTCTTTTCTAGGACTTCCCGTTTGTGAAACTCTCTTCCATTTGATTGCTTGCTTCCCCAAAAGCTACAATCTCTAAAAGTTTAAATGCAGCGTCAATTGCCATCTTCTATCTCCTTGATTCCCATCCATTTCTTATCATTTCTTCGAAATCACCTGTACCTTGTTTTTTCTCTCACTGTACGCACGAGTGGCGGTTATACTTCCCCAAAAGCTACAATTTCTAAAAGTTTAAATGCAACGTCAATTGCCATCTTCTATCTCCTTGATTCCCATCCATTTCTTATCATTTCTTCGAAATCACCTGTACCTTGTTTTTTCTCTCACTGTACGCACGAGTGGCGGTTATACTTCCCCAAAAGCTACAATTTCTAAAAGTTTAAATGCAACGTCAATTGCCATCTTCTATCTCCTTCATTCCTATCCATCTCATATCATTTCTTTGATAAATCCTCTAACTTGTTTTTTTTTCTCACTGAAACCCCTGCGTACCAGTGACGGTCCTGCCTTGTTTAAGATGAAATGATTATAAAAATAGAGATGAATTCAAGGCACTTTCAAATATGTATAAATTTTAAATTTAAAATGTTTCGCGAAAAACAAAAAATACATATTAGAATCAGAAAGAGGCAACTGAAATTTCTAAGGTAAATAACGAGGAAAAAGGGCTTGGAGAATTTGACACTCACTGCGTACACTGAAGAAAAGTGAGAGAGAGAGGTGAGGGAGAAAGCAGAAAGAACCAAACGAATTTGTGTAAATTGTCGGCAGGAAAGGGATTGGGCGAAATTGCAAAAAGACAAAACTTATTAAGAACTACAAAAGACAGGAAGTTGAGGAGAGCCATAACATGGCACATAGAAAAATATATAACGGACTTCCAGCCAGACTACATCGACATATGATTTGATTACGGTATTGAAGGTTTGTACAGAACCCCCACTTTTCGGAAGAAGCAAAAACAGTTTTGAATTTAAATTTTTCCTTCTCACAGGCTGATTGCAAAATAAGACTAAAGAGCGTAGTGCTTCTACTTTTTAACCTATAGTTTGGAGGGGAGAGATGGGCTCATGCCTTTCCGAAGCGTAATTGTGTATAAGTGAATGTGATGAATTGGAAATTAGAAATCTCCTTTCCAATTTCTCCTTCGGACCCGCAATCCATGCACTATCTCAGATATAAATATATATATATATATATATATATATATATATATATATACATAAATTAGAGAAAATTTTCAGAATTCAAAGGCTCTGTATTCTTAATACATTGGGCTCTCTGCCTGCATCACTTTCTAATGTTAAAAATTTTTAATATTGATTAGGATCATGTTCTTGGAATTTACCTTCCTATTCTTCCACTTCGGATTAAAGAAAAACAATATATATATATATATATATATATATATATATATATAATTTTAAACGAGTTATTACGTGACCTAGGTTTCTAACATTTGGTGTCTTCAGGCGATTTACAATAACTGATTTGACCGTTTACCGTGACTGTATGTTTTATTTCGTTACCTGCTGATTTTACAGTGGCATGGTATATTGCATTCTTCTGCTAGCAATTGCTTTTTAAGGGATAAACTGCAGTTACATGTGAGTTCAATTTGTTCAGGTGGTTTTTGTCAATTGTTTTCTGTTGTGGCTTTTCATTATTTGTGTTTTCGGTGTAACAGCAGGTGACTTTTGCTGTGTTTTTGTTGAATATCTTGTGGATTGGGATTAATGCGAGTAAGTGTTTGTGTTGAAGTTTAATGAATATTTTTTCTGCTTTTGTTTTTACATTTTTGCTAGGTTGAACCATCTGATATTTCTCTGACTGTTGGCTGTTTTGTGCTCTGTGGTGTGTATATGAGTGTTGCTTCAAATGGACTATCTTTTAGGACTGTTTCTTAGTACTTTCTTAGCTTCGTTGAATATTGCTCCACTGGAAGAATTGCCGAAAAGCCTCTAGCGATAAATTGATTGTGGTATTTGCTTGATTATTGATGGCGGGTGGTTGGAAGGTCTGTGTATATACAGTGATTTATCGTTAAGTTTTCTGAGTAGAATACGATATATATATATATATATATATATATATATATACGAACTAAATCTAAAAGTGAGCCAAAGCCGACCGCGGTTTCACTCGCCGGATCGTCAGGATAAGGTATTACCTTTTGGGTTAGACGACTTAATTTACCGTTTTGTTAACAGTAGGACTTAATGATTTTAGTCATTATTAGTGATACTGTTTTCTTGGTACGTTTTACAATAATAATAATAATTATATATATATATATATATATATATATATATATATATATATATATATATATATATCCGAGTGAGTACAGAACGAAGAAAGAAATTTTTTTCACCGTCCAAAATATTAATTTAAAACAGTGCTCGATATATGATGTATAGACCTGTGGATATTTATCCTTTACACAACTGACCAAATATAAGAAAAGAGCCTTCCCATTCTTGTCCACACCGCCTGATGAGACATTGTAGTTTCAATGTCGAAACATGTTCTAAAACAATTTATAATAAATAAATAAATAAATATATATATATATATATATATATATATATATATATATATATTTTCAATATATGTATTTTGGAAACACATTTTCAAACTCAAAACGTTTTAATATTCTTTCATATATATATATATATATATATATATATATATATATATATAATTTTGTTAATATCTGTCTATCTATCTATCTATCTATCTATCTATCTATCTAATTTTGTTTATATCTTCCTATATACCTATCAATATATCTAATTTTTTAATATGTATCTATCTAATTTTGTTAATATCTATCTATCTATCTATCTATCTAATTTTGCTAATATCTATCTATCTAATTTTGTTAATATCTATCTATCTATCTATCTAATTTTATTAATATCTATCTATCTATCTCTCTATCTCTCTATCTATCTATCTATCTATCTAATTTTATTAATATCTATCTATCTATCTATCTATCTATCTATCTAATTTTATTAATATCTATCTATCTATCTATCTATCTATCTATCTAATTTTATTAATATCTATCTATCTATCTATCTATCTATCTAATTTTATTAATATCTATCTATCTATCTATCTATCTATCTATCTATCTATCTATCTATCTATCTATTAGTCAGTCTATCTGTTCTAAGCTTAATTTGGATTCGTTCTACGGTAGGGTTTTGCCTTGCTTTACGAATAATTTTAACGTTTTTCATATTTAAACGGTATATCGCATTTAATCACCGAACTTCGACTCTACTTCACAAACGTAGAGATTCTGAGCCCTTAAACTCATCCCAAAATATTCCGTAGACTCTGCTTAAGGCTGGGTGGGGCTCTTGTTTTATCAACCCAAGCAAAACTCTACCCTTCAGTGGAGCCTCACTTGGGTCCTTCTCTGCTCAGACGCAGAGAGAGTGCTTGCTCAAGACGATTGCTCAGAAGACAAGAAACCTCGTTGCCGAAGCGAGATATTTACCACCTTCCCACTAAGGCAGGTGTAACACAAAAATACCTCGTAGATGCAGCTTAAGTCTGAGTCAAGCACATGTTTTCTGAACCCAGGTGAGACTACCCTTCGGCGGAGCCTTGCTTGGGTACCACTCTACTCGAACGCAGAGAGTTGAACAAGAGAGACTGCTCGGGTTTGATTGCTCAGACCGTGAGCAAACCTTGTGTTCGAGACTAGTCACGAGTATCTCCTGTGCTCACTATATATGGCTAGTAATATAATCAGCCCACAGAGGCGATAGGGAGCTTCTTCTTCTTCTATGTGCCCTGTCCTTTCAGGACGTAGGTGATCATGGCTTTTCACGTCTCCCTATCTCTCGTGGCTCTTAGCATGCCTTCTCTTTTTACACCATGCAACCCTCGTTCCATCATCCACCTGATCAGGTCTTTCAAATATGTTATCCGCTGCTTTCCCCTGTCTCTTTTTCCCTCTATCCGGTCTGTTAGTATCAGGTTGTCCAAGCCCTCCTTCCTCGTTGCATGTCTAAGGAACTTCAGCTGTCTCTTCTTGATGCTCAGTATTAGTTTCCTTTTCGTTTCCATCATTTCCAAAACTTCATCATTGCTCACATGCTCGATCCATGATATTCGCAGCATCTTTCTGTAGAACCACATTACTTGCTTCAAGTTTTTCCTTCATCTTTGATGATATTGTCCAACATTCACTGCCGCATTGAAAAACCGACATCACAGCAATCCAGTACTCTGTTCTTTATTTCTAGCGAAATTGTCCTGTTTCTTAATACTTTACTCAACTTCTGGAATGCTTCTTTCGCCATGCCAATTCGCTTTCGGATCTCTGTGTCACACTTTCCGTCTTTCCAGGTATTTAAATTTTTCTACCTGCTTGATTCTCGTATCTCTGACCTGTAATTGGCATATTGGGATGCCTTTTTTGCTGTGGACCATGCATTCGGTTTTCTTGCTGTTTATTTGTAATCCTTTCTTATCACTCTCTTCAGCTACCTTCTGTAGGAGGTCTTGTAGTTTCCTTTCTGTGTCTGCTATCAGCACTGTATCATCTGTGTATCTTAGGTTGTTCAAATTGTGGCCTCCGATGACAAATCCAGGCATAACTTCTAGGGTCCTCAAAATATTCGCGCTGTACAAGTTGAACAGATCCGGTGAAAAGACACATCCTTGTCTTACTTTGCTCAATAACTTTTCTATCCATTTTATCGTCATAATTTTAATTTTCTACTGCCTCCTTTTACATTCCAGGAGTTTAAATGTAAGATCAACAGACACCTCCTAACACATTAACTCGCATCCATTCTCTCAAACACTCTTCCCATCTACCCAACCCTCAGCCTCGGTATCCTTACCCGTCTATCACCCTCCTTCTGATATTTCCTATATCTAACCTCTCTTTCTCTTCACCTTCCCCTATGTAAACCCCTGCGCAATAGTGGCAGTGGAATGCCTTGCTTGAGGTGAAATGGTTAAAAAAAACTGACATTTTTAAGCACCAAAAAAAAAAAAGAATTCTATACTATTATAATGTGGATATAAAGTGGGGGATTAATTCTACATTACAATCAATATATAAAATGATCCCCCACTTTACGGCCACATTCATCTTTCTCTTACTCACCTGACACCCCTTATATAATCTATCACTTTTTCTCATAACTTTCCTCCTATGTAACCCCCTGCGCAACAGTGGTAGTAGAATGCCTTGCTTGGGGTGAAATGATTAAAAAAAATCCTCATTGGCTAACCCTCTACCAACAGTGATTCAAGCTTTGTATTGATTGAAGAGTATTAAAAATATAGGCCATTATAAGTTATAAATAATTCTAAATTTATAAATTTGAAATTTACCGAGTGAGCAAACTAGGACTTTCCCAATATATTTGTTTGTTTTTATTTTCCCGACCAAATAAAAGAGTACCGGATATTCGTCCTCCTATATGGCAGCGAATGCTGGAGAATCTTCTCAAAGATGAAGCAATAGAAATGTGATTCTATAGAGGGATGCTGAGGATGACATGGACCGAAAATTTGAGCAACAACAAGGTTTTGAAAAGGAAGCAAACGAAAAGGAAAAAGAGACAGCTGTTCTTTCCAAATCTTTCACTTTTTTTTTCTCTTTTTTGTTTGTTTTTTGTTTTCAATTGAAGTAGATAGACTTAACTATCGCCCGGTTCACACTCCACCCACGTCTATTGAACAGGTGAAGAGGCTCATCCCTTGTTTCCTGTTTAGAACGTGGTTCCCGGCTTTCTTTTCTTTTTTTTTCCCCCCAATCTTTTTCACTTTTTTTCTTTTCTCTTGTTCTCAATTGGAGTAGATAGACTTAACTATCGCCCGGTTCACACTCCACCCACGTCTATTGAACAAGTGAAGAGGCTCATCCCTTGCTTCCTGTTTAGGATGTGGTTCCCGGCTTTCTTTTTTTCCTAACATTCTACTCTTAAGTAGCCCCATGTGCATCAGTGGCGTCACCGCCTTGCTTGGGGTGATATGATTAAAAAAAAAAAGAAGTGTCTGGGACAGGTAATAAGGAAAGAGGGTGTGGAGAATCTAATGCTCACAGGGTGGATAGAGGGAATGAGAGACAAACAAAAGCAATGCGAGACATACTTGATGGGCCTCAGCAAGTGGAGCAGGGTTTGGGAGATATCAGTTAGTTAATTGCCAGACGTGATACATACTTTGGGCGATCATGTCTCGAAAGAGACATGACTAACTGGGCAAAAGATTATCCCGCAGTAGGTTGTCATTGCTTTCTGTGGTAAACTGGTTGCTGACCAAAGCTATAGAACCCAATCTGTCCTGTTATTTAACCCATAACTGGAGGAAAGAGATGGATTAATACCTTTCCCAAGGGTATTTGCGAGTAAGTTAAAGCAAGGAATTCACTACAATTCGAACTTGGCTCTCCGATTTCCCGTTCCAAGCCGATATCCACTGCACCACAAAAAGCGACAAAGATTGGAGGTAAATGGTGGTCCAAGATCGCCCACGTCCTTAAACGACACAGCACATAAAGAAGAAGCTATAACATGTCATTTTTCTCTCCTGTCTTAATTTTGACAGCATTAGTTCGGTAAGAAAGTACACTGCGTTTTATGTCTTGTCCTACATGCCGAGAAAAACAGTAAAACATCTTTGCTCCCAGCCTTAATTACCTCTATATTTCCTGTTTTAAGATCAAGTCTGCATTTTATGACATTGAAATGGCCTTTTAGATGAGGGGAGTGTGACAAGTTTTTCGGGCTTGAAAGGGGGTAGAGTATCATGGAAAGTTTCTGACAGATGAATGGCGTAATTCGTTATTATATTGTGTCGTTCCACACTTGTCCACTTAGAAGCGTGCTGGATTATTATTCCGGGTATTTTACAGCCTTCATCTTTTCTATGATAACCAGAACACTTCGACTGCTTTATTCTTCAGGCTTCTTTTAATACCATCTGTTTTCAGTATTCCGTAATCATTTCGAACTATTCTATTCTTGCAATTTGTAAGATAATTTAATATCTGATCTCTGGGTCGCATGACGGTGAGAGTTTTGGAAAATGGAATCGATTCCGGGTTGTGAATGGGCGTCTGTGCATAAGGACAGGAAATGAGTTCAGCTGATAACCAAAAATAGAAAGCAGTGTAAGACAAGGATATGTCTTCTCACCAGATCTATTCAACGAAAGGATTGTAAGACAAGGATATGTTTTCTCATCCGATCTATTCAACGAGGCATTTCTGAGAGAACTAGAAGTCTTGCGGGAATTTTGTCATTGGCGACCATAATCTAAACAATATAAGATACGCAGCTGATACAATGCTGATAGCAGACACCGACAGAAATCTACAGGATCTCCTACAGAAGGTGACTAAATAACGCGAGTGGAAAGGGTAAAACATAAACTACAAGAAAACTGAAAATACGGTCATCAGTAAGAAGTAAGTCAATTAAGTGCCATACGTGATACACGCTTTGGGCGATCATGTCTCGAAAGAGACATGACAGAGTGAATAGATGATTATCCCGCAGAAGGTTTCCATTACTTTCTGCGGTAGACTAGTCGCCAGCCAAGACTATAGAACCCAATCTGTCCTGTTATTTAACCCATAACTGGAGGGACAAGACGGATTAATACCTTTCCCAAGGCTATTTGTGCGTAAGTGAATGCAAGGCATTCAACTGGAATTTGAACTCGGCTCCCCGATTTCTCGTTCCGAGTCGATATCCAGTGCACCTCAATGCACATCATTAAGAAGAGGAGCCCAGAATTCCAACTATAGACCGATGATACTAAAATCAAACAAGTGCAGAAATTTAAATACCTGGGAATTGGTCTAACAGAAGACGGGAAGTGTAAAACTGTGATCCCGGTTGGGAATTGGTCTAACAGAGGATGGGAAGTGTGACACTGAGATCCCGGTTGGGAATTGGTCTACCAGAGGACGGGAAGTGTGACACTGTAATCCCGGTTGGGAATTGGTCTAACAGAGGATGGGAAGTGTGACACTGAGATCCCGGTTGGGAATTGGTCTACCAGAGGACGGGAATGACAACTAGTCCATCGCAGAGAGCAATGGCAACCTACTGCGGGATAATCTTTTGCCCAGTCAGTCATGTCTCTTTCGAGACATGATCGCCCAAAGTATGTATCACGCATAGCACTTAAATGACTGACTGAACATAATACTTGGAAACATAATTAAAGCTACTACTGGCCATAAAGTATGGGACGGTTTTCTATTGGCATGAAGTAGTTAACTGATCCCCCACTAATTAGTACATAATAATATACTCCACCTTTTCTTCCTACAGCTATGGGTTAAATAGCAGGGCAGATTGGGCTGGATGGCAACCAATCTACCGCAGAGAGCAATGGCAACCGACTGCGGGATAATTTTCTGCCCAGTCAGTCATGTCTCTTTCGAGACTTGATCGCCCAAAGCGTTTATCACGTATGACATTTAACTGACTGATATGGCTTGCAGTCATATCACATAGAAACACTGGTTTGCGTCCGATCACTAAAGTTAAGGAAGATTTAGCCGGGACAGTACCCTGTTGTAAGTACCAAGATGCGCAAATAGGCCCACACAGAAGAAGAAGAAGAAGAAGAAGAAGAAGAAGAAGAAGAAGAAGAAGAAGAAGAAGAAGAAATAAATTTTGGAGTTAAGATCTGTAGAAATGAATTCTTATGATATCCCATAATATACTCCTATTGCTACTACTAATAATCATTAGCGTAAATATCTATGAAAACCGAAAACAATTTTGATACACTGTAATAATAAAATAACTATTATCTTCCCCACATAACACCATGAACTGTGCCTCTTCCTCTACAACCTTTTTTTTTTTTTTTTTTTTTACTCATTTCACCCCAAGTAAGGCATTCCACTTCCACTGTTGCGCAGGGGGTTACATATGGGAAAGTGATGAGAAAGAGTGGTTAGTTATAGGAAATGTCGGGAGGAGGATGATGGACGGATGAGGATGCCAAGGATGGGGATGGGGTAGATAGGAAGAGTGTTTGAGAGAATGGATGCGAGTTAGCGTGATAAGAGATGTCTATTGACCTTACATTTCAATTCCTGGAGATTGTAGCTATAAGGGAAGCAAGTATATGAAAGAGGCTGGAAGTGCTTCCACAGGCTGGAAATGCGAGAAAAGAAGCTGTTAGAGTAGAAATTGGACTTATTTTTATCGAGTTCACTGTAAAAGGGTGGGACCTAATTTCCAATTTAGTATCTCGTGTAAATTCATACCTAGGGGCACAGTGATCTAAGTTCATCAGAGCAGAAGCCGTGAAAGTATTTATAGAAGAGGCACAGGGAAGCTACCTCACGCCTGCGAGAAAGTGACTGCAGCCGGTCTGCCAAGTCGGTATTGATCACATTACAGATTCTCCGTTGGATTTTGTCAAGAAACCCCGAGGAGAATATCAGGGGCACCCGACCAGATGTAGCAGCAGTATTCAATACACGGGCGGATGGTAGATTTATATATGTGCAGGATGGACTCAGACGGTAAAAACTTCCTGGCCCTGCACAGAGAACCGACTTTCATAGCAGCGGATTTAGCATTAGATTCGATATATTCATTCCACTTGAGGTCCGCTGAGAGTGTGAGACCAAGGGGGCGTAATGTTTTACTCTCAGGGAGGCTAGTCTGTCCATACTAATGGGAGCCTCGATTGGATCTTGGACATTCTACTGTGTAAATATCATTGTAAAAAAACAATCTCTCGATTAAAAGTTTGGTGACTGATTGGTCTGGAATTATAAACGAATGTATTATTCCTCTATGCCGATTGAAGATAAATATATCACTTTTGCTCTTCCATAGAAATGCATTTGCATTTTGCGATGATTTCGATTTGATGTTTGTAATATTTCGCTCCAATGGTTTTTATGACTTCGAAAATGTCCGCCGCGACGTTAATTGCACTCCATTGATGAATTTCTTTTATTCAAGCGTTGCACTTTGGGGCTTTTAATTTGATATCTTGTCTGTCCGTTTTGTTTTACTCGTGTTAAATAGATTTGCATCTAATGTTGTGACCTATGAAAAAAATACATAAGCGGTGTGTGCAGAAATGCCCAGCGAAAATCCAGTTTTCAATTGTGTGGGCGCAGCCTCATTTACATAATATATGCATTGACATCGTGTGGTTGGTAGATATAAAAGAATACTTTAGGGACTTTTAGATTAGGTAGTAAGAAGTTTTCTAACAGGAGATGGAAAGTGCAACACAGAGATTCGAAGACGATTTGGCATGGCGAAGGACGCGTTCCAGAAGCTGAGTAAAGTATTAAGACACAGGAAACTTTCACTAGAAACAAAGAAGAGAGTGCTGGATTGCTATGTGATGTCACTTCATCAATATGGTAGTGAATGTCGGACAATATCATCAAAGATGAAAGAAAAACTTGAAACAGCTGAAATATGGTTCTACAGAAGCATACTGGATATAAAGTGGGGGATCAATTTCATATTACAATCAATATATAAACGGACCCCTCACTTTGTGGTCACAGCAGTTTCTATACATTTATATTCCTGAAATCCGAAAGCACGAGGATGCATTCCAGAAGTTAAGTAAACTATTAAGACACAGGAAAATTTCGCTAGAAACAAAGAAGAGAGTGCTGGATTGCTATGTGATGTCAGTTCTTCAATATGGCAGTGAATGTCGGACGATATTATCAAAGATGAAAGAAAAACTTGAAACAGCTGAAATGTGGTTCTACAGAAGGATACTGCAGAAATCATGGATGAGCATGTGAGGTGTTGGAAAGAATGGGAACGAAAAGGAAATTAATATTGAGCATCAGGAAAAGACAGCTGAAGTTCCTGGGATATGCATTGGAGAAAAAGGGCTTAGAGAACCTGATACTAACAAGCCAGATAGAGGGAAAAAGAGACAGAGGAAGGCAGCGGATAATATATTTGAAGGACCTAAGCAAGTGGATGACAGAACGGGGGTTGCGAGATGTTACAGGAAAAAACGTGCTAAGAGCCACTAGTGATAGGAAGACGTGGAAGGCCATGGTCGTCTACGTCCTGACAAGGCACGAGAAGAAAGGACTAACCATCAATTGTATGAAGACAGAATGTACAGACATTAGCAAAACGAACAATTAAAGATAGTTCGTAGTTAAAAAGAAAACTTTAGCTACTTTTAAATCAACAATTCTGCTACAGTATATAGTTAAAGAAAGTGGGAAGAAAGGACTACATATAAATTACAAGAAAACTGAATGCACTTTCATCAGTAAGAAGAGGAGCCCCAAAAATGCTACGTACTGACCGAAGTTACTAAAATCAAATAGGTGTAGAAATTTAATTACTTGGGAAGTGACAGATCCGAAGCCGTATTGGCAAAACCAAGGATGCATTCCAGAAGCTAAGTAGAATATAAAGAGACAGGAAAATTTCGCTGGAAATAAAGAAGAGAGTACTGGATTGTTAAGTGATGTCTGATGGCAGTGAATGCTGGGCAATCTCATCAAAGATGAAGGAAAAACTTGAAGCAATCGAAATGTGGTTTTTATAGAAGGATGCTAAGGATACCATGGACAGAGCACGTTAGCAACGATGTGGTTTTGGAGACGATAGACACGAGAAGAAAACTGGTACTTAAAACAAAAAAAAACAAAAAAAAACAGCTGAAGTTTTGGGGACATATAATGAGGGCTTGGATGTGGTGCTGTAGATATCGACTCCGAACGAGAAATCGGAGTGCCGAGCTCGAATTCCTTCCATTCACTTAACGCACAAATACCCTTTGGAAAGGTATTAATCCGTTTCTTCCCTCCAGTCATGCTTTAAATAATAGGACAGATTGGGTTCTATAGCCTTGGCTGGTAACCAGTCTACCGCAGAAAACAATAGCAACCTACTGCGGGATAATATTCTGCCCAGTCAGTCGTGTCTCTTTCGAGACATGATCTCCCAAAGCGTGTATCTCATAAGGCACTTAACTGACTGAATAATCCGAAGCATAAAGTTTCTACTGGTCATAAAGTGAGTGACCGGTTTTCTATTGGCATGAAGTAGTAAACTGATCCGCTACTAATTAGTACTTAATAATAGAATCCACCTCTTTTTCCTACAGCTGTGGGTTGAATTGCAGAACAGATTGGGTTCTATAGCCTTGGCTGTCAACTAGTCTACCGCAGAAAGCAATTGCAACCTATTGACATGATCACCCAAAGCGTGTATCACGTATGGCACTTAACTGGCTGATTGACAAAATTGGCAGAAAGGTCTCATTGATATACAGTTGAGTTGGATAGATGTAGCCGTGAGTCCTATGCTAATAGTTTCTTCTTTCACGTGTGAAATTCTTTTCCGACTCCATGTTTTCTAGACAACTTTAAATGTGCAAATGCAATGTCAATCGCTATCTACTGTCCCCTTGATTATTTTTACTGTGTTCTCGCGTGGTGTTTCTGTATTCTAATTATTCCACACCCAGTAACCATTTGTGCCTTAGTGGCTTTAATGCCTTGCTTGGTGTGAAATAGATTTAAAAATCAGAGAGCCGAATTCAAATATCGTTCTGGTTCGTTACTTTCACTTATGCAAATACCCTTAGGCGACCATGAATCGAAGAGACATGCTCATCCAACCGTATCACAACCTACCAAGACGCACTGGGCCAGCGCGGTAGGACAATGACCCATTTCTCCATATCGATCAGTGGAGGGCCGACGTCCAGCAAAAGGACATTTACAAGTTGAGAAGAAGAATTGTTCACGGAATGTAACTTGTGCCTGGAGTCCTTTGCCTAAAGCTAAACGAAAGAAAGAGCGGATTGGCTAAAATTTATACTTTATTCTTATTTGTCTCGAGTTCACATTGGCCACAATGTTGGCCAATAGAAACTTGTGCTTTAGAAAACCTAGTGAATAATTCATTCAGGATTGAATGAAATTATTGGGGATCGGAATGAATAAAACTAAAAAAATTGAATGAAACTGGAAGGATTCTCCCTGTTATAATAAAGATCGTTATATATGTATTGATTGATTGTTTAATTACTTTCTGGTCATAATAAGATTAGACCAGTGCACATTTGTATTAAAGAGAGTTCAATGCAATTATATTGTAGAACTTTTGAATATTTTCCATTTGCAAACGAGTTATTACACGACCTAGGTTTCTACCATGAGTGGTGTCTTCAGGCGATTTTCCATAACTGATTTTACCGTTTACCATTTTTTTAAGAACGCTTATATATATATATATATATATATATATATATATATATATATATATATATATATATATGTCCATTTGTAAGCGAGTGATTCCGCGACCTAGGTTTCCACCATGAGTTATGTTTTTAGGCGATTTTCAATAACTGATTTTACTGTTTACAGTTTTTTTAAGAACGCTCACGTAACGGTGTTTTTTTGTTTTTTGTTTTTTTGAACGCTCACGTGGCAGGGAATTTTCAAATGCGCAATTTTTAAAATGGATGAAAAGGTTATAATTCCCTGTAATTTAAAAACTGGGCGTTCAAAAATTCCTTGCGACGTGAGCGTTCAACAACAACAACAACAACAAAAAAAAACACCGTTACGTGAGCGTTCTTAAAAAAAACTGTAAACGGTAAAATCACTTATTGAAAATCGCCTAAAAACACAACTCCTGGTGGAAACCTAGGTCGCGGAAACACTCGCTTACAAATGGAATATATAATACTACCGGCCATAATTATTTGACCACTCCAGAAAAAAATGATGTATTTCTTACTATTTATAATATTTATTGTCAAATGAAAATAGAATGGTTCTTTTTTGTTATTATTACTCTGCAAAATTTTACAAGGCAAAGAAGCAAAGATGAACTCGTCCGAATCGCCCTAAATTTTCTTCATTCCTTCATTGATGAAACTGCAATATAAGTAATTATTAAATATTTATAAATTCATTTGATGCACATGTTATAGTGCAGTATTAACAAAAGAACCATTCTATTTTCATTTACAATTTTTAACTTGTCAATAAATACTAAAAAATAGTATGAAATACATAATTTGACCTAATAATTATGGCCGGCAGGGTATATATATATATATATATATATATATATATATATATATATATATATTACGAAACTTGGTTATAAGCAACCGACAATTTGAAATGAATTGTTTGAACATTATTTTTTATCGATACTCGTACTTAAGTAGATATTCTGTTTTGAATGAAACAGTATTATATATTTATATCTCTCGGCCTGATTATTTACGATAAATCATTATTACGAAAATGTGTGCCATTCGGCAGGATTCGAACCTGCGACCCCTATCTATATAGGGGAAGCTACCATTTGATCTGGTAACGTCTTAGACCTCTCAAATCGAATCCTGCCGAATGGCACACATTTTCGTCATAAAAATTTATCGTAAATAATCAGGCCGGTAGATAAAAATATATAATACTGTTTCATTCAAAACAGAATATCTACTTAAATACGAGTATCGATAAAAAATAATGTTCAAACAATTCATATATATATATATATATATATAGATAAATTAAAAAGGGATTAATTCAATGATGTTGAATGGCCGTTTCGATATGAAGATCCCCACGGGGGATAACACATCACCTCAGCAACAGAAAAATCCTTTCAGAAACTGGAGAAAAATTAGTCTACTTTTCTTTTTAAATAGAAAAGTAGACTAATTTTTCTCCAGTTTCTGAAAGGATTTTTCTGTTGCTGAGGTGATGTGCTATCCCCCGTGGGGATCTTCATATCGAAATGGCCATTCAACATCATTGAATTAATCCTTTTTTTATTTATATTTGCTCTGTAATATTTTAATACATGGAGCGCTCTTCCTGTATCATTTTTTAATATTAAAATAAAATTTTTAATATTAATTAGGATCGGGTTTTTGGAATTTGCCTTCCTGCTTTTTTCCCCTTGGATTGAAGTATCTGAATTAATATATATATATATATATATATATATATATATATATATGTGTGTGTGTGTGTGTGTGTGTGTGTGTGTGTGTGTGTGTGTTTTGGTACGCATGTGGTGTGAAGATTTTCCCGCAATAGGTTGCCGATTCTTAATAATAGGATAGACTAGGTTCTATAGCTTTGGTTGGCAACCGGTCAACCACAGTAAGAATTGGCAACAGATTGCATTAGACTGGGTAACTACCAAGGCTATAGAACCCATTCTGTCCGGCTATGCACCCAAATGGGAGAAGAGATGGATTCATACCTTTCCCAAGGGAAAGTAACAAATCTATCCATTAGTCCACTGTACTTTTATCATTGTGACCTTCTACCCTATCCTTTCACGTCCTGCTCCTAGAAATGACGTGCCATCATGTACTAGCGGCATACATCACAACAGACCACAGTCGACTCCCCCATTATGCTTGGATAGATAGATTTCACGCGAGATTTGAGAAGGTTAAGACCGGGAGAGCGTCAACACAGGAATCTGTTTTACCAAGAAATAGTTCTGGAGAAGAAACTTACTACTTACTAATGGAATATAAAAGGAATGAGGATGACTTCATTCAGTAGTGAAAAATAGACAAATATATACAGTAGCCTTCCTATCACAAATATTTTCCTCATATTTTGCTTCCCCGTTAAACATAATCCTTAACGCAAATACATTACAATGATCTCAAATAAGCCATAAGCAAGATTTCAATAATCTAAAAGATTTGCCCAATTTAAAAACTTGATTTTAGTAATTATTGGGCAATTTTAATGAGAAAACGAAAATTTTTCCCCAAGTCGGTCTTTTTTTACTTAAAACATCTTAATTTCTGTGTAAGCATTGTAGAAACAAAATAGTCCGGCGTTGCTCAGGTGTAATGAAAGCTTTAAAACTAATCCATGGTCCTGGAGCTCAGACTCTTTGGACATTGGCACGAAAGACTAAAAAGCAATAGTTGTTTCTAGTTAAAGCGAAACCGTAGACAGAAAGAAAAATGAATTGATGTAATCAAATTTTGATTTCCTGGTATCGATATAAACTATTTTTTTTTCGTTGTAAACTGAATTGTGAAGGCTAAATAAGTCCTCTGAGTAAATGGTATCATGGCTGAGACTAAGAACTACAATTATACCTACTTAGAGCCAAACCGGAAGCAAAAACTAAAATAAAAGGGCTGAAAAAAATACAGACATACACGCAGATAAACAGACACACACACAAACATCTCGCCTTATATATATATATATATATATATATATATATATAATCGATTTTCTGCACTATTGTAAGAACTGCAACCTTGAAACTTCTGAATATCGTTTTTATGTCTTTGTCTATGAGTGTATCAAATTTGATTAAAATCAGACCACTCCTTCTATAACCCGATTTTTTCGATTATTGATTTTCGATATTTATTGGGGATACCTCGACACAAAACCTAGCTAAGAACACTCGCAGACGCTTATAGTACAACTGTGTAAATTTTCAAAAAAATCAGTTCAGCCATTTCGGAGTCTATAGGTAATGGACACACACATACACACACACACACACAGACAACGTTCCATTTATAAATAAGTTTAGATTTAGATTAGATGTCTAATCATTTGAACCAAAATTCGACAAGGTTTATGGCTCATTTTTTAAAGTTCTATGGAATACGTTGTCATTTTTGGTGATTTTTTTTTAACCCCGGGCTGGTCTGGCCACATTTCTGTCCAGCTTCATCCCAATTTTTAAATAGTTGGCCCATTTCCTTCTATTTCGGCACAAATGAATGGAGTAAATTATTTCCTCACTTAAAAAATAAAGAAAAAGTTTTTGTCACCAAAACTCTCCCCTAATTTTAGATAAATTTGGATATATTGGAATTGAATGCATCTAATTTTTAATTAGATTTATATTTTGTTGAAATAAATGTGCTTAAATTTCGAAATGGAAAAGATCCAGTGAGACTCTGGAACATGGAAAAATACTTGCCAATAAAAGCATTGAAAAAAACAAAAAAATCCTAACGTCGAAAGTATTTTTATATTGATGCAAATGATGTCATGTTATATTTTTCTCATCGCCTCGATCAGACTCCTCCCTGGTTTTTTGAACAGGAATAGAGTTTTATCCTTCGTTACCTGTTTAGGATCGAGTTTCCGGTTCCCTCTTAAAAATCTTTTCATTCTCTTTGACTCCCAGTAGTCCGCTGGGTCTTAGTGGCATTATCGCCTTTCGTGGGTGGGTGCTTGTTGGGAATTGATGAAAAAAATAAAATGGAGTCTGATATAATCAAAGTAGAATGTTCTTACTCACTGCTGATGTTGCCCTTTGCAGTAACTGACACAATGTAATACGCATGATCAACATTTATATAAAATTATATTTTCATTTTCCTCGATCAACATAAATATTTTATTATCATCAACTGTCCCTTGAGCAGGAGAAGACCTAGGTTCGTTCCATATCTAAGCACTTGACAAGCTTCCTCTATATGCTTCGGTTCAGCACTGGACTAGCAGAAAAGTCTGCTAATGGTTTAGGGGATACAAATTATATAAAATATACTATACTGAAGGTGCTTGCAATCCACACTTGGTAAATAAGCAATGTTCTTTTTATTTAAATTAATTCCGGGAATTAATATACGTGTCCATATGTTCTGCAGGCGCGGCAAGAGTTTTTTTTTTCTGGGTAAGCTAGCTTGAGTCCAGCCTTCTCCAGACTAGTTTAAATTCAAAATTTTCCTAGACTGGTTGCCAACCAAGCTATAAAACAGAGTCTATTTTGCTATTTTTCTCATATCTGGATTCAATGGGTTCAAGACTATTGCACGTAACTGAATTTAATGAACTCGAATGAAATTCGAACTCGGCGCTCCATTCCCAAATCCGAGTAGATATCTATTACTCGAAAGCTATTAATTAAAAGCTATGGATTACTCGAAATTTCTTAATTAAAATCTATCCATTACTTCAAATCTATTAATTAAAAGCTATCCATTACTCTAAAACTGTTTATTAAAAGCTATCCATTACTCTAAATTATTTATTAAAAGCTATCCATTACTTCAAATATGTTAATTAAATGCTATCCATTACTCCGAATCTATTAATTAAAAGTTATCCATTACTTCAAATCTATTAATTAAAAGCTATCCATTACACTAAATTATTTATTAAAAGCTACCCATTACTCGAAATCTATGAATTAAAAGCTATCCATTACTCTAAATGTATTTATATAAAGCTATCTATTACTTCAAATATATTAATTAAAAGCTATTCATTACTGTGAATCTGTTAATTAAAAATTATCCATTACTTCAAATATATTAATTTAAAGCTATTCATTATTCCGAATCTATTAATTGGTTATCCATTATCAAATCTATTAATTAAAAGCTATTCATTACTTCAAATCTATTAATTAAAAGTTATCCATTACTTCAAATCTATTAATTAAAAGCTATTCATTACTCCGCTGAATCTATTAATTAAAAGTTATCCATTACCTCAAATATATTAATTAAAAGCGTCTAATATCTTTTGAATCTATTAATTAAAGGTTATCCATTATCAAATCTATTAATTAAAAGTTATTCATTACTCCGAATCTATTAATTAAAAGCATCCATTACTTGAAATCTATTAATGAAAAGCTATTCATTACTCCGAATCTATTAATTAAAAGTTATCCATTATTTCAAATCTATTAATTAAAAGCTAATTCATTACACCGAATCTATTAATTAAAAGTTATCCATTACTTCAAATATATTAATTAAAAGCTATTCATTACTCCGAATCTATTAATTAAAAGTTATTCATTACTTGAAATCTATTAATTAAAAAGCTATTCATTACTCCGAATCTGTTAATTAAAAGTTATCCATTACTTCAAATCTATTAATTAAAAGCTATTCATTACTCCGAATCTATTAATTAAAAGTTATCCATTACCTCAAATATATTAATTAAAGTTATTCATTACTCCGAATCTATTAATTAAAAGTTATCCATTACTTCAAATCTATTAAATTAAAAAGCTATCTATTAATTTAATCATTAATTAAAAGCTATTCATTACTTGAAATCTATTAAATGAGTTATTCATTACTCCGAATCTATTAATTAAAAGTTATCCATTACTTCAAATCTATTAATTAAAAGCTATTCATTACACCGAATCTATTAATTAAAAGTTATCCATTACTTCAAATATATTAATTAAAAGTTATTCATTACTCCGAATCTATTAATTAAAGTTATATCATTACTTAAAATCTATTAATTAAAAGCTATTCATTACTCCGAATCTGTTAATTAAAAGTTATCCATTACTTCAAATATATTAATTAAAGCTATCAATAATTCGAATCTATTAATTAAAATTTATTCATTACTTGAAATCTATTAATTAAAATCATTCATTACTCCGAATCTGTTAATTAAAAGTTATCCATTACTTCAAATATATTAATTAAAAGCTATTCATTACTCCGAATCTATTAATTAAAAGCTATTCATTACTCCGAATCTGTTAATTAAAAGTTATCCATTACTTCAAATCTATTAATTAAAAGCTATTCATTACTCCGAATCTATTAATTAAAAGTTATCCATTACTTGAAATCTATTAATGAAAAGCTATTCATTACTCCTGAATCTATTAATGGAAAGTTATCCATTATTTCAAATCTATTAATTAAAAGCTATTCATTACACTGAATCTATTAATTAAAAAGTTATCCATTACTTCAAATATATTAATTAAAAGCTATTCATTATTCGAATCTATTAATTAAAAGTTATTCATTACTTGAAATCTATTAATTAAAAAAGCTATTCATTACTCCAACTAATGTTAATTAAAAGTTATCCATTACTTCAAATATATTAATTAAAGCTATTCATTACCTGAATCTATTAATTAAAATTTATTCATTACTTGAAATCTATTAATTAAAATCTATTCATTACTCCGAATCTATTAATTAAAAGTTATCCATTACTTCAAATATATTAATTAAAAGCTATTCTATTACTCCGAATCTATTAATTAAAAGTTATTCATTACTTGAAATCTATTAATTAAAAGCTATTCATTACTCCGAATCTGTTAATTAAAAGTTATCCATTACTTCAAATCTATTAATTAAAAGCTATTCATTACTCCGAATCTATTAATTAAAAGTTATCCATTACCTCAAATATATTAATTAAAAGCTATTCATTACTCCGGAATCTATTAATTAAAAGTTATGCATTACTTCAAATCTATTAATTAAAAGCTATTCATTACTCCGAATCTATTAATTAAAAGCTATTCATTACTTGAAATCTATTAATGAAAAGCTATTCATTACTCCGAATCTATTAATTAAAAGTTATCCATTACTTCAAATCTATTAATTAAAAGCTATTCATTACACCGAATCTATTAATTAAAAGTTATCCATTACTTCAAATATATTAATTAAAAGCTATTCATTACTCCGAATCTATTAATTAAAAGTTATTCATTACTTGAAATCTATTAATTAAAAGCTATTCATTACTCCGAATCTGTTAATTAAAAGTTATCCATTACTTCAAATATATTAATTAAAGCTATTCATTACTCCGAATCTATTAATTAAAATTTATTCATTACTTGAAATCTATTAATTAAAATCTATTCATTACTCCGAATCTGTTAATTAAAAGTTATCCATTACTTCAAATATATTAATTAAAAGCTATTCATTACTCCGAATCTATTAATTAAAAGTTATTCATTACTTGAAATCTATTAATTAAAAGCTATTCATTACTCCGAATCTGATAATTAAAAGTTATCCATTACTTCAAATCTATTAATTAAAAGCTATTCATTACTCCGAATCTATTAATTAAAAGTTATTCATTACTTGAAATCTATTAATTAAAAGCTATTCATTACTCCGAATCTGTTAATTAAAATTATCCATTACTTCAAATATATTAATTAAAAGCTATTCATTACTCCGAATCTATTAATTAAAATTTATTCATTACTTGAAATCTATTAATTAAAATCTATTCATTACTCCGAATCTGTTAATTAAAAGTTATCCATTACTTCAAATATATTTATTAAAAGCTATTCATTACTCCGAATCTATTAATTAAAAGTTATACATTACTTGAAATCTATTAATTAAAAGCTGTCCATTACTCCGAATCTGTTAATTAAAAGTTATCTATTACTTCAAATCTATTAATTAAAAGCTATTCATTACTCCGAATCTATTAATTAAAAGTTATCCATTACTTCAAATCTATTAATTAAAAGCTATTCATTACACCGAATCTATTAATTAAAAGTTATCCATTACTTCAAATATATTAATTAAAAGCTATTCATTACTCCGAATCTATTAATTAAAAGTTATTCATTACTTGAAATCTATTAATTAAAAGCTATTCATTACTCCGAATCTGTTAATTAAAAGTTATCCATTACTTCAAATATATTAATTAAAGCTATTCATTACTCCGAATCTATTAATTAAAATTTATTCATTACTTGAAATCTATTAATTAAAAGCTATTCATTACTCCGAATCTGTTAATTAAAGTTATCCATTACTTCAAATATATTAATTAAAAGCTATTCATTACTCCGAATCTATTAATTAAAAGTTATTCATTACTTGAAATCTATTAATTAAAAGCTATTCATTACTCCGAATCTGTTAATTAAAAGTTATCCATTACTTCAAATCTATTAATTAAAAGCTATTCATTACTCCGAATCTATTAATTAAAAGTTATTCATTACTTGAAATCTATTAATTAAAAGCTATTCATTACTCCGAATCTGTTAATTAAAAGTTATCCATTACTTCAAATATATTAATTAAAGCTATTCATTACTCCGAATCTATTAATTAAAATTTATTCATTACTTGAAATCTATTAATTAAAATCTATTCATTACTCCGAATCTGTTAATTAAAAGTTATCCATTACTTCAAATATATTTATTAAAAGCTATTCATTACTCCGAATCTATTAATTAAAAGTTATACATTACTTGAAATCTATTAATTAAAAGCTGTCCATTACTCCGAATCTGTTAATTAAAAGTTATCTATTACTTCAAATCTATTAATTAAAAGCTATTCATTACTCCGAATCTATTAATTAAAAGTTATCCATTACTTCAAATCTATTAATTAAAAGCTATTCATTACTCCGAATATGTTAATTAAAAGTTATCCATTACTTCTAATCTATTAATTAAAAGCTATTCATTAATCCGAATCTGTTAATTAAAAGTTATCCATTACTTCAAATCTATTAATTAAAATCTATTCATTACTTCAAATATATTAATTAAAATCTATTCATTACTCCGAATCTATTAATTAAAAGTTATCCATTACTTCAAATATATTAATTAAAAGCTATTCATTACTCCGAATCTATTAATTAAAAGTTATTCATTACTTGAAATCTATTAATTAAAAGCTATTCATTACTCCGAATCTGTTAATTAAAAGTTATCCATTACTTCAAATCTATTAATTAAAAGCTATTCATTACTCCGAATCTATTAATTAAAAGTTATCCATTACCTCAAATATATTAATTAAAAGCTATTCATTACTCCGAATCTATTAATTAAAAGTTATGCATTACTTCAAATCTATTAATTAAAAGCTATTCATTACTCCGAATCTATTAATTAAAAGCTATTCATTACTTGAAATCTATTAATGAAAAGCTATTCATTACTCCGAATCTATTAATTAAAAGTTATCCATTACTTCAAATCTATTAATTAAAAGCTATTCATTACACCGAATCTATTAATTAAAAGTTATCCATTACTTCAAATATATTAATTAAAAGCTATTCATTACTCCGAATCTATTAATTAAAAGTTATTCATTACTTGAAATCTATTAATTAAAAGCTATTCATTACTCCGAATCTGTTAATTAAAAGTTATCCATTACTTCAAATATATTAATTAAAGCTATTCATTACTCCGAATCTATTAATTAAAATTTATTCATTACTTGAAATCTATTAATTAAAATCTATTCATTACTCCGAATCTGTTAATTAAAAGTTATCCATTACTTCAAATATATTAATTAAAAGCTATTCATTACTCCGAATCTATTAATTAAAAGTTATTCATTACTTGAAATCTATTAATTAAAAGCTATTCATTACTCCGAATCTGTTAATTAAAAGTTATCCATTACTTCAAATCTATTAATTAAAAGCTATTCATTACTCCGAATCTATTAATTAAAAGTTATTCATTACTTGAAATCTATTAATTAAAAGCTATTCATTACTCCGAATCTGTTAATTAAAATTATCCATTACTTCAAATATATTAATTAAAAGCTATTCATTACTCCGAATCTATTAATTAAAATTTATTCATTACTTGAAATCTATTAATTAAAATCTATTCATTACTCCGAATCTGTTAATTAAAAGTTATCCATTACTTCAAATATATTTATTAAAAGCTATTCATTACTCCGAATCTATTAATTAAAAGTTATACATTACTTGAAATCTATTAATTAAAAGCTGTCCATTACTCCGAATCTGTTAATTAAAAGTTATCTATTACTTCAAATCTATTAATTAAAAGCTATTCATTACTCCTAATCTATTAATTAAAAGTTATCCATTACTTCAAATCTATTAATTAAAAGCTATTCATTACACCGAATCTATTAATTAAAAGTTATCCATTACTTCAAATATATTAATTAAAAGCTATTCATTACTCCGAATCTATTAATTAAAAGTTATTCATTACTTGAAATCTATTAATTAAAAGCTATTCATTACTCCGAATCTGTTAATTAAAAGTTATCCATTACTTCAAATATATTAATTAAAGCTATTCATTACTCCGAATCTATTAATTAAAATTTATTCATTACTTGAAATCTATTAATTAAAAGCTATTCATTACTCCGAATCTGTTAATTAAAGTTATCCATTACTTCAAATATATTAATTAAAAGCTATTCATTACTCCGAATCTATTAATTAAAAGTTATTCATTACTTGAAATCTATTAATTAAAAGCTATTCATTACTCCGAATCTGTTAATTAAAAGTTATCCATTACTTCAAATCTATTAATTAAAAGCTATTCATTACTCCGAATCTATTAATTAAAAGTTATTCATTACTTGAAATCTATTAATTAAAAGCTATTCATTACTCCGAATCTGTTAATTAAAAGTTATCCATTACTTCAAATATATTAATTAAAGCTATTCATTACTCCGAATCTATTAATTAAAATTTATTCATTACTTGAAATCTATTAATTAAAATCTATTCATTACTCCGAATCTGTTAATTAAAAGTTATCCATTACTTCAAATATATTTATTAAAAGCTATTCATTACTCCGAATCTATTAATTAAAAGTTATACATTACTTGAAATCTATTAATTAAAAGCTGTCCATTACTCCGAATCTGTTAATTAAAAGTTATCTATTACTTCAAATCTATTAATTAAAAGCTATTCATTACTCCGAATCTATTAATTAAAAGTTATCCATTACTTCAAATCTATTAATTAAAAGCTATTCATTACTCCGAATATGTTAATTAAAAGTTATCCATTACTTCTAATCTATTAATTAAAAGCTATTCATTAATCCGAATCTGTTAATTAAAAGTTATCCATTACTTCAAATCTATTAATTAAAATCTATTCATTACTTCAAATATATTAATTAAAAGCTATTCATTACTCCGAATCTATTAATTAAGAGTTATTCATTACTTGAAATCTATTAATTAAAAGCTGTCCATTAAAAGTTAATTAAAAGTTATCTATTACTTCAAATCTATTAATTAAAAGCTATTCATTACTCCGAATCTATTAATTAAAAGTTATCCATTACTTCAAATCTATTAATAAAAAGCTATTCATTACTCCAAATCTGTTAATTATAAGTTATCCATTACTTCTAATCTATTAATTAAAAGCTATTCATTAATCCGAATCTGTTAATTAAAAGTTATCCATTACTTCAAATCTATTAATTAAAATCTATTCATTACTTCGAATATATTAATTAAAAGCTATCCATTACTTCAAATCTATTAATTAAAAGCTATTCATTACTCCGAATCTATTAATTAAAAGTTATTCATTACTTGAAATCTATTAATTAAAAGCTATTCATTACTCCGAATATGTTAATTAAAAGTCATCCATTACTTCAAATATATTAATTAAAAGCTATTCATTACTCCGAATCTATTAATTAAAACTTATTCATTACTTCAAATATATTAATTAAAAGCTATCCATTACTTAAAATGTATTAATTAAAAGTTATTCATTACTTGAAATCTATTAATTAAAAGCTATCCATTACTTAAAATCTATTACTTAAAAGCTATCCATTATTCCGAATCTATTAATTAAAAGTTATTCATTACTTCAAATCTATTAATTTAATACTTCGCTCGTAACAAAGGAGATGCACTTTTATGCTATATTTGTCCTCCTATTTGGTAGTGAATGTTGGATAATCTCCTCAAAGATGAAGAGATTTGAACTGTGCCATAGACGGCACATGTGAGCAACGACAAGTTTTAGGGAAAATGGGAAAAAAGAAATTTATACTTAACATCAAGAAGAGGCAGTCGAAATTTCTGGGGTACGTCATGAGGAAAAAGATTTTGGTAAATCTGATACAGAACAGATCGAAGGCAACGGTGACAGGAAAACAACGCATGACCTACTTAATGAGCTTAAGTAAATGGGTCGCGGAACAAGGCTTGGGAGAAATAATAGAAATAAAAAGTTTATTTACAGCTACAAAGAACAGGAAATTGTGGAGAGCCATACTCAAGGAACAAACAGAGGGCAAGAGAGACAAAAGAATCTACTAATACACATAATGAGCTTGAGTAAATGGATGGCGGAAACAGTTTGTTTTTAAGAGTAATAACAAAAAAGTCAGTCAGATACACGCTTGGGCGATCATGTCTCGAAAGAGACATGACTGACTGGGCTTAAGTGAATACAATGGATTCAACTGGAATTCGAACTCGGCTCCTCCGTTTCTCGTTCCGAGCCGATATCCACTGTGCCACAACGCACATCAAGGATAAAATTTATAAAAAGCTACAAAGAACAGGAAATTGTGGAGAGCCGTGACCGCCTTCGTCCTGAGCGGGAAATGGCTCCTAATGAAGAGAAAAATATGTTTATAATATTACAGGTTAGTCAATATTTAAAATAGAAGTTTTTGTTTCCGGCAGCCTTGAATACACGTCTTCTGTTTATGTTGAAGGTTAACTTGGATCGAGTCACGCTTTCTCCATATTGGATTTTCGCGATAAATACATTTATCACCGTCAATGACTATTTTCATGGAATCATAGTAATTTCTTCGTTGTACAAGAAAATTAAAACAAACGGTTAATAAAATATGGCAAATGCAAGTAATGCTGACTTTAGACGATTAATTCGTCCCAATTTTTGCTCATTTGCATGTGCAGTGTCCCTTCAAGACGTAGACGATAATGGACTTCCACTTGCCCGTGTCTCTTGTCGCTTTTTTTCCTCTTGGTCAGTCAGTTAAGTGCCATACGTAATACACGCTTTGGGCAATCATGTCTCGAAAGAGACATGACTGACTGGGTAGAAGATTATCCCGCAGTTGGTTGCCATTGCTTTCTGCGGTAGACTGGTTGCCGACCAAGGCTATAGAACCCAATCTGTCCTATTATGTGACTCATAACTAGAGGAGGAAGAGATGTATTATATTATTAAATAGTAATTAGTGGGGGATCAGTTTATTACTTCATAACAATATAAAACCGATCCCCCACTTTATGCCCAGTGGAAGCTTCAATCATGTTTACAACTATTATAGACAGTCAGTTAAGTGCTATACGTGATACACACTTGGGCGATCATGTCTCGAAAGAGAAATGACTGACTGGGCAGAAGATTATTCCGTAGTAGGTTGCCATTGCTTTCTGCTGTAGACTGGTTGCCAACCAAGGCTATAGAACCCAATCCGTCCTGTTATTTGACCCATAGATGGAGGGAAGAGACAGATTAATACCTTTCCCAAGGGTATTTGCGCATATATGATTGCAACGAATTCAACTGGAATTCGAACTCGGCTCCCCGATTTCTCGTTCCGAGTCGATATCCTCTTGGTATCTCTCCCAAACCCCGCTCCGCCATCCATTTACTGAAGCCTATCAAATATGTCACGTGGTGCTTTCCCCAACCTTTCTTTCCCTCTATCCCTTTTACTGTGAAACCAATAAAATGTAAACGTCGTGTAAGTATTAAACTCTCCAGACCCTCCTTCCTCTTTACGTCTCACAGTGACCTCAGATGTCTCCTCCTGACGTTTGGTATGAGTTTTCTTCTCGTTTGAATACTCTATACCTGAAATGAAGGCCATGTTTAATCTTTCATCTTGCATTTACAATCATTAATTTAAATGCTTCCAAAACGAAGCTGCTATCTTTTAAACATCACAGACAATCGCTCCTACCCCTCCTCCATTAGCATGGATCCCTGAAAGCAAAACACTGCGCCTCCTCGGGTTAACTTTCACAACAGGCCTCAAGTAGAATGACTATATAGAATCCAACGAAGAATCTGTAATGTGATCGATTCCGACTTGGCAGCTCAGATACAGTCACTTTCTCACCGGCGAAATGTAGCTTCCCTGTGTCTCTACTACAAATACTTTCACGGCTTCTGCTATGATGAACTTAGCTTAGGGCGAGATGATTATAAAATAAAAATTCTATACTATTATAATGTGGATATAAAGTGGGGGATCAATTCTACATTACACTCAATATATAAACGGATCCCTCACTTTATGACCACAGTCATCCTTCTCTTACCATCCACCCAAGCATTGAATACTGCTGCCATATCTAGTCGGGTGCCCCTGCTATTCACCTAGGGGTTCTTGACAAAATCCAACGGAGAATCTGTAATGTGATCGATCCCGATTTGGCAGCTCAGATACAGTCACTTTCTCACCGGCGAAATGCGACTTTGTGTCGTTTCTACAAATACTTTCGCGCCTTCTTCTCCGATGAACTTGGATCACTGGTGCCCCCTATATATTAATTTACTCGAGCAACAAGATTAGGAAATACGTTCCACTCTTTTACTGTGAAACCAATAAAATGTAAACATCATGTAAGTATTAAACTCTCCAGACCCTCCTTCCTCATTACGTGTCCCAGGGACCTCAGCTATCTCTTCATGATGTTAAGTATGAGTTTTCTTCTCGTTTGAATACTCTCCAACACCTCGTCGTTGCTCTCTTGCTCGGTTCATGTCATCCTTAACATCCTTCTGTAGAACCATATTTCTACTGGCTCGAGACTCTCCTTCATCCTTGAAGGAATCGTCCAACATTCACTTCCATAAAAAATTACAGATATCAGTCTAGTACTCTTTCCTTTGTTTTCAATGAGATTCTCCTGTCTTTCAGTCAGTCAGTTAAGTGCCATACGTGATACACGCTTTAGGCGATCATGTCTCGAAAGAGACATGACTGACTGGGCAGAAGATTATCCCGCAGTAGGTTGCCTTTGCTTTCTGCGGTAGACTCGTTGCCAGCCAAGGCTATAGAACCTAATCTGTCCTGTTATTCAACCCGTAGCTGTAGGGGAAATAGGTGCATTTTTAAGTACTAATTAGAGTAGGATCAGTTGACTACTTCACGCCAATAGAAAACCAATCCCCCACTTTATGACCAGTAGAAGCTTTTATTATGCCTCCAACTATTCAGTCAGTTAAGTGCCATACGTGATACACGCTTGGGCGATCATGTCTCGAAAGAGACATGACTGACTGAAAAGAAGATTATCCCGCAGTAGGTTGCCATTGCTTTCTGCGGTAGACTGGTTGCCGACCAAGGCTATAGAACCCAATCTGTCCTGCTATTTAACCCATAACTGGAAGGAAGAGACGGATTAATACCTTTCCCAAGGGTATTTGCGCGTAAGTGAATGCAACGAATTCAATTGGAATTCTTTCCTGTCCAATCTTGTTATGCAAACATCAACTCTCAAAAAATATTTTGAATGGATTATTAAAATATTTTTGCTAAGATTCGGTGCGAATTTTCAGAATGTTCACACTTGATAGTGCATAATACTATTACTTAGGTCAGTCAGTTAAGTGCCATACGTGATACACGCTTGGGCGATCATGTCTCTTTCGAGACATGACTGACTGGCAGAAGATTATCCCGCAGTAGGTTGCCATTGCTTTCTGCGGTAGACTGATTGCCGACCAAGGCCATAGAACCCAATCTGTCCTGTTATTTGACTCACAGCTAAAGGGAAAAGAAATCTATTATATTTTTATGTAGTAATTAGTGGGGGATCGGTTTCCTATTGCCATTGCTTTCTGCTGTAGATTGGTTGCCAGCCAATGCTATAGAACCTAACCTGTCCTATTATTTAACCCGTAACTGGAGGGAACAGTCGGATTATTACCTTTTTCAAGGGTATTTGTGCGTAAGTGAAGGCAAGGAATTCAACTGGAATTCGAACTCAGCACCCCGATTTCTCGTTCCGAGTCGATATCCACTGCACCACAACGCACATTGGTTATTTTTTGGAATGCATCCTTGGCCATGCCAGTGCGTGTTCGGATATCACTCTCACACTTTCCCTCCTCTGCCAGAATGCTTCCCATCAATTTATTTTTTGTACTTGTTTTATTTTAGCTTTTCCGACCTGTAGTTGGCATTTTGGGGTCTTATTTTTGCTGAAGATCATCCTTTCAGTTTTCTTGAAGTTTATGTGCAGTCTTTTCTTGTCGCTTTATCTTGCTGCCTTATGTAGAAGGTCCTGCATTTTCCTTTCTGTGTCTGCTCTCAGCACCGTGGCATCGGCGTATCTTTCATTGCTGAGACTGTGTCCGCCAATAACGAATCCTGACAGGGACTTTATTTCTCTCGGAATTGTTTCGCTGACCAGGTTGAATTTTACCAGTATTTACATAATAAAAATTCGTGTTAAGCGATGAACAGAAGCAATGAAAAATTATTATAATGATATCGCCTTTCTTGTGGGGATGTTCGTATAGTGTAATTGTTGACGTCTTGAAATGCGAAATCGGAAAGTCAAGTTCGAATTTCAGTCGGGTTTGTTACATTAATTTAGGCTCAAATACTCTCATAATATGTTCGAATTTATTCAACTCACACTCCAGCTATTGGTGAAATGGTAAGATTTCTATCTACAGAAACTATAGGTATTCTCATATAATTTATAATGCAATATTTACTGAAAAAAAATTTTTTTCACTCCAAAATAGGTTTACGGTTATATCACGTTGAAATATCGGTTCTCGTATGATTACCAAAATTAAACAACTTTTAATCTAACTTTTAGATTCGTTTGTTGATTTTGGTCAGTGACATATCAATACTTCTATGGGTTATTTAATCCCGAAATCTAAATATTTTGAAAGCAATTTTATGGTTTCAACTGAAGATACTTTGAACACAATTCAGCTACGAATAAAATGTATTGTTAATCAATTTGGTATAAAATATATTGTTAGTAATTTTAAAATGCATTCTTGGAAATTTTGATATTACTATAAATTTTTTTTTTTTTAATCGTATCACCCCGAGCAGGGCGGTAACGCCACTGATGTGCAGGGTCTACGTAATAGTGAAAATATTGGAAAAGAGAAAGCCGGAAACCACATCCTAAACAGGGAACAAAATATATTGAAATGATTTGTTTGAATATTATTTTTGATCGATACTCGTATTTAAGTAGATATTCTGTTTATAATCAAACAGTATTATATATTTATTTCTACCGGCCTGATTATTTACGATAAATTTTTGTAACGAAAATGTGCATAGGGGTCGCAGGTTCGAATTCCGCCGAATGACAGATTTTCGTAAGAAAAATTTATCGTAAATAATCAAACCGGTAAAAATAAATATGTAATACTGTTTGATTATAAACAGAATATCTACTTAAATACGAATATCGATAAAAAATAATGTTCAAACAAATAATTTCACATTGTCGGTTGTTTATAACCAAGTTTCGTTAATCTTCGTTAATTTCCGTAACATGTTTATATTTGTTCGAAACTTGCCGAATGACACACATTTTCGTAGAATCCAGAGCTACATCTGCTGCTAAGAAAATCGGTTATCTGTGCAGGTTTCAGGAAGTTTTTCCAGTCTGAAACATTCCTGTACATATATAAATCTACCATCCACCCGTGTATTGAATACTGCTACCATATTTGGTCAGGTGCTCTTGCTATCCACCTAGGGGTCCTTGACAAAATCCAACGGAGAATCTGTAATGTGATCGATCTCGACTTGGCAGCTCAGATACAGTCACTTTCTCACCAGTGTAATGTGGCTTCCCTGTGTCTCTTCTACAAATACTTTCACGGCTTCTGCTCTGATGAACTTAACTTACTGGTGCCCCCTATATATGAATTTACTCGAGCCACAAGATTAGCAACTAGCAACCTTTTCACTGTGAAACCAATGAATTGTCACCGCAATTTCTACTCCATCAGTTTCTTTTCTCGCACTTTCCGTCCGTGGAATTCCTTCCATTTACTTGTTTTCCCGACAGCTACAATCTCCAAGAATTTAAATGTAAAGTCAATAGTCGTCTCCCAGCTCACTAACTTGCATCTTCTCTCTGATTCTCGTTTCTCCGTCCAGTCCACTCTCATCAGTATTCTCATCTTTCTCCTACCCACTTCCTGACACCCCCTATAACCTGTCACTCGTAACTTTCCTCCTATGTGCACAACATGTGCACAACAGTTGCAGTAAAATGCCTAGTTTGGGGCGATATGATTATAAAAAAATAAAATAAAATAAAAAAAATTGGTTTATATTTTTTACACGAGTTATTTGAAAATTGTGTAGATATAATTAATTTTATTGTCGCATTTTATAACGATTCTGCTTTTTTAATCATTAAATGTTATTATTTGATAGGGTAGCCGTACCGTAAAAGTTTTACGGCTATATTTAAGTAACTTTAAATTGCTTTGGTTATATTTTCCTGCATGAGTAAATTCAGGTTTTAAGGAAACAATTATATTATCGCAGGTCCAAAGAAATGCTGCTTTTTAAGTCATTAAATCCAGAACAACGACACAATGGATAAAAGAGTCAGGTTGTGAATATTGTGAAATACATTGTGGTGCAGTGGATATCGCCTCGGAACGAGAAATCGAAGAGCCGATTTCGAATTCCAGTTGAGTTCGTTATATTCATATATGCACAAATACTCTTGATAAAGGTTTGAATCCGTCGTTTTTCCTTCTAGCTATGGGTTAAACAGCAGAACAGATTGTGTTCTTTAGCCTTCGTTGGCAACTAGTCTACAGCACAAATTAATGGTAACTTACTGCGGAAGAATCTTCTGTCCAGTTAGTCATGTCTCTTTCGAGACATGATCGCCCGAGCGGTTATCACGTATGACAATTAAATGACTGATTGAATGAATGTAAGAAGAGCAGATGAAGATAGGAAATAATTAATTGGGTTCTATAGCCTTGGTTGGCAACCAGTCTACCGCAGAAAGTAATTGCATCTTCCTGTTCCAAAATCTTCTGCCTAGTCAGTCATGTCTCTTGCGAGACATGATCACATAAACGTTTATCACATACGACACTTAATTGGCTGATATGCGGAGATAGAAAATTCCCTTTGACCAACTTACGTTCGAAAACCTCACCCAATATTTATTATTACTCTGAGTTCAATTCGTTCCTTAAATGTCTCATTAAACTCGTCTTTCTCTGGTCGGGAGTTTGACTGATTGTATATAATAGTTGTAAACATAGGTAAAACTTTCACTTGACATAAAGTGAGGAATCTGTTTTCTATTGTTATGAAGTAATAAACTGATCCCACACTAATTACTACTTATTAATATAATACTATCATATAATCCATCTCTTCTCCCTCCAGCTATGGGTTAAATAGCAGGATAGCTTGTGTTCTATAACCTTGGTTGGCAACCAGTCTACCGCTGAAAGTAATGGTAACCTTCTGCAGATAAATCTTCTTCCCAGTCTGTCATGTCTCTTTCTAGACATGGTCGCACAAGCGTCTATCACGGATGGCACTTAAGAGACTGACTAAATGAAGGTAATAGGAGAAGATGAAAATAGGAAATAATAGATTAGGTTGTATAGCCTTGGTTGGCAACCAGTCTACCGAAGAAAGTAATGGCAACTTACTGCGGGAAAATCTTCTGCCCAGTCATTATCACGTATGAATCTCAACTGAACTAAGAGATATTCCTATACATGACCACTGGAATGATAATAGTCTACGTCCGTAAATTGAATAAAGTGTTATGTTCAGAATTCACTGTGGGTTGCCTAGCGTGATATATAAAATGAGGAAGGCCGGAGGCCAAAGCAAAGATGAGAATAATACCGGATGTAATTAGTCTAAGCAAATCATTACGAGTAAAAAAAAAAAAAACTAAAAAAATTGAATAGAAAATAAAATAAATAATCATTTCACCCCAAGCAAGCAATTCGGGGCCACCACTGGTGCGCAGGGAGTTTACAGTGAGAAAAAAACAAAAAAACAAAAAAACAAAAAACAAGGTACAGCAGATATCGAAGAAAATATAAGAGATAGTAGGAATCGAGTAGATAAAAGATGGCAATTGACGTTGCATTTAAACTTTTGGAGATTGTAGCTATTGGGATGTTGAAGAAAAGATATGAGATTGATGGGAATCAAGTAGATAGAAGATGGCAATTGACGTTGCATTTAAACTTTTGGAGATTGTAGCTATTGGGATGTTGAAGAAAAGATAAGAGATTGATGGGAATCAAGTAGATAGAAGATGGCAATTGACGTTGCATTTAAACTTTTGGAGATTGTAGCTATTGGGATGTTGAAGAAAAGATCAGAGATGGATGGAAATCGAGTAGATAAAAGATAGCAATTGACGATGCATTTAAACTTTTGGAGACTGCAGCTATCAGGGGAGCATGCAAACGGTAGGGAGTTCCACAAACGGGAAGTGTGAGAAAAGAAACTATTAGAACAGAAGAGGCGATTACATTTAACTGTTTTGACGGTGGAACCTTAATAACAAAATCGTAGCACGCACGTAAATACATGTGGCAGGGGTACCAGGAAAAGAAGCTCATCAGAGCACTAGTCATGAAAATACTTGTAGAAAAGACAAAGGGAAGCCACATCACGTCGGTGAGAAAGTGACTGAGGGTGGGCTGCCAAGTCAGAGTCGATTATATTGCAGATCCTCTTTTGGATCTTGTCGAGGACTTCACGATGAATAGCAGGATACACGATCAGATATGGCAACAGTGTTCAATGCAGGGACGAATGGTAGATTTATAAATGTGCAAAATGGATTCTAACAAGAAAAACTTCCTGGCCCGACACAGTGAACCAAACGAACCAACAATAGATGCAGCTATGGATTCAATATTTATCCAAAGAACATGAATAAGCCTAACCCCTTCAGAAACTCCATGGATGTCTATCCATCTTATATTCATAACTAGCAGTATAGCCCGGCGTTGCTCGGGTGTAATGAAAGCTATAAAACTAATTTATGGGCATGGAGCTCAGACTCTTTGGACGTTGGCACGAAAGACTAAAAAGCAATAGTTGTTTCCAGTTAAAGCGAAACCGTAGACTGAAAGAAAAATGAATGAATGTAAGTCAAATTTTGATTTCCTGCTATCGATATCAAATAAGGTTTTTCGTCGTAAAACTGAATTTTGAAGGCTAAATAAGTCCTCTGAGTAAATGGTATCATGGTTGAGACTAAGACCTACAATTATACCTACTTAGAGCCAAACCCGAAGCAAAAACTAAAATAAAAGAGCTGAAAAAAATCCAGACATACTGGCAGATAAACAGACAGACACACAAACATCTTGCCTTTTATATATATATATATATATATATATATATATATATATATATATATATATATTATCGATTTTAAATTATAAGGCAGAAAAAAGAAAGAAGGAAAGAAAGAAAATAAAAAGAAAGAGAAAGTAAGAAAGGTAGAGAGAAAGTGAATTTCTCGTTTGAAAAGATGTATGCATGATTTAAAGAAAGAAAGAAAGAAAGAAAAAAGAAAGAAAAAAAGAAAAAAGAAAGAAAGAAAGGAGGAAATATCTCATCAGAGCGGTTGCCATGAAAATGTTTGCAGAAAAGATAGAGGGACGCCACATCACGTTGGTGAGAAAATGACTGAAGTCAAGATGCCACGTCAGGACCGATTATATTGCAGATCCTCCTTTGAATTTTGTCGAGAACCTCGAAATGACTTGCAAGAGCACCCGACCAGATATGGCAACAGTATTCAATGCAGGGACGAATGGTAGATTTATAAATGTGCAAAATGGATTCTGACGAGAAAAACTTCCTGTTCCGACACAGTGAACCAACTTTTTAGCAGTAGATGAAAAGATATTCCATTGTTATAGCCGCGTTATGTATGTTCTTTTATTGGCATTGAATAATAACTTCAGTTATCATAACAACGGAATATGATATCATACATTTTTAAGAACGGGAAATCAGGCTGCGTGACCGATAAATACATACTGCAGAACGATGTGTATTGTCGGTATTAAGTAACTCATTTAGCTTGATATAAAACAAACCAAACGAAACTAATCAGTCAGGATCTAGTCTTTTTTGACTCGTGGTGAGAGATTTCAGTCCTGTCCAAATATTTATTTACCAATCCATGGCTCAACGGTCGTAGGGAATTAAAACCACCTTAGAGTTGCACAAAAAAATAGTCGAAACTTAATGACATTTCTATAAGATATGTATTTGATATTATTTTTGCTGTAACACTCTTATTAGGCGACTTGCATATAAACGTTGCTGCTTTTTTCTTGTTGTTGTTGTTATTATTATGTCATTTTTCATCATATTTCGATTTCTGCTATGGTCGCACTACCAACCAAGTCTGCGGGAAGACCGAAGGCAGGTCGTGGCGTGTTATTATGGCTCCATTTAATGTTTTTTCTATCTCCCCTATCATCCCTAGCGTTACATAGACAAAGTTTTGTTTAGTGTGTGGGCTGTACTTAACAAGACAATTTTTTGTATATCGTTTAAGCTGGGGTTTCCAGGGATTCTTTCAATGTGTTGTTTTGTTCCATTTTTTTATCATCCCAAGTGCACCTACTATCACTGGCACGATTCTTGTTTTCAATTTCCACATTTTTTCTATTTCAATTTCCATATTTTGACAGATTTTCGAATTCCTTGGTTGCTATGTTACAATCTGCTGGACAAGCCATATCAATTAATAGACAAGTTTTTTCTTTCTAGTTTTTAACAATAATGTCCGGCCGATTTGCTTCAAATTTTTTATCTGTGTAGATGATGTAATTATTATTATTATTATTATTATTATTATTAATTAATTATCATTATTATTTTATCTGTGTAGATGGTGTAATTATTATTATTATGTCATTTTTCATCAAATTTTGATTTATGCTATGGTCGCACAAGGATGTGCGTTGTGGTGCATTGGATATCGGCTTGGAACGAGAAATCGGAGAGCCGAGTTCAAATTCCAGTTGAATTCCTTGCATTCATTTACGCGCAAATACCCTTAGGAAAGGTATTAATCCGTCTCTTCCTTCCAGTTATGGGTTAAATAGCAGGACAGATTGGGTTCTATAGCCTTGGTCGGCAACCAGTCTACCGCAGAAAGCAATGGCAACCTACTGCGGGATAATCTTCTACCCAGTCAGTCATGTCTCGAAAGAGACATGATCGCCCAAGCGTGTATCACGTATGGCAATTAACTGACTGATGGTCGCACAACCTACCCAGTCTGCTGGAAGACCTAAGGCAGGTCGTGGCGTGTTGTTATGGCTCCATTTCATGTTTTTTCTATCTCGCCTATCATCCGTAGCGTTACATAGATAAAGTTTTCCTTAGTGTGAGGGCTGTAGTTAAGACAAGTTTTTGTATATCGTTTAAGCTGGGGTTTCCAGGGATTCTTTCAATGTGTTGTCTTGTTCCATTTTTTTATCATTCCAAGTGCACCTACTATCACTGGGACGACTTTTGTTTTCAATTTTGTTTTCAATTTCCACATTTGTTCTATTTCAAATTCCAGGTCTTTATATTTTGGCAGTTTTTTCCGAATTCCTTGGTTGCTATGTTACAATCCGCTGGACAAGCCATATCAATTAATAGACAAGTTTTTTCTTTCTAGTTTTTAACAATAATGTCCGGCCGATTTGCCTCAAATTTTTGATCTGTGCAGATGGTGTAATTATTATTATTATTATTATTATTATTATTATTAGTAGTAGTAGTAGTAGTATTAGTATTAGTATCTTTCGTTCGATTCAGACAGTGTATACACGGATGAGATAGAGGCGAGACAAAAACAAATATAGGCATAGGTGGGTATTCAAGTGCATTGGGCGCCCCTGTAAGATGAAGAAAGAAAGTAGTCGGTAGGCTTCATTTCATCGTCTGGCACCTGTTTCCTTTAGTTGTTTCAGGGAAGAAAAAATCGAACTCCCTTAAGTTAAACTGATCGGCTATACTTCAAGTATCAGTTATCGATCATGGCGTTTTACATTTAGCTGATCCATCCAGACTTGTGTCTCCAAATTCGAAAATGGTGGTGGTGGTGAGACGGGGGGGGGGCAAGGAACCGTAGGATAGAGACTTAAAGGTGATGAGTGTGTGACGGGATGTTACTATGCCGTTGATCCAAAATTTCCCAGATGCATCATTTGTACTATGTTCGTGAAATCTTAGAAATGTCATTAACGCTTTCATCGGCTTTTAGTGGACTATGAAATCAGCCAACATGGAGAAAGTCAAAACACCTCTGTAGGCAAAATTCAGCAGCTGCGATTTTCGAAAATTACAACCTATTCCTGGTTTAAACGTGTCTACAGATACCGCAAAATGTTTCTGGAAATTACTGAACGGAGTCCTCATTTACCGAGAGGTGAAACCAGTGCAAAATTTCAACTCGCGTCGGTGCAAAATGGTGGCCTATATCCTCAAGCACACAGACTGAGAGTAAATAGAGATCTATCTATCTATCTATCTATCTATCTATCTATCTATCTATCTATCTATCTATCTCAGTATGTTCCTTATCTATCTATCTATCTATCTATCTATCTATCTATCTCAGTATGTTCATTACCTATCTGTCTGTCTGTCTGTCTGTCTGTCTGTCTGTCTGTCTATCTATCTATCTATCTATCTATCTATCTATCTCAGTATGTTCATTATCTATCTATCTATCTATCTATCTATCTAAACAGTGCGGACAGAAACATTGGTTTGAAGATCTCTTTAAGCATTAACTACGCAATGATGAAATTGAAATAGCATATTTGGTCGACATCCTTTCTTTTATACGTGTTTCATTAAATCTGACAAACAAGGGGCTTCATTTTTATGTATAAATATATTTTTCTTTTTGGAACGCTAAGTGTAGAAACAACCCATAATGATTTTTTTTCAAATGTCATTGGTAAATTCATAATTCATTTTGAAGGGATCTGTTTTACTATTGTTTGCGCTGAAAGGTGTATTGTGTGGAAGTCGGAATAATCTTAGACTGCGTGAGAAGATTCAGCATGACTTTGTGTTGGGACAAATATATATATACATCTACCAACACTTTTGTGCGATTGTTAAATAGAGTAAGGTTTATGCTTGGTTTGAATTGTTTTATATAAGAAGCTTCGATAATTATTTAGTCGCTGTCGGCAGTCAAATCTTCTCGGAATGGTGGTCTCATCAAACGTGTTTTTCTAATGGAGGCAAGTAGACGTTTCTGGGTGTCGACATGCTTTTTTATGATATTGATATCAAAATTCGGTTGTTATCCTTGTGTATCCAATGTTGGTTATCATTTTATGACAGACGAAATATTGGGAAGAGATATTAAACACTACCCCTGATACGTACAGTAAAATGTTAAACCATGCACAGACACACAAACTTATACACTTACACACACAGAGGTTTAGAAGCCAGAGTTATCTGGCATTTACATAAAAATGTTTAATACAATGTAGAGCGTAAAATAATTAAATTAGCTTTTTAATTCAAAATTAATTTACATTGCGACACGGAAATTTTTGCTTCGAGATTTGAAAATTTTATCTCGTCATCATTGCCTGTTCAGTAACTTTGATGAAAATGATTAATATTTGAAAATAGAAAACAACACGTTTGCTTATTGAAGATATTTTTCCAGTATTCATACATGTTTCCTTTTTGCTGATGATAAGGAATGTAAATATTCCGTAATTAATTTTCCAAGCGCTTTCAACCACTTCTCTGGCCATTCTTATGTTTCAGATGATGTTATTTTTTTATGTTTTAGCTGTAACTGAATTTATTTTGTGTTGTTTCGAAAAATGAGCGTTTCTCACGTGTCGCGTGCGATTGGAAATCCCACATGGGGATCATTCTATTTTTAAAAAATTTCCATACTTCATTTCGACTATTAAATGGTCTAAGGTTAGTGACAGGAGGGCATTGCTTGTATATGGTACCTCCCTAATAGCGAAAATGATTTTGATATTGTCATTGAAATAGCATTCTTGCATTTTCAAACAGAATTTTTTTTTAATAAGTGTTTTTATATATACAGTAAATTTAAGAACACAACTTTGCGATTATTTTTTGTTACCATAACTCACACCCCTGAAGATGACCTCGGAAAGAGATTGAAAGTACGACAGTACCTTAAGTAGTAAATGATAATAACATCTGTCAACGTTCCAAAATGTGAAACGTAGTAGAACTAAAAATTGCTTTAATCAAAAACTACTTTAATTAAACTGTTTATTTTTTAAATGTCTCATAAAAGATACAATAGTTCTTGTCCTAATACTTTTGCACAGTACTGTATATGAATAAGAAAAACAAAAAAAGAAAACGATTCTTTACCAATAGGCTTTATCCTCTGATCGAATTATCAAGTTGGTAAAAAAGTAAGTTTTGCTTTTATCTTTATTAATAGTTTTATTACAGATATATTTTATTTATATGTAATTTTTACACTCACACACATAAACACACACGGACAATCGCTTTATCAAATATACAATATAATGAAGCCTTTATTCTCTTATATATATATTATCCTAAATATTTATAATACACACACACACACACACACACACACACACACACACACACACACACATATATATATATACTAGCAGTATAGCCCGGCGTTGCTCGGGTGTAATGAGAGCTTTAAAACTAATCCATGGTCCTGGATCTCAGACTCTTTGGACGTTGGCACGAAAGACTAAAAAGCAATAGTTGTTTCCAGTTAAAGCGAAACCGTAGACTGAAAGAAAAATGAATGGATGTAAGTCAAATTTTGATTTCCTGGTATCGATATCAAATAAGTTTTTTCATCGTAAACTGAATTTTGAAGGCTAAATAAGTCCTCTGATTAAATGGTATCATAGCTGAGACTAAGAACTACAATTATACCTACTTAGAGCCAAACCCGAAGCAAAAACTAAAATAAAAGGGATTTTATATATATATTATCCTAAATATTTAATAATACACACACAATAACTAAAATAAAAGGGCTGAAAAAATCCAGACATACAGGCAGATAAACAGATACGTACACAAACATCTTGCCTTTTAGATAGATAGATAGATAGATAGATAGATAGATAGATAGATAGATAGATTATCGATTTTATACACTATTGTAAGAACTGCAACTTTGAAACTTCTGAATATCGTTTCTTATGTCTTTGTCTATGAGTGTATCAAATTTGATTAAAATCGGACTACACCTTCTATAACCCGATTTTTTCGATTAACGATTTTCGATATTTACCCGGGGTACCTCGACATGAACCTAGCTAAGAACACTCGCAGACGCTTATAGTACAACAGTGTAAATTCACAAGAAAATCGGCTCAGCCGTTTCAGAATCTATAGGTAACGGACACACACACACACAAACACACACAGAGTTTTATTTATAAATAAGTTTGGATTTGTATGTAAATTTTTACACTCAAACACATACACACGGACAATCGCTTTATGAAATATATTATATAATGAAGCCTTTATTCTGTTATATATATATATATATATATATATATATATATATATTCCTCATTTGTAAATGAGTTATTACGCGACCTATGTTTATACCGTTTTCTATTCTTTTATTTTAAACGCACACATAAAGGGGATCTCCAGGACCATGGATTAGTTTTAAAGCTTTCATTACAACCGAGCAACGCCGGGCTATACTGCTAGTATATATATATATATATATATATATATATATAATATAATATATATATGATATATATAAGATAATATATAATATATGTATAATATATATATATAATATATATAAGATAATATATAATATATATAATATATATATATATATATATATATTTAAGATAATATATATATATATATATATATATATATATATAAGAGAATAAAGACTTCATTATATTATATATTTGATAAAGCGATTGTCCGTGTGTGTTTATGTGTGTGAGTGTAAAAAATTACATATAAATAAAATATATCTGTAATAAAACTATTAATAACGACAAAAGCAAAACTTATTTTTTTACCAACTTGATAATTCGATCAGAGGATGAAGCCTATTGGTAAAGAATCGTTTTCTTTTTTTGTTTTTCTTATTCATATACAGTACTGTGCAAAAGTATTAGGACAAGAACTATTGTATCTTTTATGAGACATTAAAAAAAATAAACAATTTAATTAAAGTAATTTTTGATTAAAGCAATTGTTAGCTCTACTACCTTTCGCATTTTGGGCTGCTTAAAAAATAAATTATTTGCCAAATTCAAAAATAAAAAGCACTTGTATGAACTACTCGAGCTCAGACAGCTAACAATTTTCAAAATAAAGTTTAAAAAGGAACCTTTAAACTATGCTGACACTATTTACAGCTCAATTCGAGAAGGGAGAATAAGAAAAAAGTCAGTCATATCCAAGAATAATAGAATAGTGTGTTTTTCTAAATTACTTGTTTAATAGAAAATAGGAACATTTAAACATAACTTCTTTTTAATACATTTCTTTTACACCTCGTTTTAAATAATCAATATTTATTAGCAATTTACACTCTATTGGAATTCCATTGAGGTTTTAGGAAAATCACCCCTGTATATTTTTGCACACTACCGGTAGTGAGCAAATGTGTTAGGACAGGGGTGATTTTAAACTTCATTTTGATGCCTCCTTAAAGATAAAATAGTTCTTGTCCTAATACTTTTGCACAGTACTATATATATATCCCTTAAAGCATTTAAAATGTTTATGTAAATACACGTATTTTTTGGTGTTTTTTTTAATGATGTCCACCCAATGAAAGGCTCGAAAGCCGCTCAAGGTAAAGTGTAACTGTGAAACTGTAATTGTAAGTAAGGACAGGCATTAGGAGTACAGAGCTGATGTAGACTTTAGAACAAACCGGAAAACAAGAAACACAGAGGAGATTGAACCGGGCGATTGATCTGTAGACTCCAACTTTTTATAACAGTTTGAATTACACCTACCGAACAGTGAATTCGAGATTCCTAATACTGAAAACGTTCTACCCCCGTCAAGGTTCAAACTTGCACTCTATCCTACTAAAAAGTGTAGCTTTTAAAAACTGTTGGACTGAGTTTACAAAGCCATTAATTCAAAGAAATTAAAGATGATAGTTACGGAGAACCACTCGAGAAAAAGATGAAATAAATTCTGCTCTTTTTTCTCCATATCTCATTCTCTGATGAGGTTTTAATTATTAAATGTGAAACATGTTCACACTGATAAACATTTCCAAATGGTTTCTTTAACTTTCTCTTGGATTCTCGTCCATATTTAATCCCTACTCATGTATGTGTATATATATATATATATAGTTATTAATTAATTGTACATTGCGACACGGAAATTTTATGTTCCGAGATAGATTCTAATCATCAAACATTCCTGATGATGAGAATCTATCTCGAAACATAGAAATTTCCATGTCGGAATGAACAATTTGAATTAATTCATAACTATATAATTATATTAAGCTCTCTAATACTTTATTATATTGAGCACTGTTCATAATAAAATAAATGCCTTGAGTCCTCTTCACCTGGAATATATATATATATATATATATATATATATATATATAGTGTGTGTGGAGAGAGAGAGAGAGAGAGAGAGAGAGAGAGAGAGAGAGAGAGAGAGAGAAAATAAACCATTTTAGAGGCGAGCGAAGAGAGAGGGAAAGTTCAAAAGCAAAACAAAACCCTACCTATCTACAAAGACCGAATAAATTTTAAAATGGATTTAGCTTAACATAAACTCAAACCCCACAGACTAACAGAAACAGGTAGTGTGCAAAAGTGTTAGGACAGGGGTGATTTTCAAATTTTATTTTGATGCCTCATAAAAGATAAAATATTTCTTGTCCTAATACTTTTGCACAGTAGTGTGTATATATATATATATATATATATATATATATATATATATATATATATATATATATACACCAGATGCGATTGGTGAATTGTCGTAATTTTTTTTATTATTTCAAAACAAAAGGCTATTATACTAAGTATTCAATTTATTTTGTAACAAGTATTTTTGTCTTGTTAATGCATTTGTTGAGTAAAGCAAATAAAATTACTTTAATTAAATTGTTTATTTTCTGTCAATATGCCTCATAAAAGATAAAATCGTTCTTGTCCTAATACTTTTGCACAGTACTGTATATATACTAGGTGCGATTGGTAAATTGTCGCAATTATTTTGATGCCTCATAAAAGATAAAATAGTTCTTGTCCTAATACTTTTGCACAGTACTGTATGTAAGTCTGTATTCGTCTACTGTTTCAGTCACTGCAATCTGAAATGCAGGAAAACCTCGAGTCGAAATAGCATCAGATGTGGATTTGTTTTCTTATGGATCCGCTCAAAGAACTCCTGCGCATCTCATCAATCTTATGGAATATTTTCAAGGATTCTATCACTTGTAAATGCTTTCGAATTCTGGTTGTCCCATATTCGTTGCGGTTTTATTCGTCATTATCGACAACTGATGGCCGTGCATGTTTGTATTTGTCATGGTGGCATCACCCATTCAACAGATAGATCTCTTCCATCTACTACATATACTTCTCCTAACAAGAGGCGGAGACAGAGAGAGGGCAGAGATAGAGTGAGAGAGCCAGTAGATAGCCAACACTGCTACCGTAACGACCATTACGAGTCCCAGTTCGAGGGTCGAATTATAGTATTACGCACTAACCCGTATTATCGTTCTACTAACAAAGTTCCAAGTGTTGTATTTTGCCGTGTTTAATATATATATTCGTTATTTCCTATTTTGGTTGTTCTGTGTTATCGTTGCTTTGAAACTTTTGGAGATTTTACCTATTGGGATATTGAAGAAAAGATAAGAGAAAGATGGGAATCAAGTAGATAGAAGATGGCAATTGACGTTGCATTTAAACTTTTGGAGATTGTAGCTATTGGGATGTTGAAGAAAAGATATGAGATTGATGGGAATCAAGTAGATATAAGATGGCAATTGACGTTGCATTTAAACTTTTGGAGATTGTAGCTATTGGAATGTTGAAGAAAAGATAAGATGGATGGGAATCAAGTAGATAAAAGATGGCAGTTGACGTTGCATTTAAACTTTTGGAGATTGTAGCTATTGGGATGTTGAAGAAAAGATAAGAGATAGATGGGAATCAAGTAGATAGAAGATGGCAATTGACGTTGCATTTAAACTTTTGGAGATTGTAGCTATTGGGATGTTGAAGAAAAGATAAGAGATTGATGGGAATCAAGTAGATAGAAGATGGCAATTGACGTTGCATTTAAACTTTTGGAGATTGTAGCTATTGGGATGTTGAAGAAAAGATAAGAGATTGATGGGAATCAAGTAGATAGAAGATGGCAATTTACGTTGCATTTAAACTTTTGGAGATTGTAGCTATTGGGATGTTGAAGAAAAGATAAGAGATTGATGGGAATCAAGTAGATAGAAGATGGCAATTGACGTTGCATTTAAACTTTTGGAGATTGTAGCTATTGGGATGTTGAAGAAAAGATAAGAGATTGATGGGAATCAAGTAGATAGAAGATGGCAATTGACGTTGCATTTAAACTTTTGGAGATTGTAGCTATTGGGATGTTGAAGAAAACAGAAGAGTTGGATGGGAATCAAGTAGATAGAAGATGGCAATTGACGTTGCATTTAAACTTTTGGAGATTGTGGCTATTGGGATGTTGAAGAAAAGATATGAGATTGATGGGAATCAAGTAGATAGAAGATGGCAATTGACGTTGCATTTAAACTTTTGGAGATTGTGGCTATTGGGATGTTGAAGAAAAGATAAGAGATTGATGGGAATCAAGTAGATAGAAGATGGCAATTGACGTTGCATTTAAACTTTTGGAGATTGTGGCTATTGGGATGTTGAAGAAAAGATATGAGATTGATGGGAATCAAGTAGATAGAAGATGGCAATTGACGTTGCATTTAAACTTTTGGAGATTGTGGCTATTGGGATGTTGAAGAAAAGATAAGAGATTGATGGGAATCAAGTAGATAGAAGATGGCAATTTACGTTGCATTTAAACTTTTGGAGATTGTAGCTATTGGGATGTTGAAGAAAATATATGAGATTGATGGGAATCAAGTAGATAGAAGATGGCAATTGACGTTGCATTTAAACTTTTGGAGATTGTAGCTATTGGGATGTTGAAGAAAAGATATGAGATTGATGGGAATCAAGTAGATAGAAGATGGCAATTGACGTTGCATTTAAACTTTTGGAGATTGTAGCTATTAGGAAAGCCTGAGTGAGTAGCCTGAGGAGGACGCCCTGGACATAGCCGAGAGTCGTCTACGAACACTGCTACCGTAACGACCATTGCGAGTCCCAGTTCGAGGGTTGAATTATAGTATTACTACCTAACCCATATTATCGTTCTACTAACAAAGTTCCAAGTATTGTATCTTACTGTGTTTAATATATATATCGTTATTTCCTATTTTGGTTGTTGTTGTTGTATTATTTCTTGCTGGGCTCTTAACCGGGTCCACATCAGTATTATATTTTAAGGACCGTGTCATTAGCGTTAAAAGACGTGAAAAAAAGGCGTCAAATACTGGTAAATTTACTTAGACTCGAGTTTCACAAGTACAGGAAGACTTGTAACAGCGTTATAGGTTTTCTCTTCTCTCACTCAATAGTTTTAATAATTTTTATGAAAAATATTTTCATGGTAGTGGTTCTGATGAACCTTCCCCCATGGTACGTCGACTTTACGAATTTAATCGCAGTGCCGGATAAGATACAGATGTGGTGCAGTGGATATCGACTCGGAACGAGAGATCGGGGAGCCGAGTTCGAATTCCAGTTGAATTCCTTGCATTCACTTACTCAGAAATACCCTTGGGAAAGGTATTAATCTGTTTTTTTTTTCTCCAGTTATAGGTTAAATAATAGGATAGATTGGGGTCTATAGCTTTGGTTGGCAACCTACTGCGGGATAATCTTCTGCCCAGTCAGTCATGTCTCTCTCGAGACATGACCGCCCAAGCGTGTATCACGTATAGCACTTAACTGACTGACTGAATATAATAGTTGGAATAATGATTAAGGCTTATATTGGTCATAAAGTGGGGGATCAGTTTATTACTTCATAACAATAGGAAATCGATCCCCCACTAATTACTAATTAATAATATAATAGATTTCTTTTCCCTTTACCTATGAGTCTAATAACAGGACAGATTGGGCTCTATAGCCTTGGATGGCAACCAGTCTACCGCAGAAAGCAACAGCAACCTACTGCGGGATAATCTTCTGCCCAGTCAGTCATGTCTCTCTCGAGACATGATCGCCCAAAGTGTGTATCACGTATAGCACTTAACTGACTGAATAGTTAGAAGCATAATTAAAGCTTCTATTGGTCATATAGTGGGAGTTCGGTTTTCTTTTGGCATGAAGTAATAAACTGATCCCCGACTAATTAGTACTTTGTAATATAATCTACCTCTTCTTCCTACAGCTATGGGCTGAATAGCAGGACAGATTGGGTTCTATAACCTTGGCTGGCAACCAGACTACCGCAGAAAGCAATGGCAACCTACTGCGGGATAATCTTCTGCCTAGTCAATCATGTCTCTTTCGAGACATGATCGCCCAAGCGTGTATTATGTATGATACTTGACTGACTAGATTGGCAGTCAAGTTTCCTCATTTCATTGTTGAAATACCCAGAGGTAACTGTAAGTTCTATGGTAACACTTTCTTCTTTCGCATATGGGGAAAAAAATTTAAATGCAATGTCAGTCGTTAATTTCTGTTTTCTGAAATTGTGTTCTTTTATTGTTCTCTCTCCTTAATAATATCCTTTCGCACTCAGTAGCCCCTTGCATCTTGACGGCTTTATTGCCTTGCTTGGGGTGGGAGGATTATTATTATTATCATAGTTTTAAATCATGAAATAAGCATTTAAATACATTTGAAAATTCTTTAATAATAATAATAATAATAATCTTTTTAAAATCTATCAAATACAAAAATCTTGAAATAGAAATCTCAAGACAGCCATGATCCCAGTTGTAGTTGGAGCACTCGGATTGATTGGAAATGGTTCCGATGGTCTCAGTGAAGGGATTCCTTGTAGCTCATGCCCTAAAGAAATGCATAAAATTATACTCGCAACAACAGCTCACGCAATTACGAAGAGATTTATCGATGTATTTTTTTTTTTTTTTTTTTTTGCAGAGAAATGGTCATTGGAAAAATGCCATAAAGCTATTTCTGACCTCGGGCCTCTGGTTGGGAACCGTAGGGAAATGTGTATCCAACAGAAATCAAAGGAAATAAAATAATAATAACTGATGTCACGCGTACAGCTCACACATTCAGTCAGTCAGTTAAGTGCCATAGGTGATACACGCTTGGGCGATCATGTCTCGAAAGAGACATGACTGACTGGGTAGAAGATTATCCCGCAGTAGGTTGTCATTGCTTTCTGCGGTAGACTGGTTGCCGACCAAGGCTATAGAACCCAATTTGTCCTGCTATTTAACCCATAACTGGAAGGAAGAGACGGATTAATACATTTCCCAAGGGTATTTGCGCGTAAGTGACTGCTTTAGGTCCCTGGTTGGGACCCAAAAGTAAATGTGTATCCAACAGAAATCAAAGGAAATAAAATAATAATAATTGACGTCACATGTACGATTCACACATTGCGGAGGGCTTTCTCTATGGAGACTAAAGGTTTTTATTTCATGAAAAAAAAAAAACTTTTGGAAAATGTCATAAAGCCATTTCTGAACTTAGGTCTCTGGTTGGGACCCGGAAGTAAATTTGTATGCAACAGAAATCCAAAGGAAAAAAATAATTTAATCATAATTTTTAGATATGTCCGTATGCGAAATAAACTTTACAATAAAGGTATGTAAAAAAAAATGAAAATACTTTTGTTCCAACCTAATATTTAATAATTTTATAATGGCGTCTTATGTGTGTGTGTGTGTGTGTGTGTGTGTGTGTGTGTGTGTGTGTGTGTGTGTGAAATAAGCTTGGAAAAAACGAAGATACTTTTGATACAATATGATACAACTACTACTAATACTACTACTACTAATAATAATAATGATAATAGTGGACTTAAGCGTAGTCTTCAGATGTGTAAAATATGTTTTGCAACGAAGGCATGTAGAAATAAAAAATACTTTTAATACACCTGAATAACAACAACAACAACAACAACAACAATAATAATAATAATAATAATAATAGTAGTAGTTAGTGGTGGCGGTGGGGATGTTATGGAAGTTAGGAAAACAAATCATGAATTGTAGCCATAAAAAACACACCACTACCCGCCTTAGGTCTTCTCGCCAACTACGTAGGTAGTGTCATCATAGCAGACTTCGAAAGATGATGAGGAAGATGACGATGAGAGTGGGTATCATCGGCGTTAGATGTGTGCATAAAATAGACTTTGCAATAACGCTAACTGGATGTACTTTGTGGTGCAGTGGATATCGACTCGGAACGACAAATCGGAGAGCCGAGTTCGAATGTTAGTTGAATTCCTTGCCTTCACTTAAGCACAAATACCCTTGGGAAATGTATTAATCCATCTTTTCCCTTCAGTTATGGGTTAAATAATAAGACAGATTGGGTTCTGTAGCCTTGGCTGGCAACCAGTCAACCGCAGAAAGCAATGGCAACCTAACCTTCTGCTTAGTCAGTCATGTGTCTTTTGAAACATAATCGCCCGAAGCGTGTATCACGTATGGCACTTCACTGACAGAATAACGCTAATTGGGTCAATCCTCACGAGTAATCCTCAGAGATTCGGTAGTGTATATATATATAAGGAGACAACTCTTCGGCATTTTCCACAGTTTCTATCTCGGAATAATTTTGTTTCGTCTATTGTCGAGTATAAAGAATCTTATTTTCTTACTTTTTTTTTTTTTTTTTTTTTTTGACACGATTGCAGTTCAATGCCACAAGTATGGGTCCTAATTTGATTCTGTCGTTACCAATCTCACCCAACAAAAGAGCAATATAAAAACGAAAGTATTTTTGATACATGTTAATATTTTAACTGAAAGTCTGTTGTTATTTCGTTATTTAGATTTTCTCGAATGTTCTTTCAGATTGCGGGCGGCGGCGGCGGCGGCGGAATAGAAGAAACGGTGGCGGTGCTGCATTCATTGGCAATGTTGGAAAGGGAAATCAAAGTAAGCCAAAGAAGATTATGAGAAAGACGAACTTAAGGACATCATTTCCCTTATAAGAGAAATATGGAAGAAGAGGACAGTAGAGAAAGAAAACTAACAAAATAGAAAGAAAGAAAGAAAGAAAGAAAGAAAGAATCTCAAAGATAAAAGGAAATTAAAGAGAAGAGAAAAGAAAGAAAATCAAAAAGATAAAGTACAATTAAAGAGAAAAGAAAGAAAGAAAGAAAAAATCACAAAGCTAAAAGGAACTTAAAGAGAAAGAAAGAAAGAAAGAAAGAAAGAAAGAGGCAGAAGAAGGATAAAAATCCCGAAAACAATTTCCGGCATCTATACCTTGCCGGCGGGACATCCCGTGATTTTGTTTGAGGACCAAATACGGTTTTGCATTCAGAGTTGTTCTTTTCCTAGACTGATTGCCAAACTCGGCCACGCAGTCTAACCCGCTCTTAACCGGAGAGAGGCGAGATTCATTCATACTCTTCCCAATGGTCAGTCAATCAGTTAAGCGACATACATGATTCACGCTTGGGAGAAGAGGACAACAAACAAAGAAAACTAACAAAGAAAGAAAGAAAGAAAGAAAGAAAGAAAGAAAGAAATCAAAAAGATAAAGGAAAATTAAAGAAAGAAAGAAATCAAAAAGATAAAGGAAAATTAAAGAAAGAAAGAAAGATCACAAAGATAAAAGGAAATTAAAGAGAAAAGAAAGAAAGAAAGAAAGAAAGAAAGAAAGAAATTCAAAAAGATAAAGGAAAATTAAAGAGAAAAGAAAGAAAGAAAGAAAGAAAGAAGAAAGATCACAAAGATAAAAGGAAATTAAAGAGAAAAGAAAGAAAGAAAGAAAGAAATCAAAAAGATAAAGGAAAATTAAAGAAAAAAAAAGAAAGAAAGAAAGAAGAAAAATCACAAAGATAAAAGGAAATTAAAGAGAAAAGAAAGAAAGAAAGAAATCAAAAAGATAAAAGGAAATTAAAGAGAAAAGAAAGAAAGAAAAAAGAAAGAAAGAATAAAAAATCACAAAGATAAAAGGATATTAAAGAGAAGAAAAAACAGAGAAAGAAAAAAGGAGGGGGCACGAAATAAATAAAAAAAAACAGAAAGAAAGGAAAAAATAGACAGAAAGGCAAAAGAAGACAAGGAAACGAAACAATGAAAGAATGAAATAATGAAGAGAATTAAAATTAAAAACGGATAAAGAAAGAAAAAAAAAGAAAAGAAGGAAGGAAGAAAAAAGAAAGGAAAGAGAAAGAACGAATAAAAGCAATAAAAACAACAACAATTGAAGAAAAGTTTTAAAAAATATACAAGACTCAATCGCTGACTACTTTACTGCTAATTTGTCCTTACTTAGTGGAAGTACCTAACTGTTTACTTATTTAGTGGAGGTACTTAGTTACTTATTTCCAGCGCCTACTAAATTTCCATCGTAATCATTGAAATTAAATATTATTTTAGCACGTTTAACTTTGTCTGGCCCCAAATGCTACAAGTTAAATCGGTACTGAAGCTCTTTATTACCTAATTAGTTTCAAACTCTCTAAACACGTTGGTCGATCAAGATGAGTCTACAGACCACCGCTCTATGGTAGGCGCTACATAAATCTCTGGTAATAAAACATCAACATTTTTTTTAAAAATCACATAACGTCACAACCGTATTTAAACCCGTAAAAATCACTCGTCTGGAAACAAAAAATAGTCCCATTATGTAATTACAATTTGTTTTACTAGCTGACCAGTCTCTACAATTGTTTTAAGACTATAATTAATTCTTTAGGTTATTTTTTAAAGAAATGTTTGATATAATTATGAGTTTATGTAATTAAAAGTGTCGTTTTCTTTTAAGAACAATTATTTTTTTTATAATATTAAATAGTAGTAACAAGTTCACTAGGTCCATTTTTGTGAGTTTAGAACTGGTATTGTGTTGGTAGAAAGTACAGAAGCATTTTACATTTAAGAGGTCCCGATGTGATTTAAATGATGACTACAATAGATACGATCGATTTAAAAGATCAAAGACTTGGATTGATTTTATTCTGAATCATTTTGATTGGCTACTGTGAATCAAAAGGAGAAAAATTGATTAAAAAAATATCACTTTGTCGTTGTTTTGGAGATAAAGGACAAATAAGAAGAGACATTATTATTTGGAAAGAAAAATATTGTTGAAAAAATAGGGAAACGCCCAAAGGGTCATCGTCATTGGACATCAGCCACTTTTGTTCGGCGGCTTTCGGCTCACTTTTCGGGAAATATAATTCAGATTTAAAGATATTTCCAAATCCAGAATGGCCCGAAATCTCAACGGTTATGAACATCAATAAATAAATATATGTGACGCCACTTTATTCGTTTTTTATTTTAAAAATATTTACAACGAGCGAAAGCTGCAAGATATCTTTTTAATCTAACGAATCAAAGCGATGGTCGACTTTGAAAACCCATTTCAAAGACCTGACTTGGTTCCAGTTAAATAAACCAGAAACTGTTCTCTGTGCCGACTGGATTTTTTTTTTTTTTTTTTTTTAGACCGAGCAGAGGTGACAACGACAGTGCCAAAATAATACGCGAATTGATAGTAAACGATTATTTTTAAAATTAATTAAAATCTGGAGTATAAAAAAAAATTAAAAAAATTAAATAAAACAAGGACAAACATGAAAGGAGAGTAAGGTGAAAGCGTAGTGTCCGGGAATTTTTTTAAAAATGCAATGAAGACAAACGGGGAACATGAGAGTTGTTTGCTGTGTCTAAAATGAACAGATTGAATATTGTGTGCTAAAGATCTCGTCTGTCTTCCGGGTTGGTTTAAACGACAGAAGAAAAAAAAAAAATAAAGAGAGAAAAAAAATGTAGATAAGGAGCGGGGAAAGTGATGATCCGAAAGTTTTTTTTTTGTTTGTTTGTTTTCTCTGTACGGACACTGATCTGACGTGATTTTCCCACCTAACCCCCCGCTTCTCGTGAAGTTCGTGTCTTCGCGCGCACTGGTTTCGTTGATTGGACGAGCAGACTCAAAATGTAACAACCCCTACTGACGCGACGGTGCCTCCTGCTTCAATATTGGAGAAAGGGAAAAGTAAACTTACTTCTCTTACTTATATCAACGGATTACCTTTCTCTCTAGTATATCTACATTCCATTTTAAAAAAAAAAAAAAAAGAAAAAGCTTTCTAACCATAGTCTTATGGCTGCTTAGCCATAAATAGCTTATTTAGAATTGTGGATTCAACAGACCATGATATACTTGGCATTGGAGAAGGAGAATTAGATTAAGTTTACAAATACTTGTATATTTAGATTATTTACCCTGAGTATACATTTCTTTTTTTGTTTTTTTTGTTATTATTATTGTGTTTCTCAAGTGCCCTGTGACTGTGTGTTCGTCTCCCGTATTAACGCCGAGAGCGTTCTTTTAAAAACTATTATTGAAAATAACAACAATTATTAGTCCAACAAGAAAAAAAAAAGAAGCTATATACGCTTTTAATTTATTTTTCCTCATATATATATATATATATATATAAATATATAAATATATATTTATATATATATGTATGTATAATGTTTCCAAATAAGAAATATTTGTTTTCAATAGAGTCACAAATGTGCTTATCAGTAAAAAAATGAAATTAAAATATTTGCAATAGTAAATTGCGTTTCACTTTTAAACAAACCAAATCTTTTTTTTTTTTTTTCTTCGAGCGAACTTTGTTCTCTAAACAGGCGAAAATACAAAAATGAATTACAAACGTTTACCGAAGTCGCACGGATATATTACATACAACGCGTGAAATACCTGAGTTTAAACAATATTCCTGCTCATTTACACGTATCCATGGAAAGGAGGGTTGGATATTTTATACTTTTTTACACAATACATTCGGTGATTTTAATCAAAGGTAAGTGATATTATTTTATTCTTTTTTTTTTTTTTTTTTTCAAGTAACGATATTTCCCTCGATAAAATGAATGAATATTTTTTTTTTTTTTTTTTTTGCAATTAAAAACAGCATTTTTCTAAAATGCTAAAATTGCAAATATTTATTTATTTATTTATTTTTTTATTTACAAGCAAGTAAAGATAGAATTGATAAATATTTACAATTTTAATACATTCGGTAATTTTAATCAAAGGCAAGTGATTTTATTTTTATTTTATTCTTTTTTTTTTTTTTTTTTCAAGTAACGATATTTCCCTCGATAAAATGAATGAATATTTTTTTTTCTGCAATTAAAACATTTTTCTAAAATGTTAAAATTGCATTTTTGGTTTATGATTGCTTACTCGATAAAATTGATAAATATTTACACAATTTTTTAAAAACTGTTTTTGCTATCAATTTATGGATGCCTCATCATCAAAATAGATGGAATATTTTTTGTTTTTCCAATTAAAATTTTTATTAAATGTTATTGTTAAAGCTGAAAAATGAAAATATTTGATTTTTTTCGATTGCTTCCTTGATAACTTCACACATTTTTTCCTTCCTTGATAATTTATCAAGTTAAGTTATATATTTATACACTTTTTTTCAAGTTTGAAAACTGCCAATATATGAGTTATTGTTTCCTCGATATAACTAACAAATATTTAATTTAAAACATTTTTTTTCTAAAATTATTGCAATTGTCATTTCCGTGGTAAAATTAATTTATCACTTTATTGATTTTAAACCGATAAGTATTCTTCTTTTTCATGTTTAACATCTTCTGATGAATTATTGGTATTGATCAGGGTCCGTTGTTGAAAATAAAAAAACCTAAAATCTACTTTAAATCCTGAATTATCGTCGTGATCAAGGCTTTTTAAATGCGAAGGGGCGCTGAAATGTTATGGGCACAACTATGAAGATTTTTTTTTCTGGAAAACAAAAAGATGTTTATTTATTCAGATTTAGGGAAGTCCGACGAAAACTTAAAACTTTTCAGCGCCCCCTCGTATATGAGGAGAAATGAACCAACTACGCTATTAATAACACTGCTTAAAAAAAAAAAAACAACTAGAAAAAAGAAAATAAAGAAAACAAAAAAAAGTGAATTAAAAATAAAATATTGATTAACTACAGATGTACCGTCGTAAAAGCACATTTAGTCTTTTTGCGACAACCACCGACTGGGCTCGTTGATTATTTCAAATCAACTTTAGAGAAGGGTTCAGCTTTTTAGACCTTAAATTTTTTTTTTTTTTTTTCTCATAGCGAAATAAAAACCTTGTCATAAAATAAAATACCGTCTCTATTGACTATTTTCCGAGTGTATTTTCAACACGCGGACGTTTAAGCATTTATTTTTAAAAAATCTTTTTTTTTTAAATATGAACTGACTTTTTATTTTTTAATCATCTTTTTAAAAAAATGTAAACCTTAACTTTAAGAAAATAATTTCTTTTTCTTTTTCTGATAATTTTTTCAATAACAAAAACATTGGTTAACAGTAACACTAACAGTAATACTAACACTAGTGACTAAACAGTAACACTAACTTAACAGTTGTGAAACAGGAATTGTGATTACTTATTACTAGATCAAAATAAAGAAAAATATATTAACTTCTGAAAGGTAATAAATCAATAGGGGGTTCAATCTGCAGTACATATTCCTTATAATTTGATCCCTCTCTACTGGCTCTAAAAAAAAAAGTCAAACAAAATATTTTTACACTCGAAGCAATCCAGATTACGAGTTGTTTACATTCTAAGAAATCATGTGGGCATATTTTTTTTTCTTTTTGGTTTCCGTAGGTCGGTCAGTTTTTTCTTTTACAATTATTAGCAGACTGAACTTCTCGATTAAAATGTTTATAAAATTTGACAAAAAATATCATATTCGAGTTATTATCGTAATTTTTTGGGAATATGATCGTAATATTCCGAATATTATCAGAATAATACGGAGAAAAAATGAAATAATAAAAATTATTATTTCTGATAGCAATGCCGATTAAATGATTTATACAACTTTTTTTTTTTTTTTTTTTAAAGATTTAAAAGAAATGTAACGAATTCTGCAGAAATATCCGTTAATAAAATTTTCACACAAATGCTAAATTTCATCCCTAAGATTTTTTTTAACCTAGCCTCATATTCTGAGCAGACATTACCATGTAAAATATAATTATTAATTCATTTTCTTCAACGAAAAGAATTTACTAAACTAAAATAATAACCAAGCGAAAGCAAGAGGATTTAAATTTTAGTTTTCTTGCGGTTTTAGATTTGAAAAGTATTTCTCATTAAAAGTAAAAACAAAAATAATTGTCCGAAAAATACCATATTTATTTCCACGATAATAACTACTTAATCCCCGCAAAAAAAAAGTTTCATTTAAATGTTTTTGTAAAATTATTACAATATTTTATTGGAGTAGAGAGATCTATCTATCGCCCGGTTCACACTCCACCCACGTCCATTGAACAGGTGAGGAAGCTCATCCCTTGTTCCCTGTTTAGGATGTGGTTTCCGGCTTTCTCTCTTCCAATCTTTTCAGTATTACGTAACCGGCTGCACATCAGTGGCGTTACCGCCTTGCTCGGGGTGATGCGATTAAAAAAAAAAAAAAAAAAACCCAACCATCGCCTGATGAAGTACAATTCATAGTCCTGAAACATAAAAAGCTTTTCTTTTGTGTAGCTACGTAAAATGGTTTTAAACTTTTGCTTGTATTTATTATTTATTTATTTATCACTTTATAAAACATCATTAATTGCTCTGCTTTGTATTGAGTACTTTTAAAAAGTAAATGTTACAAACTGGATTTTTACTCAATTTGTTTGTTCTTATTATATATACAATACTGTGCAAAAGTATTAGGACAAAAATCTTTTATGAGGCATATTAACAGAAAATAAACAATTTAATTAAAGTAATTTAATTTAATTTACTCAAATGCTTTAAAAGAAAAAATACTTGTTACAAAATAAATTTAATATTTAGTATAAAAGCTTTTTTGCTTTGATCACAGCCTTTATTCTGTCAGGCATTGACATCACAAGCTTCTTCAATGTATCTAATTGTATCTCCTGCCAAGCAGCTTGTATTTGTTCCCAAAGTGTGTCTTACGGAATAACATTGGATTTATCAATTTTTTATCCAGAATATCCCATACATGTTTAATAAAGTATTTTAAAATAACTTGTTTAGTAGAAAATAGGAAAAATTAAATATAACTTTTTAATACATTTATTTTACACCTAGTTTTAAATAATCAATATTTATTAGCAATTTACTTGGCTTTTCACCCTGTATTTAAATTTAGTGAGGTTTTTAGGAAAATCACCCCCTGTCTTAATACTTTTACACGCTACCGGTAGTGTGCAAAAGTGTTAGGACAGGGGTGATGCCTCATAAAAGATAAAATAGTTCTTGTCAGTACTATATATAATCATTTATAATGTTTTCGTATATACACGTACTTTTTTGCTGTTTTTTTTTTAATGATGTCCACCCAATGAAAGGCTTGAAAGACGGTAAAGTGAAACTGTAATTGTAAGTAAGGACAGGCATTAGGAGTACAGAGCTCAAGTATAGAACAAACCGGAAAACAAGAAACACAGAGGAGATTGAACCTGGCGATTGATAAATCTGTAGACTCCAACTTTTTATAACAGTTTGAATTACACCTACCGAACAGTGAATTCGAGATTCCTAATACTGAAAACGTTCTACCCCCGTCAAGGTTCAAACTTACACTCTATCCTACTAAAAAGTGTAGCTTTTAAAAACTGTTGGACTGAGTTTACAAAGCCATTATTAATTCAAAGAAATTAAAGATGATAGTTACGGAGAACCACTCGAGAAAAAGATGAAATAAATTCTGGTCTTTTTTCTCCATATCTCATTCTCTGATGAGGTTTTAATTATTAAATGTGAAACATGTTCACACTGATAAACATTTCCAAATGATTTTAACTTTCTCTTGGATTCTCGTCCATATTTAATCCCTACTTATGTATGTATGTGTGTGTATATATATATATATATATATATATATATATATATATACACGAGTGGGTACAGAACGAAGAAAGAATTTTTTCCGTCCAAAACATTTTTTTTAACCAGTGCCCGATATGTGATATATAGAGCTGTGAATATTTATTATAAATTATGTTTTAGAACATGTACATTATTTTTTAATATATGTCCTCGACAATCATATGTTTGTTTCAACGTTGGGCGCCCAACGGTGAAACAAACATATGATTGTCGAGGACATGTATTAAAAAATAATGTACATGTTCTAAAATATATATAGTTATTAATTAATTGTACATTGCGACACAGAAATTTCTATGTTTCGAGATAGATTCTCATCATCAGGCAATGTTTAATGATGAGAATCTATCTCGAAACATAGAAATTTCTGTGTTGCAATGTACAATTAATTAATAACTATATAATTACATTATGCTCTCTAATACTTATTATATTGAGCACTGTTCATAATAAAATAAATGCCTTGAGCCCTCTTCACCTGGAATATATAATGATTTAAATGTGTGTGGTGAGAGAGAGAAAATAACCCATCTTGGAGGCGAAGAGGGATGGAGAGTTCAAAAGCAAAACCAAACCCTACCTATCCACAAAAAACTAGTAAATTTTAAAAGGGACTTAGGCTGTGGGGTTTTGATTTTTGTTAAGCTAACAGAAACAGGTCTGTCTGTGTCTGTATACATATTTTGTTGTGTGTGCGTTTTCAACGAGATTTTTTATTATTATTATTCATAGAATAGAGATTTGAACAAAATATGAGACGGGGTAAAACATTCTAAGTGAAATAGTTCAGTATTTTTCTTCTTGAAAACACATAGGACGCTAAAAAAATCAAAGTTGTCCATCTTTAAACTTTTACTAATGATCGAAGATTATTTCAAAACTGCACCTTCAAACATGGTGTAGCAAAGAAAAAAATGAATAATTTTTCTCTTAATATGGCGCATCCCTTCAAGATGAGGGCGATCTTGTCTCGCCACATTTCTTTATGATGTTTTTATGTTTTTTGCATAAATTTGTCAAGTCGTTTACGGGCGGCTTTCTTCTGTTTTTGTCTTTCTTTCACATGCCTCATGAGTGTTAGATTCCTTAAGCTTTCTTTCCTCCATTCCAAAATTGTCCGATGCTTCTTTCTGATAACGACGGTTTCTTTGTCGTTCATCGTCTTATTTGAAATTCTTGATTTGTCGCAAGCGTCTGTTCAATAATCAATCCAAGAGTGTCCTCAAAATTCGAACCACATCTGAATGTTTTCATTTGCAATTATTTTATTATCGGATTTTTAATGTCGACTACTTAAATAGAATGGTCCACTCATAAAACAAAAATAGGGGAAAATCGTGAAAATTATATGAATTCATTTGAATTTTCTTAAGCTACATTCGTCAAAATTCGAAAATATTGATTTTCCACAGATTTAGAAACGAGGCCTGTTCATAGTTTCTTTTAAATACACTTACAAATCGATCCCAAATTTTTACAGAATTATCAATTAACTAAATTTTCGTATTAGTTTAAGTCTTTAAGTATCAAGTTTTTAAATTATTGTGTTTAAGTATCAAGTATAATTTGAGTATCAAATTTGAAATTGTTTTCGTTATTTTTTACACGTTTTTTAATTTCCTGAATTTTGAAAAATGATAGTAGAGAGGGGATTAATTTGATAATGATGAATTTGGATATATACTTTTTTTAATTATGCAAAAAATTGTTCTTTTAAAAAATATACATAATCTTTTTTGTTTTTATTTTAAAAAATATTTTTGCTAAAAAGTTTCTGTATTCGTACACAGAAAAAAAAAATCTAGGTTTAGGGATATCTCCTCTGTTAAAAAAAGATAGACAAATTTTTTTATTATCGTTTAACGAACTGGACACCCTCTTCCAAATCGATAAAAAAATATTTCAAATTCACATAATGTCATAGCTTAAAGAAAGTCAAAGTAAAAATGCGCGTCTGTAAAAATTATTCCCTGAAATATTTTAATTCCCTGTTTTTTTTTTGTTTTTTTTTTCTTTTTAATAATAGTAAAAAAAGTAACCTATTTTTATAGACAGACAAATTAACTTCGACAAACTTTTATATCACACATTCGGACATCTATTATACCCCAGTTATTTATTGATTTAAAAGCATTTCCGTTTAGCCATACTACAATTTGTTTTTCAAATTTTCGCTTCATTAGCGTTTTTTACCCGACACATGATCATGGCGAAAGACAACAATTTAAGACAATTGATTAAACACACGTACAGTGCTGATAATTACGGCGACAACAATTAAATTCAAAGAAAAACTCAGAATAACATCGCTAATTTAAGATAAGCTCGCTTATTATTTACCTATATCTGCCATAAATAAGCAATTATATTTAATTACAATCAACGATATAAAAAGTTAAAGTAATAACGATATGTCATCATGTCAATTATGGTTATCTGATTGTCCAATGAGGCTTGAGGTGGTGAACTTGTCAAAATACTGTAATGAGATTGTCACCATTTTAGTCAATTATTTCATTTAATTTTGTCAACTAATTTTTTTTTTAATCAAGCCGTCGCCTACCTCCAAGATCGTGTTTCCTGTAAAAACAATTCATTTAAATTTTATTGGAAAAAATAACTTGACAGTTTTAAGTTTTATAGAAACTGTTAGTGTTACTGTTGTTAGTCATGACATCATTCTTATTTTTAATCTTAATAGATATCGTCTCTTTGTTTTTTTTTAATGTTAAATAGATGACAAAATTAACTTCTTTTTTTTCTAAAAACTTCAGCGACAGAATAGTAGTGTGTGGGTGGGGGGAAGTATAATAAAAAAAACGTAGATTATAATTTTATATGGAGAGGAACATTGAAGATGTGCAGACGATAATTTTAAATAAAATTTCAAGCGTTTGTCCAGCAGACTAAAACAGACTGTTTTCAATGTTTCTAATTTAATTTTTTGTTTTTTTTTGTTTTATCTGTTTTAAATTTTTGTTTTCTGTTTTTTAAATATTCCATATTGCGATAGAAGCAGATTTGTGAAAATATGCAGAAATGTGGTCTGGATTTTCTAGTAGATGCAAATTTAATTGCTAATGTATTTTAGGCGGATCTGAAGGAGACTATCAACTCCTTTAAATTTGTTTTCAATTTTTTTTTTTTTTTCACTTTTTTCAGTACAATCTTATTGATTACACCTTAAAAACATTTCGATTGACAAAAAAAAATTTGAAACAGTTCAATATTTCAACAATGTTAGGAGGGGGCTCAGTTTTTCATACAACGTTATAGTAAATCGATCCTCCATTTTGGAATTACTCGCCGGTACGACTTGACTACCACCTGTAAATTGGTTGATTATCAATTTTTTAAAACTTTTTTCAGTGCAATCTTATCGATTAAACCCTAAATTTCCGATTGACAAAAAATTTGTAAAAATTCCAACATTTAAAAAATTTTAGGGGCTGGGGTCTCAGTTTTTCATACAACCTTATAGTAAATCGATCCTGTGCAATTAACTTTTTTGCTTGCGCATATTCAACTACTAAATCTTTTGCGAAATTTTTTAATAAAGTTATTCTTGGAGTTTCCGAGGAAGATGCCATCGGAAGAAG
>JBBBDQ010001390.1:837500-877500 GCA_037127315.1 Ascarosepion bandense | reverse complement strand
ATAATAATCTATGACTGGTTAAAATATATAATAATCTATGACTGGTTAAAATATATAATAATCTATGACTGGTTAAAATATATAATAATCTATGACTGGTTAAAATATATAATAATCTATGACTGGTTAAAATATATAATAATCTATGACTGGTTAAAATATATAAATTTTTGTCTTCCCACATCCATAAATAACATATTGTTTCTTATATTTAAATGAAAATTAATTTCCCAATAATGAGATAGCATTCCCTGATGATGAGGTAAATATCTCGAAACATAAATTTCCGTGTCTCAATGTAAACGATAAACATTTTAAATACAAAAACAAATTTAATTATATGTGTGTGTGTGATTAGAACGTTTGCTTTCAGACCATGAAACCAGGGTTCAGATCTCACCATGATCAATTTGTTCTGAAGGTGATAATAAAGATATGTTTATAATATATCAGTCATTTAAATGCTATCCATGATAAACGCTTGCTGACCATGTCCAGGCAAAATTTCGTGCAGTGGTTTGCAATTACTGCAGTAGATCTGTTGCTAACCATGGCTATAGAACCCAATATGTCCTGTTATTTAACTCATACGTGGAAGTAAGAGATGGATTATTACCTTTCCAAAGGATATTTGTACGTAAGTGAATGAAAAGAATTTGAACACCGCCCTCCGGTTTAATAATTCCGATAGCCATTACTTCTCAACACACATCTATGAATTCTCATCATCATCATCATCCGTTACACCCAGTGGTGTGTAGGGCAGCAACAAAGCTTCTCCACCTCTGCCTATCTGGGGCCAGACTAGTCAATGAACCCCAAGAGTATTGCATGGCTTTCATCTCATTCTTCAACGTACTTCTCCATGTCGTTCTTGGTCTTCCCCTCTTTCTTTTGCCATCTTGGGTCCAGTGCAGTGCTGTTCTTGTTATTGACTGTGGATCTTTCCGGAGTACATTCCCAATCCATCTCCACCGCCTTCTTGTAATGATGGTGGCCATGTTCTCTTGCTTGCATTTCTTCAACAGGTCTTCATTGGAGATCTTCTCTGGCCAAAATATTCTCAGTATTCGTGGGAGGCATATGGTGTCAAAGGATCGAAGTTTGGTGAGATCCGTCTTAGTCATTCTCTAGCACTCAGATCCGTAGAGGAGAGTAGATACAACACAGCTCTGGTATAGCTTGAGCTTGGTGTCTCTATATTGAGTACTCTTAAAAATTATAGTCATTCAGATATATTTAATTCATATATATATATATATATATATATATATATATATATATATATATTAATGCAGGTTTCATTGAATAATATAGACAAGTTTTGTCTATTAATTTTGTGTAGGATCCGTTCATACCGTCTGATATACTTGATGGTGATGTCGTTAAAAGACAACAAAAAATCACAGTATTTGTTGAATTTTTTATCGGGTCTAAGCTTTCGGCTCACATAAGCCATTATCAAAGAGTAAATATTAAAACACAGTAAACATAGAACATTTAAGCTATTAACAATAAAGATAATTGAATTGAAAATATAAGTCCATCCCTACCGTGGCGGATGGCCGAAGACAGTGACAAAATAGTGGTGTTGTGGTCCCTGGTCTGATTACAGACATTTGAGTACGTTGTTAGAAATATCGAAATTGATTGTATTCAAACCAGGTTTAAATTGTTTAATGTATTTTTAGTTTCTGCTTATTATTTTCTTGTTTGAGTATGTACGTGTTATCAACAAGCGTTTTTCTCAGAAGTGTGCGTTGATAACCGTGTTGTTCTAAATGACGGAATATATTTGAATTTTTATTTAAGTGCAACGTCAGACGCCGTGAGAGCGAATTTGTGGTGTGGCCGATGTAGATATTATTGAGGTTGTTAGAGATACATTCTCTAAATGGACATATGAATTTATATACTACATTGGTTTTTTGCAAATCACTAACGGTGGGGGAAGAGTCGTTGCGGACAAATGAATTAGATGTAGTGGATTTAGTGTAATATATAATGAACTTAATTCTTTTGTTAGTCTGTCGGAGAAATTTATTTATGAGTTTTTTTAGGATGTTTTCATCTAGTTGGTAGTTGGAGTGCATCTGGCTACGGTATAAGAGAGTGATATGTTTAGGATTGGTTGGGTTAGTATCATGTGTTGTTTTTTCCATGTTAAGCTTTTTAAGAAAGTAATGTATTTGTTCATCAACTATGTAGTTGGGGAAATTATTATTGATGAGTGTCTGTTTTATGTTTTTTAGTTCACTGTAGAAGATCTGATTTGTAGATGAATTGACTTTTGCACGATATAATAGATTTTTTATATATATAGTCATTCATATATATTTAATTCATATAGTCATTGTAAAAAATTCATATATATATATATAGTCATTGTAAAAATGTTAAATTGCGTATCTAACATTTTTTAATTCCTCAAAATATATGCATGTGTGTGTGTGTGTGTGTGTGTGTAATGTGTTTGGTCACACACGTATCTAGGTTCTTAATACGAATTACGTAATCTAACCATTTCCAATTCGTCATCTTTTCTGACACGAAGCATACATTTGTCAGTTTCTTGACAATTATTTAAAGGTTAATATATGCAAACTCACACGCATGCGTAATTTTATTTTATTCTCTACTTTTAATACAAGTGTACTCTTGCCGTAAAAAATGATAGAAAAATATTTGAGAGTATATATATATATAGAGAGAGAGAGACATATACTGTTAAATATAAGAGACAATGAATGTCTATTATGTTCAATCATGAGCCGTTCTAAACATCGTATTTTGACTTTAATTTCAGGTGAAAATAAAAACAAAAGTTCTCCAAGATTTTAATATTTTTCATTATGTTGGTTCTAAGCTTTCGGCTGACATGAGACATCTTCAGAGAGGTTACAGGGAGGTTAACATAAAAACATTCACCATCAAAGATGATTTTTTTTTACTTGTGTTGACATAAAACTTTGCTAAGCAACGATAACAGTTACCAAATAGCAGACGCAGTTCGTAAATTTGTAATGCGGTTCTATGACGTCACACAGCGTGAGAGCTCGAAATGTTAACAACAGGACCATATATTTAAATGTAATGTGGTGTGTTATGATCAGATTTAAATGTGATTTCATTAAGTGTGGGGTGTTTTGATTTAATTTAGATGCCCTCCAATATCTGAATGTTCCTTTTACTGTGTGCTTGAGTGAGTATTATTGTGTTGTTGATTAAAATCTGTCTAATATTACCTTCTAAGAAATGTTGATTAATCTATTTATATCCTACGTTATCACATTCACGTTGTGTAATTGTTAGCAAGGTTGTCTCACTAGAACAATTACGACTGAGTAGTGAGTTCAATCCTCACTGGGTGCCCCATAATTTCAGCTTTGTGCCCCATCTAAGCTGCGCTTACAAAATTACTATTCATAGCCTACATTTTGGTATTTGGATGCTGGAAGGTATTGTTGCAGTTTGCAATGGGATCATCACATTTGTTCAAGCTTTAGGTCCGCCACTGAATGTGTGGATTCCTTCAACAATTTAAATGAATGATTCAGTAAGAATTATATCTCATTGATGGTCATGCCGCAAATTTTCGAGTTATTTAACATTCGTTATTAAAAAGTATTAATCTTTCCGTCTAATAACATTTAAACCTTTGACAGCTCCTATTTACCTCCAGGGGTCGGCAACCTTTTGGAGAGTGAGGGCCAGAAACCTATGTAGAATCATAGAGGTAGGGAGCCAACCAACTATGGCTCCAGTGTCATGGAGAAGAACCATGTTATTAAATGTGTGAATAAATTTTCTCTGTTTGAAGAAAGCAAGACTACCTGATGGGAATTTTGTTAAAAAATATTACATCTTAAAAATAAATGTTACATAAATCAGTATTAAAAAAATTCCATTAAAATATGTTGAAAACACTATTTTTTATTCATTTAAAAGTGCCCGCTCACGAAAGCAATTTCACAGAAAAAGTTAGTGAGGCCGAACGCTAATTTTGGCGATCCCTACAAATAAAAAATAAAAGTAAAACACATTCTCCAGGTAAAAAGAAATCATTTTTTCAAATTTCGACGCTATATATTCAGACTATAAACTGTCACTTTGGTTTGGTTTACCTATATTTATATCGTGTCCAGAGTAAGGTAGCGGGCCGGACAAGATTCACTCGAGAGCCTGATGTGGCCGACCGCTGGCCTAAACTAAGTTTTACCCTGTACGAGGCCTGGGGGTCACTCAAGAAAGGGGGTTACATTAAGAGGTAGTTCACACGGATAGGAGTGGAAGATAACGGTTAACCATTGAACAGGTTAAGATTGTATTGATTAGGGAAACATTTGTCTCAATGAACCAATAGAAAGTCAGGTCATGATAAATAGACTTTCTATTGGTTCTTTGAATCCGAAAATCCCCACCACCGATTGTCTGGATATGGTAAAAATTGTGCTGTTTTTTAAGCTTCTATACATAATGATACTTAACAGAAAATATATTTCACTGCCTGACGAGGTGCTAATAAGATAGTACCGAAACACGACAGCTCTTGTGTTGCTGTAAACTGTTTTGCGGGACCTGAAGGAGACTACCACCATCTTTTAAATTTTTTTTAGTGCAATCTTATCGATTATACCCTGAACTTTCCGATTGACAAAAAATTTGTAACAATTTCAACATTTAAACAATTTTGGGCGGCGGGGGGTCTCAGTTTTTCATACAACATTATAGTAAATTGATCCTGTGAAATTAACTTTTTTGCTTGCGCATATTCAACAACGGAATCCTTTGCGAAATTTTTGAATAAAGCCATTCTTGGAGTTTCTGAGAAAGATGCCATCGTAAGAACAAAAGAAAACTTGAAAAAGATAAAAACAAGAGCAATAACTCTTAAAAAAAAAGAAAGAAAAAAAAAAGAAAAAAAAAGCGACCCAACGCGAGTGGTCCAATATGGAGGATCGATTTACTAAAACGTTGTATGAGAAATTGAGCCCCCCCACCCGCTAAAATTGTTTAAATACTGAAACTCTTTCAATTTTTTTGATAATCGGAAACTTTATGTAATAACCGATAAGACTGTGCTAAAAAATACAAATAAAATGAGAAACAACAAATTTAAAGGCTTGTTTTTATTATAAACTTATAAAAAAATATTACCAGATATACTCAGCTAAGTATCGACCACTCTTAATAAAATAAATCACTACAAACAGTGAACTACCAACCCATTAGTTCGCACTACTTCTAAGATTATATATATATATATATATATATATATACACACACACACACACACACACACACTACCGGCCATAATTGTTAGGCCACCCCAGTTTAAAAAAAGAAAATGTATTTCATATTATTTTTATTATTTAGTGTCAAGTGGATAATTCTGAATGAAAATAGAATGGTTCTTTTGTTAATACTGCACAATAACATGTGCATCAAATGAACTGTTCTGGTGTCCAGTTTTTGTGCTCTCTTCCCCATGCTAGTCTCTTCTTATTGGCTGGCTGAAGCAAAGGCTTCCTGGCTGCCTTGTAACATTTTGTAAAGTAATAACAAAAGAACCATTCTATTTTCATTTTGAATTATCCATTTTTTTTAATCATATCACCCCAAGCAAGGCGGTAACGCCACTGAAGCGCAGGGGGCTACGTAGGAGTGAAAAGATTGGAAAAGAGAAAGCCGGAAACCACATCCAAAACAAGGGATGAGCCTCTTCACCTGTTCAATAGACGTGGGTGGAGTGTGAACCGGGCGATAGGACGCTGTAAACAGTAGCTACTCCGGCATTTACGCACCGCTCATTCGATAATGAATTGGAGCACTCTAGCTATTGGGCGTGTTTATACGCGCTAAAAAGCCTGCCTTCTTCTACTGGACGCTCGTGGCCTAGGGGTAGACTCGCCGACTGATGACAATTTGGTCGGGTTTCAATCCTGGGTTAGGAAACGACCGGAGTCTAAGCCGTACTGATGAGCTGTAATACAGCGAAACAGATCTGTCTTCGGATGACTATATATAATGGGAGAGTTAAATATAGGGATTGAAATCCGACAGAATAAGAAAGTGTTTTTAATCTAACATGTTTCAATTATAACAAGCTTCTTCAGAGATTTACTGGGAAGAAACAGATTAAAAAAACAACGACATTACGGCATCTCTTCTTTTTTGCCTCACTTTCTTACTCACCTAGGTATTCGTAAAAAAATAACAGGGTAGACAGGGCCGACCAGTTAAACGCTAATCTTAAAACCAGGAATGGAATGCACTCTTCACGGCTATTAGAAAAGTAACTTGGTGAGTGGTTTTAAAACTTTTTGGCTAAAATATGATTGGTTCCGTAGGCTGAAAAACCAATCGAGTACAGGATGTGGAATAATAAGCTGTTGTGTTAATTCGAAAATAGCTGGGAAGAAGAAAGGTAATCATTTTTTGAAAACAGTTTTTCCAGTTAAAGAAATAAAGGAATGATTTATACTTAGTCTTTATGAAGGCTTACCGTGGGCGTAATGGACTTTTGATCTTACTGTTGAATAGTTAACGCTTCCCCTGCTGTAGAAGGAGGACATTTTTACAAAAGTTCTTCAATACGGCAGTGATTGCTGGACAATATCATCGAACATGAGGACAAAACTGGAAGCGGCCGAAATGTGGTTCTACAGAAGGATGCTAGATATAAAGTGGGGGGTCAGTTCCATATTGCAATCAATATATAAACTGACCCCTCACTTTGTGACCACAACAGTTTCTATACATTTATATTCCTGAAATCGAAAAGCACAAGGATGCATTCCAGAAGCTGAGTAAAGTACTAACACACAGGAAAATTTCACTAGAAACAAAGAAAACAGTGCTGGATTGCTATGTGTTGTCAGTTCTTCAATACGGCAGTGAATGCTGGACAATGTCATCGAAAATGAGGACAAAACTGGAAGCAGCGGAAATGTAGTTCTACAGAATGATTCTGCGGATATCGTGGACTGAACATGCAAGCAACGATGCGGTGTTGGAGAGAATGGCAACAAAAAGGAAATTAATACTGAGCATCAGGAAGAGACAACTGAAGTTCCTGGGACACGCAATGAGGAAGTTGTCTTGGAGAACCTGATACTGACTGGCCAGATAGAAGAAAAAGAGAGGCAGCGGATAACATATTTGCAGGTGGATGACGGAACGGAGGTTGCCAGGAGTAACAGGAGCAAACATACTAAGAGCCACAAGGGATAGGGAGAACCATGATCGCCTACGTCCTGAAAAGACAGCGTACATAGAAGATATTGCCAGCTACTGACGGACTTAGGCGTTTCAGTCAGTCGAGTACTATACGTGATACACCGATGGGCGATTACGTCTCTGACTGGCAGATTATCCCGCAGTAGGTTACCACTGCTTTCTGCGGTAGACTGGTTGCCGACCAAGGCTACAGAACCCAATCTGTCCTATTATTTAATCCATAACTCGGGGGAAAAGACGGATTATTACTTTTCCTAAAGGTATTTCTGCGCAAGTGAATGCAAGGAATTCAATTGGAATTCGAACTCGGCTCCCCGATTTGTCTTTCCGAGTTGATATCCACTGCGCGACAACGCACATTCAGCCGAGTTCGAATTCTATTTTAATTCCTTGCCTTCACTTACGCACAAATACCAGTAATGTAAAAGCAATAAGTGTTACTCGACTTTACAAACTTATTTTCTGGAAAAAAAATTTTAATAGAAAAAATTTTATATATTTCAACCGAAGGTAGAAATGGCTTCACGAACAATGAATATTGACTGTTTCCTTATAGGGAAACGTTTATTATTGTCATTTCTCATCATAGTTCGATTTCTGCTATAATCACACTGCCAAGTCTGCAGAAAGACATAAGGTAGGTCGTGGTGTGTTGTTATGGCTCAATTTCATGTTTTTTCTATCTCCCCTATCATCCCTAGCGTTACATAAAGTTTTACTGAGTGTGTACTTAAGACAATTTTTGTACCTCTCTTAAGCTGGGGTTTCCAGGGATTCTTTCAATGTGTTGTTTTATTCCAATTTTTTTTTTTATCATTCCAAGTGCACCTACTATCACTGGCACAACTCTTGTTTTCAATTTCCACATTTTTTCTATTTCAATTTCCAGGTCTTTATATTTTGACAGTTTTTCAAATTCCTTGGTTGCTATGTTACAATCTGCTGGACAAGCCATATCAATTAATAGGCAAGTTTTCACTTTTTGGTTTTTACATAAATGTCCAGCCTATTTGCTTTAATTTTCTTTGTGTAGATAGTGTAATCCCATAGAATGGTGACTTTATAATTCTGTAACCGGTGCTGGGTGATGTTCATACCAGTATATGTTTACATATTTTCCATAGTGTTTGCACATTGTCCAATGCAAATATTGCCCCACTCTATCGTGACGATTTTTATATTCATTTGGGGCAAGTACAGAACATCCTGAGATTAGATGGTCTATTGTTTCTTGGTATTTATCACAGAACCTGCATTTTGGATCCACATTAAAATGTATAACATTTGTCTGAAAGTTCCTAGTGAAAAGACTTTGGTCTTGTGCTGCAAGAATAAAGCCTTCAGTCTCAGACTTTAATCCAGATATTATTATTATTATTATTATTATTATTATTATTATTATCAAAATAAAACAAGTATTTTTTCATCTTTTGTAAAATAAAGGCGGGCACCTAGATTCGACAAAATATCGCAGAATAAAATTTACAAAAATAATCGTTTATCACTTTTTCTTGAAGGATTTTCAGACCTTTATGATACTAGGGGTTACTGAATGTGAAAGACTGAGAAAAAATTGAATATTAAGTAGAGAGAACAATAAAAGAACATGAATTAAGAAGTTATTTTTCCTCGCATTTCCTTTTCTGTGGAATTCCCTACCGTTTGCATGCTTTCCTTGATAGCTACAATCTCTAAAAGTTTAAATGCAACATCAGGTGCCATCTTCTATCTCTGTGACTTCCACCTCTCTCTTACTCTTTCTATATCATCACCTATACTGTTTTCTTCTGTCGTCGTCTTCCCTCATTGTAACTTCATATACACCAGTGGCTGTTCTGCCGTGCTTCACGTGATTATAAAAAAAATTGCCAGAAGGTAACGATTGGTATTGCATTTAAACTTATGAAGATCAAAGTTGACTGGAAATCAAGAAACTAGAAAAGAGAGCGGACCTGAAGGAGACTACCACCAGCTTTAAATTTTTTTTTTTTTTCAGCGCAGTCTTATCGGTTATTACATAAAGTTTCCGATTATTAAAAACATATATTTGAAAAACTTTCAATATTTAAACAAATTTAAGTGGGGTCACTTTCTCATACACCGTTATAGTCAATCGACCCCCCCCCCCCCCATTCTGGAACCACTCGCGTTGGGGTTGCTTTGTTTTTTGTTTTTTTTTGTTTTTGTTTTTTTTTTTGGTGGGGAGGAACGAGTTGTTGCTCTTGTTTGTGTCTTTTTCAAGTTTTCTTCAGTTCTTACAAATCCACCTTCCTCAATCTCCAAGAATGGCTTTATTCAAAAATTTCGCAAAGGATTCAATTGTTGAATATGTGCAAGCCAAAAAAAAAAAAAAAAGTTAATTGCACAGGATTGATTTACTATAAGGTTGTATGAAAAACTGAGACCCTCACCTAAAATTGTTTAAATGTTGAAATTTTTACAATTTTTTTTTTTTTTTTTTTTTTTTTTTTTTTTTTTGTGAATCGGAAAGTTTAGGGTTTAATGGATAAGATTGCACTGAAAAAAGTAAAGAAAAAAATGATAATCAACAAATTTACAGGTGGTGTTAATGTCGTGCCGGCGAGTGGACCCAAACTGAAGGATCGATTTATTATAACGTTGTATGAAAAACTGAGCCCCCCATAAAATGGTTGAAATATTGAGATTTTTCCAAATATTTTTTTGTCAATCAGAAAGTTTATGGTGTAATCGATAAGATTGCACCGAAAAAAGTAAAAAAAAAAAAGAAAAGAAAAGCAGATTTAAAAGTGGTGGTAGTCTCCTTCGGGTCTGCCGAAAAGAGTTCTATAAGCGAGAGAAGACACTGTTATAATAATGAGAAGCATAAAACATAATCAAGAGAGAACAATAAAAGAACAGGGATTAAGAAGACAAAGGATAAGAATTGATATTACATTTAAATTTTTAATGATCAAAGTTGACTGGAAAGCAAGAAGCCGTTGAGGGTCCCACAAGTGCGAAAGAAGAAACGATCAGCATATAACTTACGATCACTCTAGCAACTTCAAATGTAAACTGATAAGGCCTACATGCCAATAAAGTATAGCGCTTCAATTCGTAAAGTCGAGATACCAAAGAGAAATGCACATAAGAAAAATTGCCATGAAACTATTAATAATATCTACAAGACGCAACCAAGAGCCACTCGAGGTAGAGGGTTACAGAGTATGAGTAAACGGCACAGTTTTATGCAGATATGTGGGGAAGATAGCAGTTAACTGTAGACTTGAACAGGTTAAGATATATCCTCTTGGGAGTCGGCTCGTTGCCATCCCGCCAACAGCTCCCACTCCCTTAAAATGATAAAACATTAGATTTTATTTTTATTCTGACAAACGCCACGCATTGGAGAAAATTATGCACTTAATCCGCCCTCAATTTTTTACAGTCCGTGACTATAATGACTTAGTTCTGTAAAAGCTGACAATGGGCGTAAAATATCTTTTACAACTGCGTAGGCAATAAGATAGTGGTGGGAGAGTGGTTTCACCAAAGGAGCACATTCACCTAATAGCTTCTTCGTCATCCATTGTAGTATATCGGTAGCAAGACATTTCTTTTTCCTCAAAATATCTCGTGATTAGACTGTACAAGGAAAAAATGGATTCATGCCTATCACAAGAGCATTTCTGCGAAGCCCTCATATACAATCTCTTGTGTATTCATTAAATCAAATTTATTTTCTGCTGTCTTTGCTTAAAACGACTACGACCATTACTGCGATGACTGATCTTTTCACCTCCACCCTGGTACATGAACGTACCCCCCAGCATGACGTATGAATGACGGGGAACCGGGAAATGATTTATTATTGCCATTTGAAGTTGTTCACTTGTCGCGGAACTTGTAAAAAGATGTCTCACAACTCCTGGCATTGCGGAAAACTTTGACCTGTCACGCGGGCATGTTTACACATCGCTTATAACAAAGCAATGTCGCATGGCTCATCTGTTAAAGACACATGCTAATTGTTAGTACAAAAATTTAAATACCTAGGAAGTGTTTTAACTGGAGATGAAAAGTGCGACACAGATATCCGAAAGCGAATTGGCATGGCAAAGGAAGCTGAGTAAAGTATTAAGACACAGGAAACTTTCATAAAAAAACAAAGAATTATGATTTCTTATAAACAGTTGGCACATATATATATATATATATATATATATATATATTCTTCTATGTGCCCTTAATTGCACAGGATTGATTTACTATAAGGTTGTATGAAAAACTGAGACCCTCACCTAAAATTGTTTAAATGTTGAAATTTTTACATTTTTTTTTTTTTTTTTTTTTTTTTGTGAATCGGAAAGTTTAGGGTTTAATCGATAAGATTGCACTGAAAAAAGTAAAGAAAAAAATGATAATCAACAAATTTACAGGTGTTAATGTCGTGCCGGCGAGTGGACCCAAACTGAAGGATCGATTTATTATAACGTTGTATGAAAAACTGAGCCCCCCATAAAATTGTTGAAATATTGAGATTTTTCCAAATATTTTTTGTCAGTCAAAAAGTTTATGGTGGAATCGATAAGATTGCACTGAAAAAAGTAAAATTTTAAAGTATTAAGACACAGGAAACTTTCATAAAAAACAAAGAATTATGATTTCTTATAAACAGTTGGCATATATATATATATATATATATATATTCTTCTTCTATGTGCCCTGTCCCTTTAGAACGTAAGCGATCATGGCTTTATACGTCTTCATACGCTCTACTTTAATCTCTCTCTTTCCCTCTTTCTGTCCCGTGAGTATCTGTTTCTCTAAACCCTCTTTCCTCATTACATGCCTCAGAAATTTCAACTGCTTCTTCCTGTCCTTAAGTTTCTTTTTTGTTTCCATTCTCTCCAAATCTGATTTTTGCTCACATGATCAGCTCATGCTATTCTCAGCATTTTTTTGTAGAACCACATTTCTACCGTTTTAAGCGTCTTTATACAAGACCTCCTACAGAAGGTAGCGGTGGAGGGTGACAAAAAAAGGACAACAAATAAACTTTAAGAAAATTTAATCAGCAAAGGGTGCAACCCAAAATACCAAATACAGGTGGGGGATACCAGAACCAAACAAGTACAAAGATTTAAATACCTAGGAAGTGTTCTAACAGGAGATGGAAAGTGCGACACAGAGATCCGAAGGCGAATTGGCATGGCAAAGGACGCGTTCCAAAAGCTGAGTAAAGTACTAACACACAGGAAAATTTCACTAGAAACAAAGAAAAAAGTGCTGGATTGCTATGTGATGTCAGTTCTTCAATACGGCAGTGAATACTGGACAATATAATCGAAAATGAGGACAAAACTGGAAGCAGCGGAAATGTGGTTCTACAGAAGGATGCTGCGGATATCGTGGACTGAACATGCAAGCAACGATGCGGTGTTGGAGAGAATGGCAACAAAAAGGAAATTAATACTGAGCATCAGGAAGAGACAAATGAAGTTCCTGGGACATGCAATAAGGAAGGAGAACTTGGAGAACCTGATACTGACAGGCCAGATAGCAGGAAAAGAGAGACAGAGGAAGGCAGCGGATAACATATTTGCAGGGCCTGATCAGGTAAATGACGGAACGGGGCTTGCGAGGTGTAACAGGAGCAAACATACTAAGCGCCACAACGGATAGGGAGACGTGGAAAACTATGATCGCCTACGTCCTGAAGGGATAGGGCACATAGAAGAAGTAATTGTTAGCGCCACAAAACAGCTCGTTAGTCGGCGCAAGACAAACTGGAGGCGGGATCCTTATACTTTTACGCACCGTATGTTAGTGATTATGGCTCTCCACGTTTTCCAGTTCTTTTGTAGTTCTTAGTAAATCTATCTCTCCTAAACCCAGTTCTATCACGCTCGTTAGGTAAGTACTCTACTCTGTCCCTTTTGCTTTCAATATGAGTATCCAATTTTCCAAGCCTCCTTTTTTCACTGAACTAGAAATTCTGTCATTTTTTTTCGTGCTAAGTATAAGTATCTATTTTGTTTCCATTTTCTGTAAAACTTCGTCGTTACTCACATGTTCAATCCATGGTATTCTCCTCATCCTTTTGTAAAACCACTTTTCTATCGTCTTAAATTTCGTTTCATCTGGGAGAAGATCGTCCAGCATTCACTGTCCTATAAGAAGTAAAGCTTATAACAGTTCAGTAGTCTTTTTTTTTTTTTACTTTAAAATTTTCATGTTTCTTAATACGTTGCTTAGCTTTTTAGAGGCCATCTTTCGCTATCCTAATGAAACTTATTTCGGTGGCGCACTTTCCGCCCTCTGTTAAAATATTCCTCAGAGTTTAGTCTGTGGGGAAGGGATTGTTGGGTGGAAAGCTATTACTCACCATCAAGGCCGCGTAGATGCTTTTGAATTCTATCAAGGTTGTCAAGCGGAGACTGGGCAGCTCCAGCCCAGGTATGGCGGCAATATTCTACAAAAACAAAAACATGTTAGTGATGTAATGAATAGATTATGAATATGTATACAAGTTGGTTACCCCGTCACTGGAATGTGACTGGCCGGTGTCAGCCATAAATATAGACTAAGGTGAGGATGTCCAGAGATCGACCACTACAGGTGTACTTGTCTTTGACTAGAGATCTACAAGTCATTCACTAGAGATCTACCACTAGTGGTCTACGTCTATGGACTACGCTTACGTCTCGGGATACTGCATACGACGAGTACCGTCCATTACATCTACGTACTAGATTATTCTACCCGGTGACATATGCTTTAACCACTTACCTACCACGAATGATATATATATCCCTTTCTGGGACATATCAGTTGGTTAAAAATAAAAACAAACACTAACCATTATTCTGAAGATTAAAAAATTTTGACTACTTTGAAAAAAAAAATTTGACTACTTTGAAAACAAAAAAAAACATTTACCGGCTAATCTAAATCGTCACGTGTGTCGCATGAGATTTGCTAGCTAAATTTTTTGCAGCCCCGATCTAAACTCTAACTGTAAACTAAAAATTTGAAAATTTCACTGAAATATTTCGGAAATATTCCAGGTTTTCACCTGGGATCAAAGAAAATAAGAAAGTGAAAGAAAAAAAGTGTCGTTTTAAACTGACACCAGGGGGCTAAGGATTTAATACGTTCACCTGTCATTGCTGTCCGTGTTAAATGTCGACGTCATGACAGTTTAATCTATGTTGTCAGCGTAGAGTGCCATTGGCATATTCGATGTCGTCGTTGTCGTTGTCGTCGTCTACTGAACATCAAGAAGAAACATTAGAAATTTCTTGGGCACATGAAGAGGAAAGAAAGCTGGGAAAATTTGATCCTCATTGGAGTGACTGAAGACAAGCAGGTAAGAAGCAAACAACACTGAATTTAGGAAAGATAAAAACAGGCAAAATTTACGAAGAGTTAAAAAAAAGTCTTGAAAATTTGAAGAGCCATAATCGCCAAAAAAACAAGGAAGAAGAAGAAATAGGAAGTAAAGGTGAAGAAGATGAAGAAAAAAAGATAAAGAAAAAGCATGTGAAAATGAAGGAGGTGAGGAAAATGAAGGTGAAAATGAAGGTGAATGTAAAAAAGAAAAAGGCGAAAATGAAGAAAAAAGAAGTTGAAGGTTTAATTTAAAATTTAAAAACTGTGTATCTGAAATAATGTTTATGTGGAGTTAAGTTTCCGGCTTAACTTCTCATGCGTTTTCTTTTTCTTTCAATCCACTGAAAAGGCGGGTTTAATTCATAGCGCCACTGCCTGGACATCAACTAAAATCCTAGAGCAGGGTTTCCTAAACTTTTTATAATCGCGACCCATTATTCATGACCACAGCTCATGGTGACCCACTCAAATTTACTGGGCAACAACATATGAAAGAATATGAAAATTATTTCTTTGAATTGTCAAAATTGATTTTCTTTTTTACGAGGACGAATGATTAAATTGAGAGCATGACCAACCCTGATTCGTTAAGCTCGTTAAGACAACATATTGTTTGATACAACAACAGCTTGGCAATGAAAGCCCAAGACTTAAACTATAGCTTTTAATCGAAGATAATGCATAATTCTAGTATAACATTTTACGACCCACTAACGTAGTGCTTTCGACCCACCAGTATAGTTTGAGATATGCTGTCTGTTGTGGGGTTCTCCCTTTTCATAAAGATGGATTCGTCCAGAGTATACTTATACTACTACTATAGAAGCGAGACGAGAGAATACTGCGTTTTAACGCGGTAGTTCTATTGACACTCTCAGCTCTCTGCCTTTGGGCGGAGAGCATTAACCCAGTCGTGGCTCCGCTGAAGGGTAGTCACGACTGGGCAAAATTAGACAGATATTTCTGGCTGGGCTATATGGCCCGGAGAACCCACGTTAAAAATGCCTTGTGCCACATTTTGCCCTGGGGGTAGGGGGGTAAATAAATACAGAATACCGCGTTTTCACAGAGAGTTAACCAGAGGAAACGAGTCCAGAGAGAGATTAGCAGTCTGTACACAGTAGGTCATAAAAGCTCTGTGCTCCACTCAGCTTCTGACGCGGACATACTCAATATACTACGGCTTCACCTCCAGAGACTTGTACATAGTTTTTACAAACCCGTATTCCTTGACTACTAAACTTCATTCAAGTCTGTATCCTTACGTTAATACACTTAGAAAATAAATGTATTAACGTAAGGATACAGGCTTGAATGAAGATTAGTAGTCCATGTGTTGTGGATTCCTGGAATGGGCCCCGCACAAATAAATGAACAACGACCAGTAATTGAGATAGAAAATATCTCATCTCAATTACTGGTCGTTGTTCATTTATTTGTGCGGGCCTCATTCCAGGAATCCACAACACTGTCCTACAGTAAAAACTTGATGAAACCTACAGTCGGGTGCTGAGAGCTATACTTAATATCTCCTGGGGACAACATCCAACTAAATCACGTATCATTGCTGATATTTCTACAATCTTAATCGAATGCAGGATGCGCGTTGCATGACATTGCCTGCGAGCAAAACAAGAATTCGCGAGTGATCTACTCTTCTGGGCACCTAGCCATGACCTTCCGACCTGAATGGTTGGTGTGATAGACTTGTGGATGTCCCAGCTAACTCGACCTAATTAAATCTAAAATTATTTATAGTTTTATTGTATAAGTACAAAGAGGTTGTCACTTTAGCATTTATGCCGACTTCGAAGCTTCGAAAGGACACCGTTATGATGCTCTCTCGTCAGGACTATTTGCCGTTTGGTCCTGTTTTTTTTTTTTTTTTTCTTGTTTCTATAAAGCATGGTGTGATTTTGTGGGAGTGGTCATTTTTGTGATTGGTTGCTTTTTCTTTTTCTTTTGTTTATGATTCGTCGATTTTCTTTTTAGTTTATTTTTCCTTTTTATTTTTATTGTATAGTTGATTTATTTTTATTTTGATTGGCCTGGAAAACGAAGGTAAAGAACGGTCATGCGGTCTTGACAACGAACAACTGCGTGCAGTTGTTGAGTAAAACCCACGTGAAAGTGTCAGTGGTGGAATCAACTTTCAAAGATTTCTTTGCATCACAGCCAATAAGTTTTTATCAACGAGAAATAATCTCCTTAATCAATGGCAGAGGTGCATAAATGCTCAAGTATCGTATCTTTTTTTTTTTTTTTAATCATCTCACCCCAAGCAAGGCATTCCACTGCCACTATTGCGCATGGGGCTACATAGGGGAAGGTAAAGAGAAGGAGTGGATAGACATAGGGAATGTCAGGAGAAAGGTGACAGATGAGTAAGGATAGCGAGGATGAGGGTCGGGTAGATGGGAAGAGTGCTTGATAGAATGGGAGCAGGTTAGTGTGTTAGGAGGTGTGTATTGACCTTACATTTAAACTCCTGGAGATTGTAGCCGTCGGGGAAGCAATCGTTTGGAAGAGAATTCCACAGTTGGGAAGTGCGAGGAAAGAAACTGTTGGAGTAGAAGTTACGGCTGCATTTTATCGGTTTCACTGTAAAAGGGTGGGATCTAGTTGCTAATCTAGTATCTCGTGCAAATTCGTATTTAGGGGGCACCAGTGATCTAAGTTCATCGGAGCAGAAGCCGTGAAAGTATTTATAGAAGAGACAAATTTAAACATTTCAATAGTTAATTTTTCAAGAATATAATTATACTTATTAAATCGGTCATTATTTTTGTAGCCACTTAATGTAATGAGTAATTCCTCGACGATCGTACAATTAATTTTCTAATCATGTTTCTCGACTTGTGTCGCATACATCCTTGTCAATACACTGCCATTTGCGTCGAACATGACCAAATTTCTTTGAGCTTTGTAGACAGGCACTACATAATCACGAACAAAGAACAATACCAAATAACAGAAACCACATTATTTGATGACTTTCAATTAAAACGGTTATCAAGCGTAATTCGTAGAGAAATTAATGATGTAACCAAGATGTTGACAATCCACACTATACCGAACAAAAGGTTAGGAAGGAAACCCCCTATCAATACTGGAAAGATCAACAGCAGCTCAGTCAGTCAGTTACGTACCATACGTGATCTACGCTTTGGGCGATCATGTCTCGAAAGAGACATGACCGACTTGGCAGATAATTATCCCTCAGTAGGTTACCATTGCTTTCTGCGTTAGACTGGTTGCCAGCCAAGGGTATAAGAACCAAATCTGTCCTGTTATTCAACCCATAGCTGTAATAAGAAGAGGTGGATTATATTATTAAGTACTAATTAGTGGGAGACCAGTTTACTACTTCATGCCAATAGTAAAGCGATCCCCCCCACTTTATGACCAGTAGAAGCTTTAATTATGCTTCCAACTATTCAGTCACTTCAGTGCCATACGTGATACACGCTTGGGAGATCATGTCTCGAAAAAGACATGACTGACTGGGTAGATAAATATCCCGAAGTAGGTTACCATTGCTTTCTGCGCTAGACTGGTTGCTGAAACTGTCCTGTTATTTAGCTCATACCTAAAGGAAAAGGACGAATTAATACCTTTCCCAAGGGTATTTGCGCGTAAGTGAATGCAAGGAATTCAGCTGGAATTCGAACTCGGCTTCCTGACTTCTCGTTCCGAGCCGATATCCACTGCACTGCGATTTTATAAATTTAAGCCGACAATAGTAGTTCATGAATGTCGAATGTTTCCTTATAAGGAAACGGCTAAAATTACTATTATCATTATCGCAAGTAAACTATTTTTCATCACCCGTTAAGGAACGGTTCATTGGGATGATACATTCGTCATTACAACTGGGTCCATAAAACGGAAATTACATATGTCTCAACCTCATATATATATATATATATATATATAGTACAGTGCAAACGTATTAAGGCAATAACTATTTTATCTTTTATGAGACATGTTGACAGAAAAATAAACAATTTAATTAAAGTAATTTTATTTACTCAACAAATGCTTTAACAAGAAAAAATACTTGTTACAAAATAAATATAATATTTATTATAATAGCCTTTTGCTTTGAAATAATAAAATTGCGACAATTTACCAATCGCACCTAGTATGGGTGTGTGTGTGTGTGTGTATATATATATATATATATATACACACACACACACACACACACACACACAGTACTGTGAAAAAGCATTAGAACAAGAACTATTTTATCTTTTTATGAGGCATATTGACAGAAAATAAACAATTTAAAGTAATTTTATTTAATTTACTCAAAAATGCTTTAACAAGAAAAAATAGTTGTTACAAAATAAATTTAATATTTACTATAATAGCCTTTTGCTTTGATCACAGCCTTTCATTCTGTCAGGCATTGACATCGCAAGCTTCTTCAATGTATCTGATGGTATCTCCTGCCAAGCTTGTATCTGTTGCCAAAGTGTCTTCCGAAGTAACATTAGATTTATCAATTTTATAAAGAAAAGGTCAGTCATATCCAAGGATAATAGAATAATGAGTAGTTTCAAAATAACTTGTTTAATAGAAAATAGGAAAAATTAAATATAACTTCTTTTTAATACATTTCTTTTACACCTTGTTTTAAATAATCAATATTTATTAGCAATTTACTTGGCTTTTTACCCTGTATTTGTATTTCAATGGGGTTTTAAGGAAAATCACCCACTGTCCTAATATTTTTGCACACTACCGGTATTGTGCAAAATGGTTAGGACAGGGGGGATTTTAAAATTTTATAAAATAAAAGATAAAATAGTTCTTGTCCTAATACTTTTGTACAGTACTGTATATATACTAGGTGCGATTGGTAAATTGTCGCATTAGATTTATCAGTTCAAGAGCGGGGAATAAGAAAAAAGTCAGTCATATCCAAGGATTATAGAATAATGAGTAGTTTCAAAATAACTTGTTTAACAGAAAATAAGAAAAATTAAATATAACTTCTTTTTAATACATTTCTTTTACACCTTGTTTTAAATAATAAATATTTATTAGCAATTTACTTGGCTTTTTACCCTGTATTTGTATTTCAATGGGGTTTTAAGGAAAATCCACACTATCTTAATACTTTTGCACACTTCCGTTAGTGTGCAAAAGTGTTAGGACAGGGTTGATTTTGATGCCCCATAAAAGATATAGTTCTTGTCCTAATAATTTTGCATAGTACTATATATATATATATATAGTACTGGTGTATTAATATTCAGTTGAATAAGAAAGCATGTAGTGAGAGTGGAGTCGGAGTCCTCTTTATGGTAGTTAAATTGAATTATTTGTAAGAAGTTTGGTATTCTATCCCTTTTAAACTTAGAGAAGAAGGAAGTAAGTAAACAGCTCCACCCCCTGCCTCGCTACGGTAGAAGACGAGCCCACACAGACGAAGAGATTAACTTTAGCCCCCTAGTGGGACAACCACACCTAAAACGGAGACCGAAAGTCTTAAGCTGTTTGACGGAAACCATTTAGTCTTCATAAACAAAATTTTACACAGATTCTTGAACGAGCCATTCATCGACAAAAAATCGCACGAAAATACTCTATTCTTTATATACACACACGCATATATATATATATATATATATATATTAGGACAAAAATTATTTTATCTTTTATGAGGCATACTGACAGAAAATAAACAATTTAAAATAATTTTATTTGATTTACTCAAAAAATGCTTTAACAAGAAAAAATACTTGTTACAAAATAAATTTAATATTTAATATAATAGCCTTTTACTCTGATCAGTCTTCACTCTGTCAGGCATTGGCATCACAAGCTTCTTCAATGTATCTAATGATATCTCCTGCCAAGCAGCCTGTATTTGTTCCCAAAGTGTGTTTTGCAAAGTAACATTAGATTTATCAATTTTTTTCATCGAAAATATCCCACAGATGTTCAATAGGATTGAGATCGAAGCTTCGTGGATGCCAATTCCGAAGCCTTCCTTCCTCTTCCATTTTAGTTAAATAATTTGAATTTCAGTGCGGTTTTTAGGAAAATCACCCCTGTACTAATACTTTTGCACTCTACCGGTAGGGTGCAAAAGTGTTAGGACAGGGGTGATTTTAAACTTAATTTTTTATGCCTCATAAAAGATAAATAGTTCTTGTCCTAATACAGTACTGTATATATATATATATATATATATACACACACACACACACAGTACTATATATATATATATATATATATATATATATGCTAGAAGTATAGCCCGGCGTTGCTCGGATGTAATGAAAGCTTTCAAACTAATCCATTGTCCTGAAGCTCAGACTCAGCCTAAGGAATATTTGTGTGAAGTTTGGTGAGAATCAGATAAAAATTGTGGATTTGTATAAAGGACATACAGACAGATAAACATACATACACACACACACACACACACACACACAAGCACCTTGCCTTATATATATTATCGATTTTCTGCACTATTGTAAAAACTGCAACCTTGAAATTTCTGAATATCGTTTCTTATGTCTTTGTCTATGAGTGTATCAAATTTGATTAAAATCGGACCACCTCTTCTATAACCCGATTTTTTTCGATTATCGATTTTCGATATTTATCGGGGGTACCTCGAAACATAACCTAATTAAGAACACTCGCAGATGTTTATAGTACAACTGTAAATTTTCAAGAAAATCGGTTCAGCCGTTTAGGAGTCTATAGGTAACGGACACACAAAGTTCCATTTATAAAGAAGTTCAAATACAGTACTATATATATATATATATGAATAAAAAAAAACATGTTACGGTTCACACTCCACCCACGTCTATTGCACAGGTGAAGAGGCTCATCCCTTGTTTCCTGTTTAGGATGTGGTTTCCGGTTTTCTCCTTTCCAATCTTTTCACTCTTGCGTAGCCCCCTGCGCATCAGTGGCGTTATCGCCTTGCTTGGGATGATATTATTATATATATAATAACTCAGCTAAATTGTCGGATATCCTGTTAAGGGTTTCTTTTTTTTTTCTCTCTCTCTCTCTCTCTTTATTCAACTCCTTTCCCAGTTTCTAACCTGACGTCTTTACTTTTCTTATTCTCCGCTTCAGTCCCACAACTTATATGCTATTTCTCTATCCCTTCACTTTCTCGACAGTATTACCCCCAAACCCTATCTCCACCCGTTTCACTTGCCAACATCCACCTTTCTTCCGCCCGTCCGTACCCCTTCCTAAACGTTTTATACTTAGCTGCCTACAACAAATAGATGGCGCCCTCTTTGACAAGCTAATATATACTTATTGTAGAAAATAATCTACAATAAAATGTCCTCTGTTTTAGTCCCCTCCCCACAGATTTAGGGGAAAGGACGCCTACATTGCGGCATTTGAGGTAGAAACATTTGTAAAATAATGTCCTTTTTTTTTTAAGAAAGAAAGGTATAATTATATAGTCAAACTATTATATATTTTTTGTTTTGTTCAACTATACAGTTATATTTCTAAGGACCTAATGGATTTTTTTTTATTCATCCGACAAATTTTATTACTTAAACGTCATTTTTAGTGGATACTTCTGTCTGAGCAGCCACTCCGTTTATTTATTAAGCAAAATATTTATTTTCATCTACCGGCCTGAATATTCAAGAAATCTGTTTTATTTTTTCCGCGAATTAGTGGAGGTAACAGAAATTGGGCTACTGTTGACATAGTGTTGACAGAATGTGTCAATAAATAAAAAATGGTGGGAAATTTAAACTTAATTTTTTGGCTTTCAATTAAAGCTAATTTTAAAGTTGAAGATTACTTATTTATTTTTAAAATTTAAATTTAAATTTACGTATCGAAAAATCAGTGGAGGTACCTAAGAACGTCGTGCAAAAGGCCACAAACTTAACGAAGATAAAGTTTTATCATTAAAATGTTGACGTTATTATTAAGAAAGATTAGAATTTTTTAATTGTTTTTTTAATTTTTTCTAACACGTTCGAAATTTTGGTTAAAACCTTGTTTTCTTTACGCCATCGCCTTCTACAAAGTTTAACATTTTTTTGCGCTTTTTTTTGTTGAAAACATTAATTTGAAAATCCTTGTGCAAATCAAAAAATTGTCCGATTTTAATGAAATTTTCAGAACTTATTCACAAATGAATAAAATTATTTTTTAAATTTTTTTTATTTATTTTTTTTTTTTCAGAAAATATTAGTAAAAAATTTTTTTTAATGTGTTACCCTCCACTTACTTAATTTCATTAAATTTCAGACAGAACCTTCTTATTTCATAAAATTGTTTTTTGTTAAAGTCATTGGAGATTTGTAAATCAACTAACTACGTTTTTTTTTTTTGTATTTTTTTCAAATTTGTACTGTTTAACTCGAAATCTGATCTGAATTGAAAAATAATGAATCCAGTAAAACTATGACATCACTTAATTAGAAAAGCTTTTGTTTTTGTAAATAAGTAATATTAAGGACATTATTTTCTGAAGAAATAAATTTTTTCTGATGAATAATGAATTTTTACAAGAATTTTCCTTTTTTTTTTTTTTTTTTTTTTTTTCATTTTAATTATAATAATTTATATATAATTTATTTATAATAAATACCCCCAATACACAATTTTACACGATTTTAAATCGTGTAAAATTGTGTATTGGGGGTATTTATTGGATATAAATTAAGTGGGTAATTAATTTATTAATTAATTATTGGGGGTATTTATTGGATGTGATAGATTAAGTGAAACGAAATTTACGAGTCCAAAATTGCAAAGATTAGTAAACGTAGTTAGGCTTTACTATTTTTAAAATAATTTTTAATTTATTATATTTTTACCTTATTTTCATGTATGGTAGACTAAAATTGTCATTATTATGAAAAAGTTACGTAATTTAAGAGTTTTGTCCCTTCACTTAGATTTATGAAAATTGTCGTTTCTGAGCATGCGTACAACCTGTCGTCGCCTAGTCAATCAAGAGTCTGTCAAACGTTCGATCAGATAAACACGACCAGTCGTTAATAATTTGTTTATTACTTTTTTTTAATGCTATAAGTAATAAGTTTCCGAAATCTTTTGAATATTTTTAAAATCGATGAATTTTTTTGTTTGTTTACAAATTTCTTAACATTAAGAAAATGGTCATTTTTAAGAAAATTTATGAAATTGAGATTAAATGTGATTTTCAAATCTATAATTTTTATTTGAAATACACAAATTTTGACTTAATGGAAATAATAAATGTCATCATTAAGCATGTAAGTAAATCTAAAAGGAAATGTCTAAGAATATTTTTTCATTTTAAAAATTTCATTTTAAGATTAGATATCAAAAATGTATTCATGCTGAAAAGTGGCGGTACCTAAATTTAAGAAAATCGGTGTGACTCGAACATGCAACCTTCGCAGAGGAAATCGTCATTAAATCCGATTTAGACCGTCTCGGTCGCAGTGTGGGTCGACGATCAAATAAAGTTGTATCGACCCTTAAAGCGAATAAAGAACATTTTATTTAGATTATATTCTGCAAAAATTATATTTTCTATAATAGACGTCCTCTTTGACAAGCTATGGTTCTTAGGCAGCGATGAATCGTTTATTTCAACATACGAAGCGATCTTCAGGAAAAAATGTCACTTCTTTTTAAGATATACACTACCGGCCATAATTATTAGACAACCCTAGTGTTTTAAAAATGATATTTTTTTTTTTTTTAATCATATCACCCCAAGCAAGGCGATAACGCCACTGATGCGCAGGGGGCTACGTAAGGGTAAAAAGAATGGAAAAGAGAAAGCCGGAAACCACATCCTAAACAGGAAACAAGGGATGAGCCTCTTCACCCGCCCAATAGAGGTGGGTGGAGTGTGAACCGGGCGACAGTTTAATCTATCCACTCCAATTGGAAAAAAAATAAATAAAAATAAATAAGAGTGAAAACATTGGAAAAGAGAAAACCAGAAACCGCATCCTAAACAGGAAACAAGGGATGAGCCTCCTCACCCGCTCAACAGATGTGGGTGGAGTGTGAACCGGGCGATCGTTTGGTCCATCCGATCCAATTGAAAAAAAAATGGGAAAACGTTGAATTGCTAAGTTTTAACTTAGTCCAGGCAATGAAATTTCTAAGAAAACAAAATCAAGTGCCTTAAATATTTTTGTGCCTACAATTCATTAATCGGTTGACCATTTTGAGATTGTCTCTGATCAAAAATGATATCAAGTAGATTATAAAGTAAACTTTGCCCTTAAGTGCTGACTGCCTGATGAACCAAATTGGCAAAACTATAGTAGTGAGGAAGGAACTCACTCTTTTTACATTTGAAATCAGACTTTATCTTGCATTGTTCGTCATTGATCACGTTTTCTTTGCAGTGTGGTAAAACCTACTCCTACATGAAGTCTTCATACAAAATGTTACTCTTAGTGTTTCAGTGCACACAAACTAATTGTTGCGTGCAAAATTATTGTATTACAAGCATAATAGGACTACTTTGATGGGCACAGTAGAAACTGTTGTCAGGTTATTTTTCATGGTCAAATTTTCATAAATTGTTGACTAAAATTATGTGTACATAAACTCCCATCCATTCAGTGTAACTGGAAACACGTGCACATAATTCAACATGCACAGGGTGCGATGAATGAATTGTCTAAATGACGCCAAAATGAAAATAACATTGACAACAGATAACAATGACTTCAGTTTATCTCTGGTGTTATAAGGAGTTTTGTTAGTCTCTTGCTCAACTGTTCCCCACCAGTTTATCTTTGGTGTTATAAGGAGTTTTGTTAGTCTCTGTTCAACTGTTCCCCACCAGTTTATCTTTGGTGTTATAAGGAGTTTTGTTAGTCTCTTGCTCAACTGTTCCCCACCAGTTTATCTTTGGTGTTATAAGGAGTTTGTTAGTCTCTTGCTCAACTGTTCCCCACCAGTTTATCTTTGGTGTTATAAGGAGTTTTGTTAGTCTCTTTTGCTCAACTGTTCCCACCAGTTTATCTTTTGGTGTTATAAGGAGTTTTGTTAGTCTCTTGCTCAACTGTTCCCCACCAGTTTATCTTTGGTGTTATAAGGAGTTTTGTTAGTCTCTGCTCAACTGTTCCCCACCAGTTTATCTTTGGTGTTATAAGGAGTTTTGTTAGTCTCTTTGCTCAACTGTTCCCCACCAGTTTATCTTTGGTGTTATAAGGAGTTTTGTTAGTCTCTTGCTCAACTGTTCCCCACCAGTTTATTCCTTTGGTGTTATAAGGAGTTTTTGTTAGTCTCTTGCTCAACTGTTCCCCACCAGTTTATCTTTGGTGTTATAAGGAGTTTTGTCTCTGCTCAACTGTTCCCCACCAGTTTATCTTTGGTGTTATAAGGAGTTTTGTTAGTCTCTTGCTCAACTGTTCCCCACCAGTTTATCTTTGGTGTTATAAGTTTTGTTAGTCTCTTGCTCAACTGTTCCCACCAGTTTATCTTTGGTGTTATAAGGAGTTTTGTTAGTCTCTTTGCTCAACTGTTCCCCACCAGTTTATCTTTGGTGTTATAAGGAGTTTTGTTAGTCTCTTGCTCAACTGTTCCCCACCAGTTTATCTTTGGTGTTATAAGGAGTTTTGTTAGTCTCTTGCTCAACTGTTCCCCACCAGTTTATCTTTGGTGTTATAAGGAGTTTTGTTAGTCTCTTGCTCAACTGTTCCCCACCAGTTTATCTTTGGTGTTATAAGGAGTTTTGTTAGTCTCTTGCTCAACTGTTCCCCACCAGTTTATCTTTGGTGTTATAAGGAGTTTTGTTAGTTCCCTTGTCACTGTTCCCCACCAGTTTATCTTTGGTGTTATAAGGAGTTTTGTTAGTCTCTGCCCAACTGTTCCCCACCAGTTTATCTTTGGTGTTATAAGGAGTTTTGTTAGTCTCTTGCTCAACTGTTCCCCACCAGTTTATCTTTGGTGTTATAAGGAGTTTTGTTAGTCTCTTGCTCAACTGTTCCCCACCAGTTTATCTTTGGTGTTATAAGGAGTTTTGTTAGTCTCTTGCTCAACTTTGTTCCCCACCAGTTTATCTTTGGTGTTATAAGGAGTTTTGTTAGTCTCTTGCTCAACTGTTCCCCACCAGTTTATCTTTGGTGTTATAAGGAGTTTTGTTAGTCTCTTGCTCAACTGTTCCCCACCAGTTTATCTTTGGTGTTATTATAAGGAGTTTTGTTAGTCTCTTGCTCAACTGTTCCCCACCAGTTTATCTTTGGTGTTATAAGGAGTTTTGTTAGTCTCTTGCTCAACTGTTCCCCACCAGTTTATCTTTGGTGTTATAAGGAGTTTTGTTAGTCTCTTGCTCAACTGTTCTTTCACCAGTTTATCTTTGGTGTTATAAGGAGTTTTGTTAGTCTCTTGTTCAACTGTTCCCCACCAGTTTATCTTTGGTGTTATAAGGAGTTTTGTTAGTCTCTTGCTCAACTGTTCCCCACCAGTTTATCTTTGGTGTTATAAGGAGTTTTGTTAGTCTCTGCTCAACTGTTCCCACCAGTTTATCTTTGGTGTTATAAGGAGTTTTGTTAGTCTCTTGCTCAACTGTTCCCCACCAGTTATCTTTGGTGTTATAAGGAGTTTTGTTAGTCTCTTGCTCTCAACTGTTCCCCACCAGTTTATCTTTGGTGTTATAAGGAGTTTTGTTAGTCTCTTGCTCAACTGTTCCCCACCAGTTTATCTTTGGTGTTATAAGGAGTTTTGTTAGTCTCTTGCTCAACTGTTCCCCACCAGTTTATCTTTGGTGTTATAAGGAGTTTTGTTAGTCTCTTGCTCAACTGTTCCCCACCAGTTTATCTTTGGTGTTATAAGGAGTTTTGTTAGTCTCTTGCTCAACTGTTCCCTGTTCAGTTTATCTTGGGTGTTATAAGGAGTTTTGTTAGTTCTTTGCTCAACTGTTCCCCACCAGTTTATCTTTGGTGTTATAAGGAGTTTTGTTAGTCTCTTGCTCAACTGTTCCCCACACATAATAATTGAAGAAGTTGTCGTCTAGGGTGCCAAGTGGCCAAGTATAAGGGGCGATGTGGTCATAGAAACTATCTGACAGCCATGACTGGGATTTCCAGCTTGTGTGGCATGGTGCAGAGTCCTATTGCCAGACCTAGGATCTTCCAGCAACCACCCTGTTGACTCAGAGAAGCACTACCTCTTCAAGGCACATGATGTAGGATTCTGTGTTTGGCCTGATGCCCTGTGGAAGATGAAAAGAACCACAACATCGCCATCAACAGCGATCAACCCCCAAAAACCCTCACAATCACCATCAGACTCATTCAACTCTTTCCATATTCTCTGCAATATTTGTATTGGACATTTTCGCACAAATGCCAAGCAGTAAAGTCGATTCCAAATTTCTGGCAGAGTGAATCGCATCACGGTGCTCCCCCTACTCACAGATGGTACCCAACTGACCCTATTATATTGACAAAATCAAAAACATACTTGTGTAAAATTAAAAATATACAATGGCGAAAATTTACCCATCGCACCCTGCACATGTTTGTTTTCCTCATGATATAATTACCTTAAAATAAAAAAAATTTTATAAATGGACATAAACATTAAAAATTTACATACACAGACACATTTTACATTGATCAACAAAATCCGAACATAACTTAGTAAATAATACTAAGATACTATAGCGATTTAAACACTAGTAGATAATATGAGTACTACTAGATTGGTGGTTATGTCATCATTTTATGGTTGAAATGGCTACATGTAACTTCTATGTTAATGGTTTTTTCTCTTGCATTTCTTGCTTGTGGAACTCTCTTCCGCCTTCTTACTTCCCTGTCAACTTTTATCCTCAAAAATTGAAATGCAATGTCAATCATTATCTTTTGTCTTAATACTGATTCCTTTATTGATATCTAAACTTATTTATAAATGGAACTTTGTCTGTGTCTGTCCGTTACCTATAGACTCCGAAACGGCTGAACCGATTTTCTTGAAAATTTACACAGTTGTACTATAAGCGTCTGCAAGTGTTCTTATACTATTTTTTTTAGTATTTATTGAAGTTGAAAAAGGAAGTTTAAAATAAGATGAGAAGTGAGTCAAGACTAGCGAAATAGTAATGTACATAATTTTATCCGTGTTTTTACGAACCCATAATGTACTCTGTAATGTGTCTATATACAGGCATTATTTCATATCTTTCATTTAGTAACCTTTCTCGTTCTGGAAAGGATGCTATAGTCAACTTTTTCTTGGCTAAATCGGCAGACATCACTATTGCTGTAAGGTTTGGCTTTTCTTAATAAACTAGTTTATATTTAGGTTTATTTAATTAAAAAAAAATCCACGTATGGTTGACTAGTTTGATAAAAGTCCTAAGGTTTGCTAGCTTGAATGATGATTTCGGATTATACTATTGTTTCTTAAAATTGCCTTTGGCACACCTCACCCATATATATGATGACCCTGAAGTGGTGAAAGTTTTTGTGGAATCAACTATGTATTATGGAGATAGTGATAGCTGTAAATGATGCCCGGTGAGTCTAGACTTAACGGAACACCACTCTTTAGACTTTCATGTCAGTCAGTCAGTTAAGTGTCATACGTGATACACGCTTTGAGTGATCATGTCTCTAAAGAGACATGACTGACTTGGCAGAAGATTATCCCGGAGGAGGTTGCCATTGTTTTCTGTGGTAGACTGGTTGCCAGCCAAGGATATAGAACCCAAACTTTCCTATTATTTAACCCATAACTAGAGGGAAGAGGCGGATTAATAACTTTACCAAGGGTATTTGTGCGTGAGTGAACGCAAGGTATTCAACTGGAATTTGAACTCGTCACCCCGATTTGTCGTTCTGAGTCGATATTCACTGCACCACAACGCATATCCGACTTTCATGTCAGTCAGTTACGTGCCATACGTGATAGACGCTTGGACGATCATTTCTAGAATGAGACATGACTGACTGGGCAGAAGATTATCCCACAGTAGGTGGCTATTACATTCTGTTGTAGACTGGTTGTCAGCCAAGGCTATAGAACACAATCTGTTTGTTATTTAACCCATAACTGGAGGTAAGAGACGGATTAATATCTTTCCGATGGTATTTGCGCGTAAGTGAATTCAACGAATTCAACTGGAATTCGAACTCGGCTCCCCGATTTCTCGTTCCGAGCTGATATCCACTGCACCACAAGGGAGAATAAAACGGTTTGCAGAATAATTTTGCGTATTTAGAATGAGAGTAGAACACGTAATCAAGTCACACGATTTATGTATACGTATATTAATTTAAACATGAATGCATAAAAGACGACAGGAGACAGTATAATCATCAAGAAATATGGGCGCAACAGCGTGTGGGCATTAAAACCATTCACACATTTCATGCTGGTGACAGATGGTTCGACGACGAGTTCAATTGTGGTGAAAGAAGAAACTTCATCCTTTGTCCAAGTTTGCTTTTCAACTGACATTTCGAATAAATGACAATTCACAGCGCAGTCTAAACATATCCACGTTGTATCTTCGCACAGATACTGTTAATAAAGTTCGTGTAACGCTCATAGACTGTACGGCAAACAGCAAGAACAAAAAGTTGAGTAAAGAAGGGTTTAATCACGTGAGAACATGAATTGAGAATACACTTAGTTCAGTGCCACAATATGCGGACTGAAATCGTTATACCTATAAACAAAAAAGTATAGGCTTGAACATAGAACTAAGAGCTTTTATCTCAATGAGTAAAGGAATGTAGGGAACACTTATTTACTTTACATTGACAGGTATAAAGTTTGTTATAGGGATATGTTCATGTTTCAATAATAGATGTACAGAAGTTCAGTCAATACTATTGCCCATCGCAAAATATATAGAAACTAGCAGTTTAGCCCGGTTTCACTCGGGTAGTTTAAGGAATAAGAATAAAAAACATATGATGAATTTACATTGAAAATACTTACAGAACGTCAACCCTCGTCACTTTTATAGATATAGACTAGCAGTTTAGCCCGGTTTCACTCTGGTAGTTTAAGGAATAAGAATAAAAAACATGAATTTACATAGCAAATATTTACACAACGTCCATCCCCGTCACTTTTATAGATATAGATAACAATGTAGAATGCCTCTATTGGATTAGGGTGGGTTTGGGGAGGGGCAACATTTATAGATATAGAATGTGAGGTGGTCGATTCTATATTATAATCAATACATAAACTGATCCCTGACTTTGTGGGGTGATAATATGTATATATGATATGCATATCTATGCCCAATTGGCTTTCTAAAAAATTCCAAGATATCGTTAGCGTTTTCTGAGCGCAACTTCCGTCGAGCTAGACCGAAAAATGCAGACGCAAGGTCGAATCTATCTTACCTATACTTACACAACGTCCACCCTCATCACTTTTATAGATATAGATGTCTTCAATCAGTCTTAACCTGTCTTTTCAATAAGTATTTTTAATAAGACTATATAAAGTTCGTAGTTGTTGGTTAGTAAGACTGTAAGGAAAACAGTCGAAACAAAAGGTTAAGCGAAGAAAGGTTTAATCCCATGAGAACATGGTTTGGGGCTTGTTCAATATGACAACCATCCAACTGCAAAGAACGCAACAACTTTTCGGTCTAATTCCGCCCTTGTTTAATGAGCAGACGTTATATTCATAGCGGATGGACGAGTCCTTTTTACAGTCTCATCAAAGGTGAAAGGAAAGCAGCTGAAATGTGGTTCTGCAGAAGGATGCTGCGGATATCGTGGATCGAGCATGTGAGCAATGAAGTTATGGAAAGGATGGAAACGAAAAGGAAATTAATACTGAGCATCAGGAAGAGACAGCTAAAGTTCCTGGGACATGGAAGGAGGGCTTGGAGAACCAGACACTAACAGGCCAGGTAAAGGGGAAAAAGAGACAGGTGAAAGCAGCGGATAATATATTTGTAATCCCTGAACAGATGGATGACGGAATGAGGGTTGCGTGGTGTAACAGGAGAAAGTGTACTAAGAGCTACCAGGGATAGGGAGACGTGGAAAGCCATGATCGCCTACGTCCTGAAAGAACAGGGCACATAGAAGAAGACTATATATGCCAACTGTTTATAAGAAATTATGTGGGTATAAAATGGGGGATCAATTCTATATTATAATCAATACATAAACTGATCCCTCATTTTGTGGTCATTCTAGTTTCTATACAATTGTATTCTAGATTTATGGATTTGAGCTAGAGGATGGCAGAGCGGAGTTTAGGTGGTGTAACAGAAGAAAACATACTAAGAGCCACCAGGGATAGGGAGACGTGGAAAGCCATGATCGCCTACGTCCTGAAAGGACAAAGCACATAAAAAACATTGAATGATAATAATAATGAATGGTTAGCTAATCCCTGCTGCAGATATATGGATATAGTTATAGATGCTAGGATAGGACGCCTTATTAAACGGAGAAAGCGTGCTAAGAGGCACCAGGGACAGGGAGACGTGGAAAGCCATGATCTCTTAGGCCCTGAAAGGACAAGGCACATAGAAGAAGAATATATATATATATATATGCCAACTCTTTATAAGAAATTATGTGGGCATAAAATTGGAGTTCAATTCTATATTATAATCACTATATAAACTGATCCCTCATTTTGTGGCCATTCTAGTTTCGATACATTCTGGATTGATGGGCTTGAGCTAGTGGATGACAGAACGGCGGTTGCATGATGTAACAGGAGAAGGCGTGATAAGAGCCACCAGAGATAGGGAGACGTGGAAATCCATGATCGCCTACGTCCTGAAGGGACAGGGTACATAGAAGAGAAGAGGTGTAGAGAAGGTTATTCAGTCTTTCTGCACAACGCGACACTTACTAAAATTCGGTAATTTGTTACGTCCGGTTTTGTATCAAATATCAACATCGTCATCATGATGGTCATCACAATAATCAACGTCAACATTATCATCATCGTCATCATTCTCCTCATCTTCAACAGCTTTGTCATCATCATTATGATGATAATCGACGTCATCATCATTATCGTCATCATCATTGTTGTTAGGACGAATAAAACATATTCCAAGGGAATTAAACCTTTTCTGTTCTCAAACAGAGTACCTCCCTTTTCACCTCTGAAAGTGGGTACACACGAGTCACGTGATCAACGGCACATTCATACGGGGGACCGCATAAGGGAACAGACTTGGAATATGGCCGTCAATGGTTAAAGAACAGATGTATGTTCTTCTGCCCTAATGGTTGTGACACACAACCTGATAACTTGGGACTGATACCGCATGTACATATTTTGTAATGTTTCTCCATGTAAAATAAATGTATCTTCCAGTCAACCGTGAGTAGACATCTACTTTTCTTTCGTTCCATGCATTTTCACCACGTGCTACACACACACACACACACACACACACACACACACTCGTCCACGGACCATGAATCATACTGCAAATTAAGGCATTTAGTTATGAGACAATACGCAGTTCATAACAATTGTCATCGTCACCATTTGTCATCACATCATCATAATCATCATCATATTCGTCGTCATTCTTATGACCAGTTCACTCCAAATATTTTTTTTCTTTTATAATCGTGTCGCTCCAAGCAAGGCATTTTCTACCACTGTTGTGCAGGGGGTTACATAGGAGGAATGTTATGTGGAGTGAGAGGTTGAAGGGGATGTCAGGAAGAGAATAGGAGAGGGGAGAGAGTACTGTTGAGAGTGGGGTGGACGAAGAAAGAGCATGAGAGAGGGTGTAAGTTAGGAGATGACTGTTGACTTTACATTTAAATTCTTGGAGATTGTAACTGTCGGGAAAGCAAGTATGCGGAAGAGAATTCCACGGGCGGGAAGTGCGAGAAAATAAGCTGTTGGAGTACTATTTACGTTTACAGTTTATTGGTTTCACAGTAAAAATGTCCAATATTTTTACTTCTCTGACCAAAAGTTAGAAATATTCTTTTTATTCACTTTCCCGGTAGTCCGACTTGGAATCACTTGAATAAGTCGGCCATACTATTTTGTTTTACTTTCTTCTCCGTTTTTGCCCAGTATTTTTGCTTAATTTTAAAACTTTTCATGTCTAACTGTAGGTTTGATTTTATTTTTAGAAAAGTTTTTGACTTGACTTTAATTAAAACTTAATAAGTCACTTTTTTCTTTTTTTTTCTTTCCAAATCTTTCACTTTTTTCTTTTCTCTTTTTTTGTTTTTTTGTTTTTTGTTTCAATTGGAGTAGATAGACTTAACTATCGCCCGGTTCACACTCCACCCACGTCTTTTGAACAGGTGAAGAGGCTCATCCCTTGTTTCCTGTTTAGGATGTGGTTCCCGGCTTTCTTTTTTTCCTATCATTCTACTCTTAAGTAGCCCCATGCGCATCAGTGGCGTCACTGCCTTGCTTGGGGTGATATGATTAAAAAAAAGTGGGGGTGGAACCTAGTTGCTAATCTTGTGGCTCGAGGAAATTCGTATATAGGGGGTACCAGTGAGTTAAGTTCATCGGAGCAGAAGCCATGAAAGTATTTGTAGAAGAGACACAGGGAAACCACACTGTCGGTTAGAAAGCGACTGTATCTTAGCTACCAAGTCGGGATCGATCACATTACAGATTCTCCGTTGGATTCGGTTGCGGACACCTAAATGGATAAATGTTGAATTCCAAAAACGTATTCACTTATACATTGCATGTCTTGGGAACGTAAACCTGACGGAGGTCATCTCTCTCTTATGCTCAAATCACAGCCAATATCTTCCAAGTTAAAGGCACAATTTGGTTATGGATACGTGGCCATTGATTACATTGGAAAAAAAAACCCTCCAACCAAACCGTTGACTTCAGACATGAGTTGGAATTCCGGTTGAATTTGTTACATTCTTTTACGCGCAAATACTCATGGGGAAAGATATTCTCTCTGTAGCTATGCGTTAAATCGCAGGACACATTGGTTTCTATAGCCTTGGTTGGCAACCAGTCTACCGCAGGAAGTAATGTCAATCTACAGCGGGATAATCTTCTGCTCAGTCAGTCATGTCTCTTTAGAGACATGATCGCCCAAGCGTGTATCACGTATGGCACTTAACTTACTGAATAGTTGGAAACATAATTAAAGCTTCCACTGGACATAAAGTGGGGGATCGGTTTTTTTATTGGCATGAAGTAATAAACTGATCTCCCACTAATTAGTACTTAATAATATAATCCACCTCTTCTTTCTACAGCAATGGGTTGAATAGCAGGGCATATTGGGTTCCATAGCCTTGGCTGGCAGCCACTTTACCGCAGAAAGTAATGGCAACATACTGCGGGATTATCTTCTGCCCAGTCAGTCATGCCTCATTCGAGACATGATCGTCTAAAGCGTGTATCACTTAACTGACTGACTCAATAGTTGAAAAAATAACAAATTCTTCTATTGGACATACAGCGACGGATCGATTTTCTATTGTTATGAAGTAATAAACCGATCCCCCACTAATTACTACTTAAAAATTTAATATAATCCGTCTCTTCTCTCTCCAGCTATGGGTTAAATAGCAGGACAAATAGGTATATCGTCTAGCAATCAGTCTACCGCAGAAAGTCATGACAACTTGTTGTTAAAGGTTGTGTGGAAAGACATCATAATTTCCTTTTTGCCGTAGTCACACGTGCAATCCATTTGAGTTATTACTGCTATTGGAAATCTTAAAGTTAAGTTTTTTGGTTAGCTGGTGATTTGTGATTATGTAGTGTCAGGTAAATTTATTATTTTAATGTCCTTTTGTATTCCATTAAATGTGTGCCGTACATTAAAAATAAAAAGATAAAAATGATTGTCAAGAGGGGTCGTCAGTTCGGTAAATAACACGACATCAGACAAAGAGAGAAGAAAAGCGATACACGTCAAGTTCACACCCCACAGTGAGTTGAGTCGACAGACCAAGCGGTTACCACCGGACTCAAAGGACGTGACGGTCGGCAGGTTTGTTTCTTTTTATTTTTTTAAGAAAGGAAACCTCTCAGTTACATTTTTGTTAGCCTATTCAAGTGACCGAGACACAGACAGCAAATTCACTTGCTTTCCTGTCTTTATCTGACCTGAAGGCAATCACCCGATCAATCTTCGACAATGCATAAATGGTGGGGAAGAGCTACCAAGCTGGCCATATTGGTACTTCAGTCAATTTGCATCTCTCTCTATCTCTCTATCTATACATACATATACATACACACACATACACACACACACACACGCATACACGCACACACACACATACATACACACACACACATACATACACACACACACATACATACACACACACACATACATACATACACACACACACACACACATACATACACACACGCACATACATACGCACACATACACACACCAGTGACATTCCCTGCTTCGGAGAAAAAAACCGAAGACGACCAGAGAGTGTCCACATTCGAAGTAATTACTTATAAAATGTCAAATATAAAAACCGATATTTACCTGTCTCTGAACAATGTAAAAGCTTATAGTCAAGTGCCATACGTGATACAGGCTTTGGGTAATCATGTCTCGAAAGACTGAGCAGAAGTTTATCCCGCATTACGTCACCATTGCTTTCTGCGATAGACTGGTTGCCAGCCAAGGCTATAGAACCCAATCTGTCCTATTATTTAATCCATAAACCCAGTATTTAATCCTGGAATGGATAGACGGATTAATACCTTTCCCAAGGGTATTTGTGCGTAAGTGAAAGCAAGGAAAGGGATTCAAGTGGAATTCGAACTCATCACCCCGATTTGTCGTTCCGAGTCGATATCCACTGGACCGCAACACACATTCTAAAAGCTTATAGATTCAAATATAAAAAAATATTTATCTATCCTGCAACCAAGCAAATGTTTACAGCCTCAAATATAACCGGTCATAATTTGCCTTTTGCCGAACCAAGCAAATGCTAATAGACTAAAATAGGAAAGAGCAATATTTACATATCGCTGATACAAATACAGTTTTATAAACTCAAATATAAACAAATTTATAATTTCGATCATGTAAACACTTATGGATTTAATGCAAAAGATCAATATGTATTCATCACTGAACCAAGAAAATAATTGTAAATAGAATTATAAACGATCAATATTTGCCTATACTTTGAACCAGTTAAATGATCAGGATAATCATTTACAATCTGTTCAAATCTATCTATTGGATTATATATATATATATATATAACTTTAATCCAAAAGGAAAAACAGGTAGGTAAATCTCAAAAACCCGATCCTAATTAATATTAATTATATTAATATTAAAACTGATCAAGGTGGACGGCTCAATGCAATTTATATTCAAATTAGAGCAAATTATAAAATAAAATAAATTCCGATGTTCAAATCAGTTGTATGGCCATTTCTACGACAAATTTCTAAAATAAATTTTGCGTATCATCAGCAACCTTTATTACAAAAGCCAATTTACAAAATAAACAAAGATATTTTACCGGTGGAAGTTTAAAAAAATAATCCCACCCCTTTAATATTTCCGTGATGAATATATTTTTTTTATTTTCCGCCGGTAAAATATCTTCGTTTATTTTATTATTTTGTAAATTGGCTTTTGTAATAAAGGTTGCTGATGATACGCAAAATTTATTTTAGAAATTTGTCGTAGAAATGGCCATACAACTGATTTGAACATCGGAATTTATATATATATATATATAGAGAGATTGAGATATTCTACAACTTCATGGGTAATACGTATTTCACAGCCTGACCTTACTGCTCGTCAGACCCAAATCATATAACATTTAATATTCAAAATAATCTAGAAAATAATTACACACAGACGCTCACGTGTCCATATCGAGAATAGACATTTCTAACTGTAATCTACAAAAACAATTCCTCGCTCATTCAAAAAGCCCCAAAGAGAAAAAGAAAAATATAGAAAATTGATTGCCTTCTTTCCATTTATCAATTTTCTATATTTTTCTTTTTCTTTATCTCTTCAGGTTTTTTTGAATGAGCGAGGAATTGTTTTTGTAGATTACAGTTAGAAATGGCTATTCTCGATATGGACACGTGAGCGTCTGTGTGTAATTATTTTCTAGATTATTTTGAATATTTAATGTTGTATCATATGGGTCTGACGAGCAGTAAGGCCAGCCTGTGAAATACGTATTACACATATATTGTAGAATATCTAAGACATTTTTCTAGATTATATTACTCTGTTGAATTAAATAAATAAATATAGCATTGAGTTCTTTTAAGTTCGTCTCTATCGTAATTTACCTGACTTACATAACGTAGAATACTTGGTGTGTGTGTGTGTGTGTGTATATATATATATATATATATAGTTATTTATACTCCTATGTAAAAAAAAAAAAAAAAAAAAAAGGCCCACCAACTAATTTTGGCCTTGACAACGAGAGCTCTTGCTGTTATGTCAACTGTAGATGATTAGAAATGATACCGATCAAAACCATTGTGAGTGAGCCATAGATAAGACGGCTTTTGTGTAACCTTAAGCGAATGGGAAATTGTTTGGCGTGTAACAATGAGAAAAATGTCTTTTTGTGCAAACTATTTTTTTTTTTGTTTTTTGTTTAAGGGATTTTAAATTCTTTTGGTCAACAAATAGGAGCTGACGCTTTGCCCCCCCACCCCCCCCACACACGTTACGACGGTTTTGTTTAGTTTGATTTCTAGAGGCATTAAGCAGTATAGTTTTTTGTCTTTATGTTTTGTTACAGATTTAGTTTTAAGATAATTCTCTAATACGCTATCGATCTCACACACACACACATATATTCAATGTTTGATATATATATATATATATATATATATGACTTATTTGTCACTTTTCTGATCAGAGTTCAATTAAACAACATTTCTTAGAAAAATATAACCAAGTAGGTAATATTAGACAGATTTTAGTCAACAATACAATAATCCTCACTCCACTCATACACACAATAAAAAGAACCTTCAGATAATGGAGGCCATCTACATTAATTCCAAACAATCCACACTTAATAAAATCACTTTTAAATCTGGCCATAACACGCTCTCACGCGGAGTGACGTCATAGAACCGTATTACAAATTTACGAACTGCGTTTGCTGTTTGGTAACTATTGTCGTTGCCTAGCAAAGTTTTATGTCAACACAAGATAAAATCGTGTTTGATGGTGGATGTTTTTATGTTAACGTCCTTGTAACCTCTCTGAAGATGGCTCATGTGAGCCGAAAGCTTAGAACCCACAAATATAAAAACTTATCCAAATGTTGGAGAATTTTTGTTTTTATTTTCACCTGAAATTAAAGCCAAAATACGATGTTTAGAACGGCTCATGATTAAACATAAGACATTCATTGTTTGTTATATTTAACAGTATATGTTTAGAAAAATATATATGTATATTGAATGATTATATAGATAGTATTTGCATTATTCTGACTATTGTCCTCATATCTGTTGCCATTTGTACAACGTTTCCGCCGTTGTACGCTCTGGCCTTCTTCAGGTGATAGGAATTTCGAACCGTGGTGAACAAGTAACTTACAGGGTTAGAGGGAGATAACCCATGACTACCAGAAAGAGCTCTACGAAAGGAATAGAGACCATATACCCCAGTGATTGTAATAAAGGGTTCAGTTCGAAATTCCAAGCACCGGAAGAAGGCTGGAGCGTACAACGGCCGAAACATCGTACAAATGGCAACAAAGATGAGAACAATAGTCCGAATAATGTAAATACTACCTTATCACAGAAATATAAACAGACTATATATATATATTATATATATATATATATAATATATATATATATATATATAAACACTGAATGACATATCTATATCTCCAAACGTAAAAAATGAAGAATAAATTTGAAACTTCAAAACAGGGTACAGCAAATATATAACATTGAATGTAGATACCCCCCTCTTTTTCGGTACCGAAATTTTAAATTCTTTTTTAAAAATAAAAAATGTTTACTTGGAGCTTAAATAAAAGTTAAATGATTAAATTTACTATTTCCATTAAGCAAAATACTCGGGTGGATTTCAAGCCGAAATTATATTCATTGGAATCTAAACTTTTATAATTAACAATTTTTAAATTTTTCTGCCATTTTTGGGCGTTCGACACATCTGCAAACAAAGGTTAAATCTCGGTTTTAAAAATCTTGGAAAGATAAAATCTGTTGTACACTATTTTTGGAAAATGAACAAATTTGAAGTTAAATTAAACTGATTTGAAACAAATATTACTATTTTATGGGATGAAACTTAGAATAAAATATATCTTAACCAGAACGGTCTGACCTGTTGACTTTTCAAGTAGACGATGACAGCTCTTGTTATCAATCAAGTTTACACATCTGGAAATATGTTGACAAAAATGGCACAAGCCAAGTTAACGTTTCATAAGTGGAACAACCCTTG